>JAQNBH010000014.1:25807852-26230151 GCA_028752905.1 Cladorhizidae sp. MBARI D1340-BT2 | reverse complement strand
ACTGTCCCACATGGCATGTAACTGTCCTGCCAGGTCACTGACCCACATGGCGTGTAACTGTCCTGCCAGGTGACTGACCCACATGGCATGTAACTGTCCTGCCAGGTGACTGTCCCACATGGCATGTAACTGTCCTGCCAGGTGACTGTCCCACATGGCATGTAACTGTCCTGCCAGGTCACTGACCCACATGGCATGTAACTATCCTGCCAGGGGACTGACCCACATGGCATGTAACTGTCCTGCCAGGTGACTGACCCACATGACTGTCCCACATGGCATGTAACTATCCTGCCAGGTGACTGACCCACATGGCATGTAACTATCCTGCCAGGGGACTGACCCACATGGCATGTAACTGTCCTGCCAGGTGACTGACCCACATGACTGTCCCACATGGCATGTAACTATCCTGCCAGGTGACTGACCCACATGGAATGTAACTGTCCTGCCAGGTGACTGACCCACATGGCATGTAACTGTCCTGCCAGGTGACTGACCCACATGGCATGTAACTGTCCTGCTAGGTGACTGTCCCACAGGCTTGTGCTTACCTTGGTTGCTTGGGAGGGAGAGGAGGACCCGCGTTAGGTGTCCTGGTTGTTCTGGGAGGCAATGGAGGTTGGGGCTGATCCACATTACGATACACTCCGTCACTACTGGGAGGCGCATATTCCTCCTGGAATATATGGTAAGGTGTAGATACATGCACTTACACATGTACAGTGTACTAGCTGTAAATATTCAGATATTTCAACCCCCCCCCCTTTTTGAATTCCCCCCTGTCCCCTTCTTCCCATGAAACCCACTGCATGTGCATGTGCTCTGTACTAATCCCACAGGGCTTATTAAAATTTAAAAATATATATGAATTTTTATCTAGAACATGACTGACCACACCCATCAGTATATTATTTACACTGCTACTACTATAGGTGACAGTTGGCTCCAGGTGGCTCTAGCTAATATTTGTATATATTTATAACTAGAGTTTAGACATGAAAAATAAAAAACTAACGAAAGTGGGAGCCGCTGTTTTTATGCATAGTCGGGTTTCATTTAGAAAATTGTCCAAGGGGGTGGCAACTGGAGGAATTATTTTAAGCGGGGGGGGGGGGGGGGGGGGGGGAGGGGGAGGGGGTTAAAGTTAAAGATGGACACCTATGATGGTTAAAGATGTGCTAATGCAAGATCCATAACATATTTAGATAGGAAGTATATAGATATATATATATATAGGAGTGTGAATATAGATATATACATGTATAGGTGTGTGAATATAGATATATATATATGCAGTGTGAATATAGATATATTGTATCATTATAATTATTATGTATGATAGGGTCTGAGAAAAAGACCCACTTAGTGCAAATTTACAAGAGGTTGAAGTTCAAGAACAGCTCTTTGAAGTACATGTACTGTCATTGAATCACGCGGGACTGTTCCTTCCAAAGTGATGCACTGCTTTGTTTCTATTTAGTTTCAATACCTTCAAGCGAGAGAAATGCTCCCAGTTTCAAAAAGAGCTATTCTACGTGAAATTCCGTGCACGCAGTGGTGATGTCATGTATTGGTAATCATTACATGCAGTGATGATGTCACGTATTGGTAATCATTACATGCAATGATGATGTCACGTATTGGTAATCATTACATGCAGTGATGATGTCACGTATTGGTAATCATTACATGCAGTGATGATGTCACGTATTGGTAATCATTACATGCAGTGATGTCAGGTATTGGTAATCATTACATGCAGTGATGTCACGTATTGGTAATCATTACATGCAGTGATGATGTCACATTGGTAATCATTACATGCAGTGATGTCACGTATTGGTAATCATTACATGGAGTGATGATGTCACGTATTGGTATTCATTACATGCAGTGATGTCATGTATTGGTAATCATTACATGCAGTGATGATGTCACGTATTGGTAATCATTACTTGCAGTGATGATGTCATGTATTGGTAATCATTACATGCAGTGATGATGTCATGTATTGGTAATCATTACTTGCAGTGTTGATGTCACGTATTGGTAATCATTACTTGCAGTGATGATGTCACGTATTGGTAATCATTACATGCAGTGATGATGTCACATATTTGTAATCATTACTTGCAGTGATGATGTCACGTATTGGTAATCGGCACACATTAATGATGTCACGTATTGGCACATTGATGATGTTACGTATTGGTAATCATTACACTATTTATTTGTGGAAACAAAAGGGAAATTCCCACACGTTCGTACTTTCATTCCATGAATGTGGGAAGCTTCTCTTTTAGTACAGCAAGCTCTTACTGCTTGCTTGGATGAAAGCAAGCTTGCTTGGAAGAAAGCAAGCTCTTACTGCTTGCTTGGAAGAAAGCAAGCTCTTACTGCTTGCTTGGATGAAAGCAAGCTCTTACTGCTTGCTTGGAAGAAAGCAAGCTCTTACTGCTTGCTCGGATGAAAGCAAGCTCTTACTGCTTGCT
Source organism: Cladorhizidae sp. MBARI D1340-BT2 (assembly GCA_028752905.1). Lineage (NCBI taxonomy): Eukaryota > Metazoa > Porifera > Demospongiae > Poecilosclerida > Cladorhizidae > Cladorhizidae sp. MBARI D1340-BT2. Next base: position 26,227,656 of record JAQNBH010000014.1, on the reverse strand, counting down.
TGGATGAAAGCAAGCTCTTCTGGGCATTAAACTTTGCAGGAAGCTAGAATGAGGACCCAGGATGCCTCTGAGGTACTTTTTGAAAATTTCATGATTCATAACTCAAGTAGCTACAATTTTCAGTCCAAGCAAAAAATCAGTTTTTGTGCAGTTATATAGTGGGCTTTCCCCCATATCCAGTCTCTCTGGACATACAAGTATATGCCTCTTAAAGTAACATCATTCTGCTTGGGTCGCACTTTCCCAGGACGGCATTAGAGGAAGGTTGTTGGTCAGTAAGAAAATACGAAGAGAAACTGTTATGCGGCGTTTATGCTATGCTACATGTAGTTATCAAAGGTGTGCATTCCACACCAAGTGGAGTGAATACTGGCACATCACATGAACACACACACAAAAAGGCTCCTCCCAGGTAAGTCTCTATTTAATACCCACCTTTTCTCTCGGCGGCACCGGAGGGGCGTTGGTGGTGCATTGCTGATAAGGAGGAGGAGGCGGAGTGGAAGGAGATGGCATGTCAGGGTCGGTGTAGTCATCGTGGCCTGCTGCTCTCAGGTGAGGATCATCATCGCGTACTATGGCGATTCTGAGAGGATCGGGTGGTAAAGGGTCCTTATAAAATAAACAATATTGGAAGGAGATACGACACATGTAGCGCCAAAATTCAATACCAAATGGAAGGAGGGTGGAAGGAGAGGGAGAACGAAGCAGATACAAGAATGAAAGGGTTGTACACTGAGAAAAGACAGAATGAAGTGCAGAGCTGGTAGAAGGGAGGGAAAAGATTTAAAAGTTCTTGGGCAGGTGGCCGGAGACCAGAAGAAGAGAGAAAGAATGGAAGCTTAGAAGGGAAGAGAAAATAACTTCCATACATGTCTGGTTGTGGCACTTTCTTTCCTAGGGATATCCACGGATTCCCGGGATCCTTGGGACTACTCCTAGCTAGTGAGGGCACTGGATTGTGGACACTCGCGCCTGCAGTAGGCTATAAGTATTTTAGGCCTGGGGTTATTTTATGGCTAGGATTAGATATTTTAAGATTACAGGGTTAGGATATCATGGGGCGGGGAATTCTAGGGTTAGGACGAGATCATAGGGCCAGGGGGATTCTAGAGTTAGGACGAGATCATAGGGCCAGGGGGATTCTAGGGTTAGGACGAGATCATAGGGCCAGGGGGATTCTAGGGTTAGGACGAGATCATAGGGCCAGGGGGATTCTAGAGTTAGGACGAGATCATAGGGCCAGGGGGATTCTAGGGTTAGGACGAGATCATAGGGCCAGGGGGATTCTAGAGTTAGGACGAGATCATAGGGCCAGGGGGATTCTAGGGTTAGGACGAGATCATAGGGCCAGGGGGATTCTAGAGTTAGGACGAGATCATAGGGCCAGGGGGATTCTAGGGTTAGGACGAGATCATAGGGCCAGGGGGATTCTAGAGTTAGGACGAGATCATAGGGCCAGGGGGATTCTAGGGTTAGGACGATATCATAGGGCCAGGGGGATTCTAGAGTTAGGACGAGATCATAGGGCCAGGGGGATTCTAGGGTTAGGACGAGATCATAGGGCCAGGGGGATTCTAGAGTTAGGACGAGATCATAGGGCCAGGGGGATTCTAGGGTTAGGACGAGATCATAGGGCCAGGGGGATTCTAGAGTTAGGACGAGATCATAGGGCCAGGGGGATTCTAGGGTTAGGACGAGATCATAGGGCCAGGGGGATTCTAGAGTTAGGACGAGATCATAGGGCCAGGGGGATTCTAGAGTTAGGACGAGGGTTTTCTAAACTAGGGTTAGGATATCATAGGCCTAGGGGCATTCCAGGGTTAGGACTAGGGCATTCCAGGGCTACTTTAGTCTTGGACATTATGTATATACATGTAGGACTAGAGGATTCCAAGGCAATGAACAGGATATATTAGTACTAGGAGGATTCTAGGGCTTAGGATATTACAGGGCTAGGGTTAGGATATTCCAAGGCTAGGGATATTCCAAAGCTAGAATTTGGAACACCCCAGCATAGACCCAAGAATCTCAGGATACTATTATTTGATGCTATACAGTCAGTCACCCTCACAAGGGACAGTCTCATTATCCCGGTACATGCATACAGTACGTACGAGGGAATTAGGGCGTGTCTATGCAAGGTCACGACAAAAGAGATGATGGGTGAAAGGAGATGAGTGGTAGTTAAGAGCAAGTGAGAGGGAGGACCAGGAGGGGGAGCCGAGGGAAGGAGAGCAAAAGGAGGAATGTACATAAGTGGAAGTTAGTCCATAAAAGAAGTTCACACACACTCACACTCCTCCCTCACACTCTTCTCTCTCACACACACACTCCTCTCTCACACACACACTCCACTCTCACTCCTCTCACACACACTCTACTCCTCTCACACACACACTCCTCTCTCACACACACTCCACTCTCACTCCTCTCACACACACACTCCACTCCTCTCTCACACACACTCCTCTCTCTCACACACTCCTCTCTCTCTCTCTCACACACTCCTCTCTCTCTCACAGACACTCCTCTCTCACACACACACTCCTCTCTCACACACACACTCCTCTCACACACACACTCCTCTCTCACACACTCCTCTCTCTCACACACACTCCTCTCACACACACTCCTCTCTCACTCCTCTCTCACACACACACTCCTCTCTCTCACACAGTCCTCTCTCACACACACACTCCTCTCTCACACACACTCCTCTCTCACTCCTCTCTCACACACACACTCCTCTCTCTCACACACTCCTCTCTCTCTCACACACACTCCTCTCACACACACACTCCTCTCTCACTCCTCTCTCACACACACACTCCTCTCTCTCACACACTCCTCTCTCTCACACACACACTCCTCTCACACACACACTCCTCTCTCACTCCTCTCTCACACACACACTCCTCTCTCTCACACACTCCTCTCTCTCACACACACACTCCTCTCTCACTCCTCTCTCACACACACACTCCTCTCTCTCACACACTCCTCTCTCTCTCACACACACTCCTCTCACACACACACTCCTCTCTCACTCCTCTCTCACACACACACTCCTCTCTCTCACACACTCCTCTCTCTCTCACACACACTCCTCTCACACACACACTCCTCTCTCACTCCTCTCTCACACACACACTCCTCTCTCTCACACACTCCTCTCTCTCACACACACACTCCTCTCTCTCACACACTCCTCTCTCTCACACACACACTCCTCTCACACACACACTCCTCTCTCACTCCTCTCTCACACACACACTCCTCTCTCTCACACACTCCTCTCTCTCTCACACACACACTCCTCTCTCACACACACTCCTCTCTCACACACTCCTCTCTCACACACACTCCTCTCTCTCTCTCACACACACACTCCTCTCTCACACACTCCTCTCTCACACACTCACACTCCTCTCACACACACACTCCTCTCTCACACACACACTCCTCTCACACACACACTCCTCTCTCTCTCTCTAACACACACATACATACAAAAAAGATAGATTGGTTACTTTTGGATGCCAGGTCTGTAGTTAGGATCATCAGCTGTGGATGACCAGGACTACAATAACAGCAACAATGAAACATTTAACACCAATTTACAACATGTAAATGGTCTCCTACGTAAGTGCCTACAATTACAACCCCGGAAGGAGGTAGCTTGGATAAGGGGGGGGAGTGGGTTCCACATACACACATACAGTGCCCCCAAAAAATCCCATGATAGCAACTACTACCTTCAATGGCTGGTGGTCTGATTGCTACAGGAACATCTCCTGCTAGGGAAGGCTACACAAATACACATGCCTACCAGGAAACACTCTGAATCCATTCCCTCCTGAGGCGACTCATTTTTGTAGATGTACCTAGTTCAACGTTGTTAGCTTACTTCAATGGTGCTGATATTTATAGCAAACTTATTGTGTTCAGTGTACACTCTAATGTTAGTGGCCATTAGTTATTCCTCAAAAAGTCATAGCTGTTAATTTGACTTGGTTACAATTGGAGGGGCTATCTCTATTGGATGCAAGTATGGGTGACGTACTGGACATACACACCTTCCCCTTCACACATGTAGTGAAAGTAATAACATCCTTTTCACACATGTAGTGAAAGTAATAACATCCTTTTCACACAAGTAGTGAAAGTAATAACATCATTTTCACACATGTAGTGAAAGTAATAACACCCTCTTCACACATCAGGGGTGTATTTAGGGGGGGGCGGGGGGGGGCAATCGCCCCCCCTTGTATCATTCTCGCCCCCCCCCCTTGAAATTAGACACCACCCTTATACATTACATACACCATCATTGTATCATTCTCGCCCCCCCTTATTTTTCCATATCTCAAGTTCGCCCCCCCTTGGCAAAATTTCTGTATACAACCCTGCGTGACATGTAGTGAAAGTAATAACATCCTTTTCACACATGCAGTGAAAGTAATAACATCCTTTTCACACATGCAGTGAAAGTAATAACATCCTTTTCACACATGTAGTGAAAGTAATAACACCCTTTTCACACATGCTATGCACAATAATAACACAAGTAGAGGTGGCTAGTATTGCTAACATACCATTTCTTGGCTGGAAGGAACTAGGTTGAGGTTTTTCACTGCAATAAAACATTAATAGAGGTAAAGACAACAGCTTTCAGTGTATTCCCTTCCCGAGAGACAACTCACTGTCTGATTCAGAGAGCTGCTTTCCAATCTTGGCTTGGTTCTTTACTGATGATATTCTCTTGAAAACTTTCTTCTGCAACAACAGCAGCAAACCATAGCAGCAACACGGGTATTATTTAACCACGCCCAGGGTTTTTAGTGGGCATGCTCACTCTGACTAGCCACACACACACACACAATGGCTGGTCTGTAATCAGTCTCTAACTGGTGCTGCCGATGGTTTTGTTTGCAAGGTGACTCACAGACATACCTTTATCACACCCACAGGGTTGTCGAGTGGGATATTGGCCAATCCCGGGGATATCCTTGTTCTTGCACAACCTAATCCTAGACAGTATCAAGGCCTTCACCCCATGTCAGAGTTTTGTCTCGTGATGCCCCCCCCCTCCCTCCCCCCTCCCCTCACATAATTAACAACTGCGTTCACACAGTACCCACCTTCTTGTCCGAGTCTTGGTTGTCCTCTAGCTCCTCTTCTGTGTCGTCGTCCACAGGTGTACGAGATTTAGGGGGAGGGGCTTCAAGAACAGTGATCAGCGGCAACATCAGGGCAGAGCACAAGGCACTTCTGTTCACGAAGTCATGCTGGCCACACACAACAACATTGTCATGTGATGTGGAGCGTATTACATGTACACCTAATAAGGTTACTATTAGTCAGGGTTTCTACCAGATAATTATTACACCAAAAGTGAAAGAATGAACACCACAAAAGGTCGTTGTTTTATTGGTTTGATTTCTATTCAAAATGGCTGACAACAACCCTGCCCTTAAACAAAGCTTAACTCTCAGTGAAAACTCACATCAGCAGCTTCTTACAAAGCTGCCTAAATGGTGTTTTCATTAGCTCTACAAATACACCAAGCATGCCTTGAACCCGACGCTCAGTGTGGCAAACTCCTTGAAAGGCATCACCAAGAGTCATTTCAGCTTCTTCCTCCCACTCACATGGGCTCGTATCACCTCTTCTCCCCACTCACACGCGCTTGTATCACCTCTTTCCCCCGCTAACAAGCGCTCGTATCACCTCTTCCCCTCGCTCACACGCGCTCGTATCACCTCTTCCCCCCGCTCACATGCGCTCGTATCACCTCTTCCCCCCGCTCACATTACCTCTTCCCCCCGCTCGCATCACCTGCTTACAATAGGCCCTAGAGTACTTGAAGATGTTCCAATGCATATCCACGACGACTTTGCTTTTTGATTGCAGCAACAAGGCATGGGTAGTGGTGGCTATGGATGATGTAATCAAACCAGCTCGCAGCCATTTTATAATTAGAGTTGAGTCAAGACTGTGTAGGTGTTGCCTTATTAAGCAGAAGGAATGCATCCACTCAGTTCTGCTGTTTAGTTTACGGAGGCTAGGGCTAGGGCTAGGGCTAGGGCGGTCTCACTCCTTGGAAACATTTACCAAGCCCCAAAGAGGCTGTTGCAGATCCTCTACTAAAACACCTGCTGTTTGATCGGTAGAGTTCTCCTGTGCAACTGGTCCTTGCAAGAGGCTGTAGCTGACCCTTCATGGGTACAGTCAACAATAGCAAAGATACATCATGTGTATGATAAGTAGTGTCAAGAACTTCAAACCAGTTAGAAAGTGTTAAGAAGCCCTGAAGATACTGATGCTCACACCTGGAGATACTGATGCTCACACCTGGAGACACTGATGCTCACACCTGGAGACACTGATGCTCACACCTGGAGACACTGATGCTCACACCTGGAGATACTGATGCTCACACCTGGAGATACTGATGCTCACACCTGGAGATGCTGATGCTCACACCTGGAGATGCTGATGCTCACACCTGGAGACACTGATGCTCACACCTGGAGATACTGATGCTCACACCTGGAGATACTGATGCTCACACCTGGAGATACTGATGTTCACACCTGGAGATACTGATGCTCACACCTGGAGATACTGATGCTCACACCTGGAGACACTGATGCTCACACCTGGAGACATTGATGCTCACACCTGGAGATACTGATGCTCACACCTGGAGATGCTGATGCTCACACCTGGAGATGCTGATGCTCACACCTGGAGATACTGATGCTCACACCTGGAGACACTGATGCTCACACCTGGAGACACTGATGCTCACACCTGGAGACACTGATGCTCACACCTGGAGATACTGATGCTCACACCTGGAGATGCTGATGCTCACACCTGGAGATGCTGATGCTCACACCTGGAGATACTGATGCTCACACCTGGAGATACTGATGCTCACACCTGGAGATGCTGATGCTCACACCTGGAGATGCTGATGCTCGCACCTGGAGATGCTGATGCTCACACCTGGAGATACTGATGCTCACACCTGGAGATACTGATGCTCACACCTGGAGATACTGATGCTCACACCTGGAGATCTGATGCTCACACCTGGAGATGCTGATGCTCACACCTGGAGATGCTGATGCTCACACCTGGAGATGCTGATGCTCACACCTGGAGATACTGATGATCACGCCTGGAGATACTGATGCTCACACCTGGAGACACTGATGCTCACACCTGGAGATACTGATGCTCACACCTGGAGATGCTGATGCTCACACCTGGAGATACTGATGCTCACACCTGGAGATACTGATGCTCACACCTGGAGATACTGATGCTCACACCTGGAGATACTGATGCTCACACCTGGAGATACTGATGCTCACACCTGGAGACACTGATGCTCACACCTGGAGATGCTGATGCTCACACCTGGAGACACTGATGCTCACACCTAGAGATACTGATGCTCACACCTAGAGATACTGATGCTCACACCTGGAGATACTGATGCTCACACCTGGAGATACTGATGCTCACACCTGGAGATACTGATGCTCACACCTGGAGATGCTGATGCTCACACCTGGAGATACTGATGCTCACACCTGGAGATACTGATGCTCACACCTGGAGATACTGATGCTCACACCTGGAGATACTGATGCTCACACCTGGAGATACTGATGCTCACACCTGGAGATACTGATGCTCACACCTGGAGATACTGATGCTCACACCTGGAGATGCTGATGCTCACACCTGGAGATACTGATGCTCACACCTGGAGATGCTGATGCTCACACCTGGAGATACTGATGCTCACACCTGGAGATACTGATGCTCACACCTGGAGATACTGATGCTCACACCTGGAGATACTGATGCTCACACCTGGAGATACTGATGCTCACACCTGGAGATACTGATGCTCACACCTGGAGACACTGATGCTCACACCTGGAGACGCTGATGCTCACACCTGGAGATGCTGATGCTCACACCTGGAGATAGTGATGCTCACACCTGGAGATAGTGATGCTCACACCTGGAGATGCTGATGCTCACACCTGGAGATACTGATGCTCACACCTGGAGATGCTGATGCTCACACCTGGAGATACTGATGCTCACACCTGGAGATGCTGATGCTCACACCTGGAGATACTGATGCTCACACCTGGAGATACTGATGCTCACACCTGGAGATACTGATGCTCACACCTGGAGACACTGATGCTCACACCTGGAGACACTGATGCTCACACCTGGAGATGCTGATGCTCACACCTGGAGACACTGATGCTCACACCTGGAGATACTGATGCTCACACCTGGAGATACTGATGCTCACACCTGGAGATACTGATGCTCACACCTGGAGATGCTGATGCTCACACCTGGAGATACTGATGCTCACACCTGGAGATACTGATGCTCACACCTGGAGATACTGATGCTCACACCTGGAGATGCTGATGCTCACACCTGGAGATACTGATGCTCACACCTGGAGATACTGATGCTCACACCTGGAGATGCTGATGCTCACACCTGGAGATGCTGATGCTCACACCTGGAGATACTGATGCTCACACCTGGAGATACTGATGCTCACACCTGGAGATACTGATGCTCACACCTGGAGATACTGATGCTCACACCTGGAGATACTGATGCTCACACCTGGAGATACTGATGCTCACACCTGGAGATACTGATGCTCACACCTGGAGATACTGATGCTCACACCTGGAGATGCTGATGCTCACACCTGGAGATGCTGATGCTCACACCTGGAGATGCTGATGCTCACACCTGGAGATGCTGATGCTCACACCTGGAGATGCTGATGCTCACACCTGGAGATGCTGATGCTCACACCTGGAGATGCTGATGCTCACACCTGGAGATACTGATGCTCACACCTGGAGATACTGATGCTCACACCTGGAGATACTGATGCTCACACCTGGAGATACTGATGCTCACACCTGGAGATACTGATGCTCACACCTGGAGATGCTGATGCTCACACCAGGAGATACTGATGCTCACACCTGATGCTCACACCTGGAGATACTGATGCTCACACCTGGAGATACTGATGCTCACACCTGGAGATACTGATGCTCACACCTGGAGATACTGATGCTCACACCTGGAGATACTGATGCTCACACCTGGAGATACTGATGCTCACACCTGGAGATACTGATGCTCACACCTGGAGATGCTGATGCTCACACCTGGAGATACTGATGCTCACACCTGGAGATACTGATGCTCACACCTGGAGATACTGATGCTCACACCTGGAGATACTGATGCTCACACCTGGAGACACTGATGCTCACACCTGGAGATGCTGATGCTCACACCTGGAGATGCTGATGCTCACACCTGGAGATACTGATGCTCACACCTGGAGATACTGATGCTCACACTTGGAGACACTGATGCTCACACCTGGAGATGCTGATGCTCACACCTGGAGATACTGATGCTCACACCTGGAGATGCTGATGCTCACACTTGGAGATGCTGATGCTCACACCTGGAGACACTGATGCTCACACCTGGAGATGCTGATGCTCACACCTGGAGATGCTGATGCTCACACCTGGAGATGCTGATGCTCACACCTGGAGACACTGATGCTCACACCTGGAGATACTGATGCTCACACCTGGAGATACTGATGCTCACACCTGGAGATACTGATGCTCACACCTGGAGATACTGATGCTCACACCTGGAGATACTGATGCTCACACCTGGAGATACTGATGCTCACACCTGGAGATACTGATGCTCACACCTGGAGATACTGATGCTCACACCTGGAGATACTGATGCTCACACCTGGAGATACTGATGCTCACACCTGGAGATACTGATGCTCACACCTGGAGATACTGATGCTCACACCTGGAGACACTGATGCTCACACCTGGAGACACTGATGCTCACACCTGGAGATACTGATGCTCACACCTGGAGATACTGATGCTCACACCTGGAGATACTGATGCTCACACCTGGAGATACTGATGCTCACACCTGGAGATACTGATGCTCACACCTGGAGATACTGATGCTCACACCTGGAGATACTGATGCTCACACCTGGAGATACTGATGCTCACACCTGGAGACACTGATGCTCACACCTGGAGATACTGATGCTCACACCTGGAGATACTGATGCTCACACCTGGAGATACTGATGCTCACACCTGGAGATACTGATGCTCACACCTGGAGATACTGATGCTCACACCTGGTGTAGTTTGCAATTGCTCAACTCTAATTACACAAAGCAACAACTTGTAACAAGAACCATAATTTTTTTAATCAAAAACAACAATATATTGTTTTAAGTAAGGCAACAAGACTCTGCCCATGTAGAGCACAGCCAATTAGATGATCTTTACTACCTAAAACCATGCACACCAATATCGTACTGTTTTGCACTCAGTATAACACTCAGTATAATGATCGTTGTATGTTTCTAAATGGTAAAGGATCATCAAAAATATTTTACTGCTTTGCTATTAGTATAATGATTGATTCTAAATGGTAAAGGATCATCTAACTTGTGGTCTGCATGGGTCCAGTCTTGTTTCCTTATACACATCAATCCAATATTTATAAATAAATTTAATAAACACCTGCTCTATTGTTAGCTTTAAGTGGCCTTTATTTGTTAAGTGTTGCTTGATTGGGACTATGTCTCTTCTTGCTCGAAATTCAAGTGTTTCTCAAGACTCTGTGCTTCCTCCAGTGTTGGTGACCAGACAAACCTGTTGATCAAATATCCAGTGTTGGTGACCAGACAAACCTGTTGATGAAGTATCCCTCAAGACTCTGTGTTTCCTCCAGTGTTGGTGACCAGACAAACCTGTTGATGAAGTATCCCTCAAGACTCTGTGCTTCCTCCAGTGTTGGTGACCAGACAAACCTGTTGATGAAGTATCCCTCAAGACTCTGTGTTTCCTCCAGTGTTGGTGACCAGACAAACCTGTTGATGAAGTATCCCTCAAGACTCTGTGTTTCCTCCAGTGTTGGTGACCAGACAAACCTGTTGATGAAGTATCCCTCAAGACTCTGTGCTTCCTCCAGTGTTGGTGACCAGACAAACCTGTTGATGAAGTATCCCTCAAGACTCTGTGCTTCCTCCAGTGTTGGTGACCAGACAAACCTGTTGATGAAGTATCCCTCAAGACTCTGTGTTTCCTCCAGTGTTGGTGACCAGAGAAACCTGTTGATCAAGTATCCACGTACATACAACACGACACTCGCAGGCTCTGCTCAGCATTAGTCCGACCATTGGCCACGCCTTCTAGCTAACCCAATACACACCCACTCAGCAACCTGCACCTACAAAAATCGCCTACCCACGCATGGACACTGCTCCTCCAGCGCTGGGGTTGCCCAGTGTTAAGCGGCCATTTTGTTGTTGAGTGATGCTATAAGCAGCCAGCTTAGCAAACGGCCAGATATTGAGGGGGAAGACACAAAAATTAAATAAGGGGTATGTGGAAACGTTGGGGTATGGAAAAGAAGTCGAGGGGGCTTGAACATGGGTATCAGCACGTCTTAGAAATGAATTAATCAGAGCCAGCTAGAAGAGTAGGCGCATACAGTAGGTGCCAATGTATGTCCCGGCTGTGTTTCTGAGCGATGTCATATCAACACCGTGAAAAGGCCAGGCAAAGAAACAACTTCATTCCAACAGCGAAGAATCTTCGCCCCCCAACCCCCCCGCTTGCATTTCAATTTCCTTTCCCTCGCTTGTGCAGTCATTCAGCAGTCTTGTGCTTCTAGTTCAATTGGCTTAGTGCTATGGCTTTTTTCAGATTCTTTGTTGTTCGTCAGCCTCGCGCTTCTTGTACCTTTCATAACGGTCGTTACTCAGCGGAAGACTGTCGGTGTTAACACCAGCCACCAAATATATAATAGAGGAGCAGATGAAGCTGGATGTTGAAACAACTCCTTACCAGCTCCATCACCTGCTGTGAACCAAGCAAGGGCTTCAACATTTCATTCTGCTGTGCAGGGCCGCTCTAGGCTAGACCTTCCGAGATAGCTCTACCATCAGCTCATCAGGCATGCGAATAAGGTAAGCTGGCGGTCATTTATAAAGCTTGCTAAACTTAGTTTAGCTGCTTTAAACTGACAGCCTGGGTTAAGCTCACAGTTTACAAGCTGATTTTAGTTTAGGTAAAGCTTGAATGGTTAGATTTGAAGGGGTAGGGCTAGGGCTAGGGCTAGGGCTAGGTAAGCTTAAGGGTGTAGCTTTTCCTGGGCTGTGGTGTGGAGTAGAGCTTGAGCCAAAGACATGCTTAGCTTACTCCTTAGAGAGCTTAGCTTTAGTCGGTGAAACATTTGATTCCCAAATCTTGGTAATATTACAATAATATCTCCTCCCTTTCCAGACAAAAAGATGGGAGTGAATCTGGCATTTTCTTGGGGAGGTGACTTGTGGTGTAGAGGACGTTATAATGAACAGACAGATAAATGCAGTCCAACTTGAGATCCACAGACCTCACTCAATTCTTCTAAGAATTATTGAACTACAAGGAGCAGTAACGGGCTATTGAATGTTGTTGCTATAGTTATTCACTGGCAGCTCATATACACAAGATTATTATAATGGTTAGTGAACTCCAAGGCAGGTACCACCCTATCATGCAAGGCTTATGTTGTCACAACAAAGACCTCATACAAACAGCAAAGACTGCATCCATATGAGACTGGCGACGAGCAGTTTCCTGGAATTTGACACATTTTTGGTATGTGGCACGGTCTCTTAGCAACTAAAAACAAACTCCATGCCAAGAGTGTGTGCGTGTCTCAGTGGGTGTTCACCATTTCCCTGACGTTTGCACATTTCGTGTAATGTGTGAAGCACAACTTGCCTCGTAATAGCTCTTTAGAAAGACATATCTTCCAATTCAGACTCGAAACTTTAGTCACTAAATGGGGTGGAGCAATCGGAGATGCCAGCCTTTATTGTGTACTATGGAAGGCATAAATGGCACACATCTAAGCTAACTTCTCTTGCAGGTCCACTCTTATAAGTACACCTACCACACCAAACAGATGGCCCACACCCCACCATGCTAAGGGCACCACCGACAGCATTCTCCAAAATATTAATGCGTGCTCTGCATCATGCATTGTTCTCATATATTTGCTTGGGTCTAAAACAGGCCTCTGCACACTGTATAGAAGCTTAGCTAGAGGTTAAGTTTTCTAAGGCAAGGCCTGCTAAGCAACTAGAGTGTCTGTGAAGTCTTCAACATTTCTAAGGCAAGGCCTGCTAAGCAACTAGAGTGTCTGTGAAGTCTTCAACATTTCTAAGGCAGGGCCTGCTAAGCAACTAGAGTGTCTGTGAAGTCTTCAACATTTCTAAGGCAAGGCCTGCTAAGCAACTAGAGTGTCAGTGAAGTCTTCAACATTTCTAAGGCAAGGCCTGCTAAGCAACTAGAGTGTCTGTGAAGTCTTCAACATTTCTAAGGCAAGGCCTGCTAAGCAACTAGAGTGTCTGTGAAGTCTTCAACATTTCTAAGGCAAGGCCTGCTAAGCAACTAGAGTGTCTGTGAAGTCTTCAACATTTTTAAGGCAAGGCCTGCTAAGCAACTAGAGTGTCTGTGAAGTCTTCAACATTTCTAAGGCAAGGCCTGCTAAGCAACTAGAGTGTCTGTGAAGTCTTCAACATTTCTAAGGCAAGGCCTGCTAAGCAACTAGAGTGTCTGTGAAGTCTTCAACATTTCTAAGGCAAGGCCTGCTAAGCAACTAGAGTGTCTGTGAAGTCTTCAACATTTCTAAGGCAAAGCCTGCTAAGCAACTAGAGTGTCTGTGAAGTCTTCAACATTTCTAAGGCAGGGCCTGCTAAGCAACTAGAGTGTCTGTGAAGTTTCAACATTTCTAAGGTACATGTAAGAGCTGCTAAGCAACAACAAGTCTCCAACATTTCTAAGGCCAAGGTCTGCTAAGCTTCTCTATGAAGCATGGAATTTTCTAAGGCAAACGTCTTCTAAGCAATTTGAAGTTATGTGAGAGCTAAAAAAGGCATTATGATTAGTCAGGGTTTGCATAACACTATGATTACCCAGGCTTTGCATAACACTTATGATTAGTCAGGGTTTGCATAACACTATGATTAGTCAGGCTTTGCATAACACTATGATTAGCCAGGCTTTGCATAACACTATGATTAGCCAGGCTTTGCATAACACTATGATTAGCCAGGCTTTGCATAACACTATGATTACCCAGGCTTTGCATAACACTATGATTACCCAGGCTGTGCATAACACTATGATTAGCCAGGCTTTGCATAACACTATGATTAGCCAGGCTTTGCATAACACTATGATTAGTCAGGCTTTGCATAACACTATGATTAGCCAGGCTTTGCATAACACTATGATTAGCCAGGCTTTGCATATCACTATGATTAGCCAGGCTTTGCAAAACACAATGATTAGCCAGGCTTTGCATAACACTATGATTAGCCAGGCTTTGCATAACACCAGGCTTTGCATAACACTACGATTAGCCCGGCTTTGCAAAACAGTATGATTAGCCAGGCTCTGCATAACACTATGATTAGCCAGGCTCTGCATAACACTACGATTAGCCAGGCTTTGCATAACACTACGATTAGCCAGGCTCTGCATAACACTACGATTAGCCAGGCTCTGCATAACACAACGATTAGCCAGGCTCTGCATAACACTATGATTAGCCAGGCTCTGCATAACACTATGATTAGCCAGGCTCTGCATAACACTATGATTAGCCAGGCTCTGCATAACACTATGATTAGCCAGGCTCTGCATAACACTATGATTAGCCAGGCTCTGCATAACACTATGATTAGCCAGGCTTTGCATAACACTATGATTAGCCAGGCTTTGCATAACACTATGATTAGCCAGCTTTGCATAACACTATGATTAGCCAGGCTCTGCATAACACTATGATTAGCCAGGCTTTGCATAACACTACGATTAGCCAGGCTTTGCATAACACTACGATTAGCCAGGCTTTGCATAACACTATGATTAGCCAGGCTCTGCATAACACAATGATTAGCCAGGCTCTGCATAACACTATGATTAGCCAGGCTCTGCATAACACTATGATTAGCCAGGCTCTGCATAACACTATGATTAGCCAGGCTCTGCATAACACTATGATTAGCCAGGCTCTGCATAACACTATGATTAGCCAGGCTCTGCATAACACTATGATTAGCCAGGCTCTGCATAACACTATGATTAGCCAGGCTCTGCATAACACTATGATTAGCCAGGCTCTGCATAACACTATGATTAGCCAGGCTTTGCATAACACTATGATTAGCAAACCTAAACTCTACAAAACTCTACACGATTAGCAAGCCTTGTCTAACGCAGCTTAGCCAAACAGAGTATTAATAATCTAGTTTATACTGAAGACAGAACTACTAAGTGTAGAGCTAGACTTGAAGGACAGACACTAGTGGGCACAGGCCAATGTAAGCCCAATACTAACAGTTAGGAAGCTACAAAACTAATCCTTACATACTTCCGTTAATAAAGAACTCCTTGAGGATCAAAATGGCATCTTGGAACAAAACAAATAGTGAAGCAAAGAAAACACCCGCTTGCTTTAGCTTCCTCAGGAATGGCCACTGGGGAGTGCGCCACACTTGTGCGCATGAACGCGTATGCACACAGATAAAAAGATGCTTTAACCTTTAAGCCCCCCTGGGAAACAGAAACTTTATGGCATTTATTCGCTGTTTAAAAAAATAAAAATATCAGATGATTCTGCATTCTATTTTCCTCGAAGTCGTAGCATTGCTGTTGGACCGGGTATGGAACTGGAACATTTTTCTGGCGCCTAATGACGTATGTGTCTAGTGAAATGCATGCCTAGCCTCCATACTGGCATGACAATCAGGACTCTGCTCAGCTGTAGAAAAAGGTTGGCTTACCAAGTTGAATTAAAAAGAGAAGGAAAAAGAATGAGGGGAAAAAAACGAGGGGGAAAAAAGTCTGTTTTTTCCCCCTCCACAGAAAAACAGATCCACCTCCCCCTGCATCCATGCCATTGTTTACACACCCATACACCACACACACACAGTGCTAATGTAGCCCCCCCCCCACCCCCTGCACCCGGGTCATTGTTTACACACCCATACACCACGCACACAGTGCTAATGTACCTCCCCCTGCACCAGTGCCATTGTTTACACACCCATACACCACACACACACAGTGCTAATATACCTCCCCCTGCACCCGTGTCATTGTTTACACACCCACCCACCACGCACACTGTGCTAATTACCTTCAACAGCTCCTGTGCCGTGGGTCTTCTCTTTGGCTCCTTCTGGAGGCCGTACCTCAAGAAGTCGTGAAAGTTCTCAGACCACTTGTTCTTGTGTTGGAGAGTTGGAGATTTGAAGTTTCTCTTTGTCATCAAATACAGTGCCCTACAAATATACCAAACATCAACATCAACAAAAACATCAGCATCAACATCACCTAGTGGCTCTGATATTATACTAAGCAGCACTAGAGTTGTTTTCTAAACCAGTGGCTCTTAAGGCCTGTCCACACTGCACAATAACTGGATGCGCATTGAGACACACTAGCTACCAAGAGAGTCCCAATGCGCGTCCAGTCACGACGTCGCGTCCACACTGACATGACAATAAACCAAACGCGCATAAAACCACTCCCCCTCCAAGAAAACTGCACCCACATCACAATGCACAATGGATACGGTGTTAGTTGTTGGATTTCTTCTGTTATGGACGAGATACCTACAGACGCGAAGGAAGCATATGCTGCAGAGGAGAAGGATTTATAAATAGAAAAAGGCAATACAGTAGACGGATGGCGCTCCATGAACTCCATAAAAGAAGGCTGCGGCGGTAAAATTTTCGAAGTCTATTTTAGCTATAAATAGTATTTAGCTTGATCTTTGCCTGCTATAGGTCCTTTGATTGTGGCAATGATGGCTGACTACCAGCATCCATCTGTGCGCCAGGTTTGGTGCAAGCCACGCAGTAAGCACTGGTGGGAATCATGATTCTGTTTATCTTTTAACGCGCACCCGCGTAATTAATTTTACGCTTGGATTTGTTGCTCTGGCTCGACTCAAACCACCTATCGAGGTGGACTGGACCTAATGCGCGTTAGGTCCAAGAAATCTAATTCGCATTCAGTGTGGGCGCAACGAACGCGCATTCGTTGAGATCTAACGCGCATTCAGTGTGCAGTGTGGACAGGCCTTAAGGGTCAGACTAGAATATGTATGGGGGTAGAGTATTAGCTCTACCTGTAGCCCTTAGCCATAACCCTTTGTAAGTGTGGTCTGGTCCAGTCTTATCCGACAAATGGCACTTTAGTTGCTTGCTATCCACTGGTGGCACTGGTGTTGCTTGCTTGCTATTCACTGGTGGCAGTGGTGTTGCTTGCTATCCACTGGTGTTGCTTGCTATCCACTGGTGGCACTGGTGTCACTTGCTATCCACTACTGGTATTGTTTGCTATCCACTAGTAGCACTGGTATTGTTTGCTATCCACTGGTGGCACTGGTGTTGCTTGCTATCCACTGGTGGCACTGGTATTGTTTGCTATCCACTGGTGGCACTGGTATTGTTTGCTATCCACTAGTAGCACTGGTATTGTTTGCTATCCACTGGTGGCACTGGTGTTGCTTGCTATCCACTGGTGGCACTGGTATTGCTTGCTATTCACTAGTGGCATTGGTGTCGCTTGCTATCCACTAGTGGCACTGGTGTCGCTTGCTATCCACTAGCGGCACTGGTGTTGCTTGCTATCCACTAGTGGCACTGGTATTGCTTGCTATCCACTAGTGGCACTGGTGTTGCTTGCTATCCACTGGTGGCACTGGTGTTGCTTGCTATCCACTAGCGGCACAGGTGTTGCTTGCTATCCACTGGTGGCACTGGTGTTGCTTGCTATCCACTGGTGGCACTGGTGTTGCTTGCTATCCACTAGTGGCACTGGTGTTGCTTGCTATCCACTAGCGGCACTGGTGTTGCTTGCTATCCACTAGCGGCACTAGTGTTGCTTGCTATCCACTGGTGTTGCTTGCTATCCACTAGCGGCACTGGTGTTGCTTGCTATCCACTAGCGGCACTGGTGTTGCTTGCTATCCACTAGCGGCACTGGTGTTGCTTGCTATACATTGGTGGCACTGGTGTTGCTTGCTACCCACTAGTGGCACTGGTGTTGCTTGCTATCACTAGTGGCACTGTGTTGCTTGCTATCACTAGTGGCACTGGTGTTGCTTGCTATCACTAGTGGTGGTCTAGTTGCTTGCTGTTCAGTCAGTGAGAATCCACACAGTTGTTGCTTATAAACACAGAACTGCACTACAACAAGAACAGTTACAATGTAACTACAAAAAAAAAGGTAATAAAAATAAGAGAATAATAAGCAGATGAAGAGCATGTGTGCACTACTTGAACAGGTAGGAGCATGTGGTGCACTACTTGAACAGGTAGGAGCATGTGGTGCACTACATGAACAGGTAGGAGCATGTGGTGCACTACTTGAACAGGTAGGAGCATGTGGTGCACTACTTGAACAGGTAGGAGCATGTGGTGCACTACTTGAACAGGTAGGAGCATGTGGTGCACTACTTGAACAGGTAGGTGCATGTGGTGCACTACTTGAACAGGTAGGAGCATGTGGTGCACTACTTGAACAGGTAGGAGCATGTGGTGCACTACTTGAACAGGTAGGAGCATGTGGTGCACTACTTGAACAGGTAGGAGCATGTGGTGCACTACTTGAACAGGTAGGAGCATGTGGTGCACTACTTGAACAGGTAGGAGCATGTGTGCACTACTTGAACAGGTAGGAGCATGTGGTGCACTACTTGAACAGGTAGGAGCATGTGGTGCATTACTTGAACAGGTAGGAGCATGTGGTGCACTACTTGAACAGGTAGGAGCATGTGGTGCATTACTTGAACAGGTAGGAGCATGTGGTGCACTACTTGAACAGGTAGGAGCATGTGGTGCACTACTTGAACAGGTAGGAGCATGTGGTGCACTACTTGAACAGGTAGGAGCATGTGTGCACTACTTGAACAGGTAGGAGCATGTGGTGCACTACTTGAACAGGTAGGAGCATGTGGTGCACTACTTGAACAGGTAGGAGCATGTGGTGCACTACTTGAACAGGTAGGAGCATGTGGTGCACTACTTGAACAGGTAGGAGCATGTGGTGCACTACTTGAACAGGTAGGAGCATGTGGTGCACTACTTGAACAGGTAGGAGCATGTGCTGCACTACTTGAACAGGTAGGAGCATGTGGTGCACTACTTGAACAGGTAGGAGCATGTGGTGCACTACTTGAACAGGTAGGAGCATGTGGTGCACTACTTGAACAGGTAGGAGCATGTGGTGCACTACTTGAACAGGTAGGAGCATGTGATGCACTACTTGAACAGGTAGGAGCATGTGGTGCACTACTTGAACAGGTAGGAGCATGTGGTGCACTACTTGAACAGGTAGGAGCATGTGGTGCACTACTTGAACAGGTAGGAGCATGTGGTGCACTACTTGAACAGGTAGGAGCATGTGGTGCACTACTTGAACAGGTAGGAGCATGTGGTGCACTACTTGAACAGGTAGGAGCATGTGGTGCACTACTTGAACAGGTAGGAGCATGTGGTGCACTACTTGAACAGGTAGGAGCATGTGGTGCACTACTTGAACAGGTAGGAGCATGTGGTGCACTACTTGAACAGGTAGGAGCATGTGGTGCACTACTTGAACAGGTAGGAGCATGTGGTGCACTACTTGAACAGGTAGGAGCATGTGGTGCACTACTTGAACAGGTAGGAGCATGTGGTGCACTACTTGAACAGGTAGGAGCATGTGGTGCACTACTTGAACAGGTAGGAGCATGTGGTGCACTACTTGAACAGGTAGGAGCATGTGGTGCACTACTTGAACAGGTAGGAGCATGTGGTGCACTACTTGAACAGGTAGGAGCATGTGGCACACTACTTGAACAGGTAGGAGCATGTGGTGCACTACTTGAACAGGTAGGAGCATGTGGTGCACTACTTGAACAGGTAGGAGCATGTGGTGCACTACTTGAACAGGTAGGAGCATGTGGTGCACTACTTGAACAGGTAGGAGCATGTGGTGCACTACTTGAACAGGTAGGAGCATGTGGTGCACTACTTGAACAGGTAGGAGCATGTGGTGCACTACTTGAACAGGTAGGAGCATGTGGTACACTACTTGAACAGGTAGGAGCATGTGGTGCACTACTTGAACAGGTAGGAGCATGTGCTGCACTACTTGAACAGGTAGGAGCATGTGGTGCACTACTTGAACAGGTAGGAGCATGTGTGCACTACTTGAACAGGTAGGAGCATGTGGTGCACTACTTGAACAGGTAGGAGCATGTGGTGCACTACTTGAACAGGTAGGAGCATGTGCTGCACTACTTGAACAGGTAGGAGCATGTGGTGCACTACTTGAACAGGTAGGAGCATGTGCTGCACTACTTGAACAGGTAGGAGCATGTGGTGCACTACTTGAACAGGTAGGAGCATGTGGTGCACTACTTGAACAGGTAGGAGCATGTGGTGCACTACTTGAACAGGTAGGAGCATGTGGTGCACTACTTGAACAGGTAGGAGCATGTGGTGCACTACTTGAACAGGTAGGAGCATGTGCTGCACTACTTGAACAGGTAGGAGCATGTGGTGCACTACTTGAACAGGTAGGAGCATGTGGTGCACTACTTGAACAGGTAGGAGCATGTGGTGCACTACTTGAACAGGTAGGAGCATGTGTGCACTACTTGAACAGGTAGGAGCATGTGGTGCACTACTTGAACAGGTAGGAGCATGTGGTGCACTACTTGAACAGGTAGGAGCATGTGGTGCACTACTTGAACAGGTAGGAGCATGTGCTGCACTACTTGAACAGGTAGGAGCATGTGCTGCACTACTTGAACAGGTAGGAGCATGTGGTGCACTACTTGAACAGGTAGGAGCATGTGGTGCACTACTTGAACAGGTAGGAGCATGTGGTGCACTACTTGAACAGGTAGGAGCATGTGGTGCACTACTTGAACAGGTAGGAGCATGTGGTGCACTACTTGAACAGGTAGGAGCATGTGGTGCACTACTTGAACAGGTAGGAGCATGTGGTGCACTACTTGAACAGGTAGGAGCATGTGGTGCGCTACTTGAACAGGTAGGAGCATGTGGTGCACTACTTGAACAGGTAGGAGCATGTGGTGCACTACTTGAACAGGTAGGAGCATGTGGTGCACTACTTGAACAGGTAGGAGCATGTGGTGCGCTACTTGAACAGGTAGGAGCATGTGGTGCGCTACTTGAACAGGTAGGAGCATGTGGTGCACTACTTGAACAGGTAGGAGCATGTGGTGCACTACTTGAACAGGTAGGAGCATGTGGTGCACTACTTGAACAGGTAGGAGCATGTGTGCACTACTTGAACAGGTAGGAGCATGTGGTGCACTACTTGAACAGGTAGGAGCATGTGCTGCACTATTTGAACAGGTAGGAGCATGTGGTGCACTACTTGAACAGGTAGGAGCATGTGGTGCACTACTTGAACAGGTAGGAGCATGTGGTGCACTACTTGAACAGGTAGGAGCATGTGGTGCACTACTTGAACAGGTAGGAGCATGTGGTGCACTACTTGAACAGGTAGGAGCATGTGGTGCACTACTTGAACAGGTAGGAGCATGTGCTGCACTACTTGAACAGGTAGGAGCATGTGGTGCACTACTTGAACAGGTAGGAGCATGTGGTGCACTACTTGAACAGGTAGGAGCATGTGGTGCACTACTTGAACAGGTAGGAGCATGTGGTGCACTACTTGAACAGGTAGGAGCATGTGGTGCACTACTTGAACAGGTAGGAGCATGTGGTGCACTACTTGAACAGGTAGGAGCATGTGGTGCACTACTTGAACAGGTAGGAGCATGTGGTGCACTACTTGAACAGGTAGGAGCATGTGGTGCACTACTTGAACAGGTAGGAGCATGTGGTGCACTACTTGAACAGGTAGGAGCATGTGGTGCACTACTTGAACAGGTAGGAGCATGTGGTGCACTACTTGAACAGGTAGGAGCATGTGGTGCACTACTTGAACAGGTAGGAGCATGTGGTGCACTACTTGAACAGGTAGGAGCATGTGGTGCACTACTTGAACAGGTAGGAGCATGTGGTGCACTACTTGAACAGGTAGGAGCATGTGGGGCACTACTTGAACAGGTAGGAGCATGTGGTGCACTACTTGAACAGGTAGGAGCATGTGGTGCACTACTTGAACAGGTAGGAGCATGTGGTGCAATGTGGTGCACTACTTGAACAGGTAGGAGCATGTGGTGCACTACTTGAACAGGTAGGAGCATGTGGTGCACTACTTGAACAGGTAGGAGCATGTGGTGCACTACTTGAACAGGTAGGAGCATGTGGTGCACTACTTGAACAGGTAGGAGCATGTGGTGCACTACTTGAACAGGTAGGAGCATGTGGTGCACTACTTGAACAGGTAGGAGCATGTGGTGCACTACTTGAACAGGTAGGAGCATGTGGTGCACTACTTGAACAGGTAGGAGCATGTGGTGCACTACTTGAACAGGTAGGAGCATGTGGTGCACTACTTGAACAGGTAGGAGCATGTGGTGCACTACTTGAACAGGTAGGAGCATGTGGTGCACTACTTGAACAGGTAGGAGCATGTGGGGCACTACTTGAACAGGTAGGAGCATGTGGTGCACTACTTGAACAGGTAGGAGCATGTGGTGCACTACTTGAACAGGTAGGAGCATGTGGTGCACTACTTGAACAGGTAGGAGCATGTGGTGCACTACTTGAACAGGTAGGAGCATGTGGTGCACTACTTGAACAGGTAGGAGCATGTGCTGCACTACTTGAACAGGTAGGAGCATGTGCTGCACTACTTGAACAGGTAGGAGCATGTGGTGCACTACTTGAACAGGTAGGAGCATGTGCTGCACTACTTGAACAGGTAGGAGCATGTGGTGCACTACTTGAACAGGTAGGAGCATGTGGTGCACTACTTGAACAGGTAGGAGCATGTGGTGCACTACTTGAACAGGTAGGAGCATGTGGTGCACTACTTGAACAGGTAGGAGCATGTGGTGCACTACTTGAACAGGTAGGAGCATGTGGTGCACTACTTGAACAGGTAGGAGCATGTGGTGCACTACTTGAACAGGTAGGAGCATGTGGTGCACTACTTGAACAGGTAGGAGCATGTGGTGCACTACTTGAACAGGTAGGAGCATGTGCTGCACTACTTGAACAGGTAGGAGCATGTGGTGCACTACTTGAACAGGTAGGAGCATGTGGCGCACTACTTGAACAGGTAGGAGCATGTGGCGCACTACTTGAACAGGTAGGAGCATGTGGTGCACTACTTGAACAGGTAGGAGCATGTGGTGCACTACTTGAACAGGTAGGAGCATGTGGTGCACTACTTGAACAGGTAGGAGCATGTGGTGCACTACTTGAACAGGTAGGAGCATGTGGTGCACTACTTGAACAGGTAGGAGCATGTGGTGCACTACTTGAACAGGTAGGAGCATGTGGTGCACTACTTGAACAGGTAGGAGCATGTGGTGCACTACTTGAACAGGTAGGAGCATGTGGTGCACTACTTGAACAGGTAGGAGCATGTGGTGCACTACTTGAACAGGTAGGAGCATGTGGTGCACTACTTGAACAGGTAGGAGCATGTGGTGCATTACTTGAACAGGTAGGAGCATGTGGTGCACTACTTGAACAGGTAGGAGCATGTGGTGCACTACTTGAACAGGTAGGAGCATGTGGTGCACTACTTGAACAGGTAGGAGCATGTGGTGCATTACTTGAACAGGTAGGAGCATGTGGTGCACTACTTGAACAGGTAGGAGCATGTGGTGCACTACTTGAACAGGTAGGAGCATGTGGTGCACTACTTGAACAGGTAGGAGCATGTGGTGCACTACTTGAACAGGTAGGAGCATGTGGTGCACTACTTGAACAGGTAGGAGCATGTGGTGCACTACTTGAACAGGTAGGAGCATGTGGTGCACTACTTGAACAGGTAGGAGCATGTGCTGCACTACTTGAACAGGTAGGAGCATGTGGTGCACTACTTGAACAGGTAGGAGCATGTGGTGCACTACTTGAACAGGTAGGAGCATGTGGTGCACTACTTGAACAGGTAGGAGCATGTGGTGCACTACTTGAACAGGTAGGAGCATGTGGTGCACTACTTGAACAGGTAGGAGCATGTGGTGCACTACTTGAACAGGCAGGAGCATGTGTGCACTACTTGAACAGGTAGGAGCATGTGGTGCACTACTTGAACAGGTAGGATCATGTGGTGCACTACTTGAACAGGTAGGAGCATGTGCTGCACTACTTGAACAGGTAGGAGCATGTGGTGCACTACTTGAACAGGTAGGAGCATGTGGTGCACTACTTGAACAGGTAGGAGCATGTGCTGCACTACTTGAACAGGTAGGAGCATGTGGTGCACTACTTGAACAGGTAGGAGCATGTGGTGCACTACTTGAACAGGTAGGAGCATGTGGTGCACTACTTGAACAGGTAGGAGCATGTGGTGCACTACTTGAACAGGTAGGAGCATGTGGTGCACTACTTGAACAGGTAGGAGCATGTGGTGCATTACTTGAACAGGTAGGAGCATGTGGTGCACTACTTGAACAGGTAGGAGCATGTGGTGCACTACTTGAACAGGTAGGAGCATGTGGTGCACTACTTGAACAGGTAGGAGCATGTGGTGCACTACTTGAACAGGTAGGAGCATGTGGTGCACTACTTGAACAGGTAGGAGCATGTGGTGCACTACTTGAACAGGTAGGAGCATGTGGTGCACTACTTGAACAGGTAGGAGCATGTGGTGCACTACTTGAACAGGTAGGAGCATGTGGTGCACTACTTGAACAGGTAGGAGCATGTGGTGCACTACTTGAACAGGTAGGAGCATGTGGTGCACTACTTGAACAGGTAGGAGCATGTGGTGCACTACTTGAACAGGTAGGAGCATGTGGTGCACTACTTGAACAGGTAGGAGCATGTGGTGCACTACTTGAACAGGTAGGAGCATGTGGTGCACTACTTGAACAGGTAGGAGCATGTGGTGCACTACTTGAACAGGTAGGAGCATGTGGTGCACTACTTGAACAGGTAGGAGCATGTGGTGCACTACTTGAACAGGTAGGAGCATGTGGTGCACTACTTGAACAGGTAGGAGCATGTGGTGCACTACTTGAACAGGTAGGAGCATGTGCTGCACTACTTGAACAGGTAGGAGCATGTGGTGCACTACTTGAACAGGTAGGAGCATGTGGTGCGCTACTTGAACAGGTAGGAGCATGTGGTGCACTACTTGAACAGGTAGGAGCATGTGCTGCACTACTTGAACAGGTAGGAGCATGTGCTGCACTACTTGAACAGGTAGGAGCATGTGGTGCACTACTTGAACAGGTAGGAGCATGTGGTGCACTACTTGAACAGGTAGGAGCATGTGGTGCACTACTTGAACAGGTAGGAGCATGTGGTGCACTACTTGAACAGGTAGGAGCATGTGGTGCACTACTTGAACAGGTAGGAGCATGTGGTGCACTACTTGAACAGGTAGGAGCATGTGGTGCGCTACTTGAACAGGTAGGAGCATGTGGTGCACTACTTGAACAGGTAGGAGCATGTGGTGCACTACTTGAACAGGTAGGAGCATGTGGTGCACTACTTGAACAGGTAGGAGCATGTGGTGCGCTACTTGAACAGGTAGGAGCATGTGGTGCACTACTTGAACAGGTAGGAGCATGTGGTGCACTACTTGAACAGGTAGGAGCATGTGGTGCACTACTTGAACAGGTAGGAGCATGTGGTGCACTACTTGAACAGGTAGGAGCATGTGGTGCACTACTTGAACAGGTAGGAGCATGTGGTGCACTACTTGAACAGGTAGGAGCATGTGGGGCACTACTTGAACAGGTAGGAGCATGTGGTGCACTACTTGAACAGGTAGGAGCATGTGGTGCACTACTTGAACAGGTAGGAGCATGTGGTGTACTACTTGAACAGGTAGGAGCATGTGGTGCACTACTTGAACAGGTAGGAGCATGTGGTGCACTACTTGAACAGGTAGGAGCATGTGGTGTACTACTTGAACAGGTAGGAGCATGTGGTGCACTACTTGAACAGGCAGGAGCATGTGGTGCACTACTTGAACAGGTAGGAGCATGTGGTGCACTACTTGAACAGGTAGGAGCATGTGGTGCACTACTTGAACAGGTAGGAGCATGTGGTGCGCTACTTGAACAGGTAGGAGCATGTGGTGCGCTACTTGAACAGGTAGGAGCATGTGGTGCACTACTTGAACAGGTAGGAGCATGTGGTGCACTACTTGAACAGGTAGGAGCATGTGGTGCACTACTTGAACAGGTAGGAGCATGTGGTGCACTACTTGAACAGGTAGGAGCATGTGGTGCACTACTTGAACAGGTAGGAGCATGTGGTGCACTACTTGAACAGGTAGGAGCATGTGGTGCACTACTTGAACAGGTAGGAGCATGTGATGCACTACTTGAACAGGTAGGAGCATGTGGTGCACTACTTGAACAGGTAGGAGCATGTGTACACTACTTGAACAGGTAGGAGCATGTGGTGCACTACTTGAACAGGTAGGAGCATGTGGTGCACTACTTGAACAGGTAGGAGCATGTGCTGCACTACTTGAACAGGTAGGAGCATGTGATGCACTACTTGAACAGGTAGGAGCATGTGATGCACTACTTGAACAGGTAGGAGCATGTGGTGCACTACTTGAACAGGTAGGAGCATGTGGTGCACTACTTGAACAGGTAGGAGCATGTGGTGCACTACTTGAACAGGTAGGAGCATGTGGTGCACTACTTGAACAGGTAGGAGCATGTGGTGCACTACTTGAACAGGTAGGAGCATGTGGTGCACTACTTGAACAGGTAGGAGCATGTGGTGCACTACTTGAACAGGTAGGAGCATGTGGTGCATTACTTGAACAGGTAGGAGCATGTGGTGCACTACTTGAACAGGTAGGAGCATGTGGTGCACTACTTGAACAGGTAGGAGCATGTGGTGCACTACTTGAACAGGTAGGAGCATGTGCGCACTACTTGAACAGGTAGGAGCATGTGGTGCACTACTTGAACAGGTAGGAGCATGTGGTGCACTACTTGAACAGGTAGGAGCATGTGGTGCACTACTTGAACAGGTAGGAGCATGTGGTGCACTACTTGAACAGGTAGGAGCATGTGGTGCACTACTTGAACAGGTAGGAGCATGTGGTGCACTACTTGAACAGGTAGGAGCATGTGGTGCACTACTTGAACAGGTAGGAGCATGTGGTGCACTACTTGAACAGGCAGGAGCATGTGGTGCACTACTTGAACAGGTAGGAGCATGTGTGTCCCACACTATGCCAAAATGGAAGTGCATCAGATGTGCATCCAATAGAGTCACTAAACTAAATACAAAAAATGCTCTAGTCTCCTCTAAGTTCTGACCTGCAATCGTAACGAAGGCGAGTTCTATTTAACACACACTGACATGCCCATGTCTATATCCATTGCTCTAAATTGCTTCAAATTGATTCAAACCAACCATATCTATAGGCAAATTGGGACATAATTTCCTAATTTGAATTCATTATGGACAATATCAATGCACATCAAAAGCATATGAGTGTGCTGTGTGGACAAGCCTTGATCAGAACTGCCCACTAAGAACATAGCCCAGGTGAATGTTCCAGAAGTCTTTAGTGATTACTTAGCTTCCTAAACATTACTACATGGGATGTCCTTATTAGCAAATGCTCCCCCACTTAGCAGCTGTTATGTGGACTATTAAGGAGGAGAGGAAACATACACTACAAATGCTTACAAGACCTTGTGGTCAAGACTTTGGAGCTTCATGTGTTCTGCACACTTCACAGTATGAACTTAATATAATTATATATATATCCACTAAAACATGTCTAATAAATAAGTTACAGGCAGTCCTAGTTGGGGACCTCAAACCTCAAAACCTGCTTGCCTGGATTCATTGGGGACCTCAAAACCTGCTTGTCTGGATTCATTGGGGACCTCAAAACATGCTTGCCTGGATTCATTGGGGACCTCAAAACCTACTTGCCTGGATTCATTGGGAACCTCAAAACCTGCTTGCCTAGATTTATTGGGGACCTCAAAACCTGCTTGCCTGGATTCATTGGGGACCTCAAAACCTGCTTGCCTGGATTCATTGGGGACCTCAAAACCTGCTTGCCTGGATTCATTGGGGACCTCAAAACCTGCTTGTCTGGATTCATTGGGGACCTCAAAACCTGCTTGCCTGGATTCATTGGGGACCTCAAAACCTGCTTGCCTGGATTCATTGGGGACCTCAAAACCTGCTTGCCTGGACTCATTGGGGACCTCAAAACCTGCTTGTCTGGATTCATTGGGGACCTCAAAACCTGCTTGCCTGGATTCATTGGGGGACCTCAAAACCTGCTTGCCTGGATTCATTGGGGACCTCAAAACCTGCTTGCCTGGATTCATTGGGGACCTCAAAACCTGCTTGTCTGGATTCATTGGGGACCTCAAAAACTGCTTGCCTAGATTCAGTGGGGACCTCAAAACCTGCTTGTCTGGATTCATTGGGGACCTCAAAACCTGCTTGTCTGGATTCATTGGGGACCTCAAAACCTGCTTGCCTGGATTCATTGGGGACCTCAAAACCTGCTTGCCTGGATTCATTGGGGACCTCAAAACCTGCTTGCCTGGATTCATTGGGGACCTCAAAACCTGCTTGTCTGGATTCATTGGGGACCTCAAAACCTGCTTGTCTGGATTCATTGGGGACCTCAAAACCTGCTTGCCTGGATTCATTGGGGACCTCAAAACCTGCTTGCCTGGATTCATTGGGGACCTCAGAACCTGCTTGCCTGGATTCATTGGGGACCTCAAAACCTGCTTGTCTGGATTCATTGGGGACCTCAAAACCTGCTTGTCTGGATTCATTGGGGACCTCAAAACCTGCTTGCCTGGATTCATTGGGGACCTCAAAACCTGCTTGCCTGGATTCCTCAAAACCTGCTTGCCTGGATTCATTGGGGACCTCAAAACCTGCTTGCCTGGATTCATTGGGGACCTCAAAACCTGCTTGCCTGGATTCTTTGTGGACCTCAAAACCTGCTTGCCTGGATTCATTGGGGTCCTCAAAACCTGCTTGCCTGGATTTATTGGGGACCTCAAAACCTGCTTGCCTGGATTCATTGGGGACCTCAAAACCTGCTTGCCTGGATTCATTGGGGACCTCAAAACCTGCTTGCCTGGATTCATTGGGGACCTCAAAACCTGCTTGTCTGGATTCATTGGGGACCTCAAAACCTGCCATGCCTGAATTCCTTGCAGTTCTGGCTCCTGACTGGAGGTGAGACATTACTATCTGTGGTGAGGGGAAGGCCCTACTTTACAAAATGAGTGATTCCATTTTCCATAAGTGTTAAAATGTGACTACATGGTCAAATGTGGTTGCAAAAAATAAAAGCTATTTTTAGCACCCACGCTCGCTCGGCTAATGTAGTCACATTTTAGCGCCTAATGAAAACACTCATTTTCTAAGGCTTTCTCTTGTCATTGACCAATTTCAACGGTCATATCAGGAACCACACCTGCAAAGAATTCAGGCATGCAGGAAATGAGGTCCCAACTCTGCAATTTGGCATAGTTAGGCCCATGCAACATTTTTAGTATCAAATATCAAAAAGAGAGCACACAGAGAGACCTATCTTTTGAGCTATATATCAAGTTCACACAGTGAAGTGTGCAGAACCCATAGCTTCCAAAGTCTTGACCACAAGTTTTTAAAAGTGGCATCGGCCCACTACCACTTAGTACCCATCTTTGACTAAGGTTTGTTTATTGAAAACTAATTAGTTCCCACACCACACCGCCCACCCTTTTCTTTGAGAGAGAGGGGGGACTACCGTCATATCCACACTACCCAGCTTCTCAAAGGAGGTAGTCTGTCACTCGAGGTAGGTGGAGGATTGGGAGGTGCCACACATGTTTCTAAGTGTACTACCTACTGTACAGTATACATGATTAGTACTAGTTAGTATGTTACATGAGTGCACAATACATGAGTGCACAACAATCCTGACCCGTTGACTTCCACCTCACCTGAAACTGGGGGGAAAATGTCTGTTGAATTAGACCGCCCAACACTTTTTTTATAACTGCTCTGTGCAAATAATTTTGTGCTCATATTGTTCCTTGATCTATGTGCTTTCCAATGATATCAAAGATTAGTCTATAGGCATATTTTCTCAGAAGATACATGCAGAAACATCAAAGGCATTTAAAAAAAATGACCACTTCTGCCCCAAACACTTCCCCCTCACCCATACTTACAAATTTAATTGGTCTGTGGTTTGCCCAAGCTAGCAGCTGCTGAGCAAGACAAAAATGCAATAACTAAAACTGGGGAAGAGAATGGCAGGATGCCGTATTATGACTATGTGATCTAAACGACAAATCTGCAAAGGTCACCTCTTCTAATCACCATAACTTGACAATGCTTCAAGTCAACAAAAATGTCTCGCTCATTTAGCAGCTGTGCTTAGGCAAACCACAGACCAATTAAGCTTTTGGTTTGTAAGTACATGTATGGGTGAGATGGAGGTGTGGGGGCAGAAGTGGCCAGGTTTTTTTTAATGCCTAATGCCTTTGATGTTTCTGCATGTATCTTCTGACAAAATATGCCTATAGACTAATTTTTATATCATTGGAAAGCACATAGACCAAGGAACAATATGAGCATACAGTTATTTGCACAGAGCAATCATAAAAAAAAAGTTATGGGCAGTCTAAATCAACAGACGTTTCCCCCCAGTTTCAGGTATACTTCCCCCTTAAAACAGCAATATGACTGTACAGTATAAGATTAGTGCTAGTTAGTTATGTTAATGAGTGCGTAACAATCCTGACCCACTGACTTCCACCTTGCTTAAAACAGTAATCACAGTACCAAAGAGTTTCTGATAGGAACCATGGTTACTAATCAATGAACGAAAGGATCTCTTTCTCTTTCTGGCTAAATAATCCTACTGTTCCTGGAGGCCATTCTGCTGAGGAAGGCTGTGCAGACACCTAGGCCTGCACTGTTCCTGGAGGCCCTTCTGCTGAGGAAGGCTGTGCAGATACCTACATGTAGGCCTGCACTGTTCCTGGAGGCCCTTCTGCCGAGGAAGGCTGTGCAGATACCTAGGCCCACACTGTTCCTGGAGGCCCTTCTGCTGAGGAAGGCTGTGCAGATACCTACATGTAGGCCTGCACTGTTCCTGGAGGCCCTTCTGCCGAGGAAGGCTGTACAGACACCTAGGCCTGCACTGTTCCTGGAGGCCCTTCTGCCGAGGAAGGTTGTCCTGGAGGCCCTTCTGCCGAGGAAGGCTGTGCAGATACCTACATGTAGGCCTGCACTGTTCCTGGAGGCCCTTCTGCCGAGGAAGGCTGTTCAGACGCCTAGGCCTGCACTGTTCCTGGAGGCCCTTCTGCCGAGGAAGGCTGTGCAGACACCTAGGCCTGCACTGTTCCTGGAGGCCCTCCTGCTGAGGAAGGCTGTAGGCCTATAGGGAAACCTGAATCACTTCACCTTCGAGAAAGAAGGTGCTACTGGACCTATGTAGGTTTTGTTCGGTCACGCACTTCAATGGCACCAATTCAACCTAACCACAGCTTATTGAGTTTGCATTCTAGTGACCAATAGGAAGTTCCACTAATAGTGTTGTGAGAGGGAAACCAACCGAGACCGAGCTAAGAGCTAAGAGGTAAAATGGAGGCCGGTTACAGCTGTAAATATAAAATTAAAATATTATTGTAAATATTTAAAAAAATAAGAATAAAATAAAACATAATAATAACTAAACAAAGTTGTCACATGACACACTACAATAAACAAATACAAATTAAATTAATAAATAAACAAATAATTAAAGTAACACGCCCCTTTTTATTTTATATTCTATGTATGCACCATCACGTAATGACAATGATATCCACTTACCGCATGGGATGGAGGTCAAACATAGGGGGCTGGGTCTCAGCCAGTTCTACTGCAGTGATACCCACCGCCCAGATGTCACATTGCTGGTTGTAACCCCCTTTCTTCTCTACCGCAGCCACTTCTGGGGCCATCCAGTACGGAGTACCGATGAAGGATTTTCTTTTCATAAGAAGAGTTTGGGTGAGCTGAGCAGCTATGCCAAAATCAGCTGTGAGGGAGGGAGTGTGAGTGTGTGTGTGTGTGCATGCGAGGGTGTGTATATATTAATGTAAGAATAAGGGAGTGTGAGTGTGTGCGTAAATGAAGAGTTGGGGGTGAGAAAAGAGAGAGAGGAAAAACAAGGAGGGAGAGAGAGAAGAGTGAGGGGCAAGACAAGGGGGGGGGGGGGAGAGGGAGAAGAGAGTGGGACAGGAAGAGAGGGAGAAGAGAGTGGGACAGGAAGAGAGGGAGAAGAGAGAGGGACAGGAAGAGAGGGAGAAGAGAGAGGGACAGGAAGAGAGGGAGAAGAGAGTGGGAGAGGAAGAGAGGGAGAAGAGAGTGGGACAGGAAGAGAGGGAGAAGAGAGTGGGACAGGAAGAGAGGGAGAAGAGAGTGGGACAGGAAGAGAGGGAGAAGAGAGTGGGACAGGAAGAGAGGGAGAAGAGAGTGGGACAGGAAGAGAGGGAGAAGAGAGTGGGACAGGAAGAGAGGGAGAAGAGAGTGGGACAGGAAGAGAGGGAGAAGAGAGTGGGACAGGAAGAGAGGGGGAAGAGAGTGGGACAGGAAGAGAGGGAGAAGAGAGTGGGACAGGAAGAGAGGGAGAAGAGAGTGGGACAGGAAGAGAGGGAGAAGAGAGTGGGACAGGAAGAGAGGGAGAAGAGAGTGGGACAGGAAGAGAGGGAGAAGAGAGTGGGACAGGAAGAGAGGGAGAAGAGAGTGGGACAGGAAGAGAGGGAGAAGAGAGTGGGACAGGAAGAGAGGGAGAAGAGAGTGGGACAGGAATAGAGGGAGAAGAGAGTGGGACAGGAAGAGAGGGAGAAGAGAGTGGGACAGGAAGAGAGGGAGAAGAGAGTGGGACAGGAAGAGAGGGAGAAGAGAGTGGGACAGGAAGAGAGGGAGAAGAGAGTGGGACAGGAAGAGAGGGAGAAGAGAGTGGGACAGGAAGAGAGGGAGAAGAGAGTGGGACAGGAAGAGAGGGAGAAGAGAGTGGGACAGGAAGAGAGGGAGAAGAGAGTGAGACAGGAAGAGAGGGAGAAGAGAGTGGGACAGGAAGAGAGGGAGAAGAGAGTGGGACAGGAAGAGAGGGAGAAGAGAGTGGGACAGGAAGAGAGGGAGAAGAGAGTGGGACAGGAAGAGAGGGAGAAGAGAGTGAGACAGGAAGAGAGGGAGACGAGAGTGGGACAGGAAGAGAGGGAGAAGAGAGTGGGACAGGAAGAGAGGGAGAAGAGAGTGGGACAGGAAGAGAGGGAGAAGAGAGTGGGACAGGAAGAGAGGGAGAAGAGAGTGGGACAGGAAGAGAGGGAGAAGAGAGTGGGACAGGAAGAGAGGGAGAAGAGAGTGAGACAGGAAGAGAGGGAGAAGAGAGTGGGGCAGGAAGAGAGGGAGAAGAGAGTGGGACAGGAAGAGAGGGAGAAGAGAGTGGGACAGGAAGAGAGGGAGAAGAGAGTGGGACAGGAAGAGAGGGAGAAGAGAGTGGGGCAGGAAGAGAGGGAGAAGAGAGTGGGGCAGGAAGAGAGGGAGAAGCGAGTGGGACAGGAAGAGAGGGAGAAGAGAGTGGGACAGGAAGAGAGGGAGAAGAGAGTGGGACAGGAAGAGAGGGAGAAGAGAGTGGGACAGGAAGAGAGGGAGAAGAGAGTGGGACAGGAAGAGAGGGAGAAGAGAGTGGGGCAGGAAGAGAGGGAGAAGAGAGTGGGACAGGAAGAGAGGGAGAAGAGAGTGAGACAGGAAGAGAGGGAGACGAGAGTGGGACAGGAAGAGAGGGAGAAGAGAGTGGGACAGGAAGAGAGGGAGAAGAGAGTGGGACAGGAAGAGAGGGAGAAGAGAGTGGGACAGGAAGAGAGGGAGAAGAGAGTGGGACAGGAAGAGAGGGAGAAGAGAGTGGGACAGGAAGAGAGGGAGAAGAGAGTGGGACAGGAAGAGAGGGAGAAGAGAGTGGGGCAGGAAGAGAGGGAGAAGCGAGTGGGACAGGAAGAGAGGGAGAAGAGAGTGGGACAGGAAGAGAGGGAGAAGAGAGTGGGACAGGAAGAGAGGGAGAAGAGAGTGGGACAGGAAGAGAGGGAGAAGAGAGTGGGACAGGAAGAGAGGGAGAAGAGAGTGGGGCAGGAAGAGAGGGAGAAGCGAGTGGGACAGGAAGAGAGGGAGAAGAGAGTGGGACAGGAAGAGAGGGAGAAGAGAGTGGGACAGGAAGAGAGGGAGAAGAGAGTGGGACAGGAAGAGAGGGAGAAGAGAGTGGGCAAGATAAAGAGGAAGGGAGAGAATAGAGACAGGAAAAACGAGGAGGGAGAGAGGGAGAAGAGAGAGAGAGGCAAGACAAGGGGAAAGACAAGGAGTGAGGGAGAGAGAAGACACGAGAGGGAAAATAGGGAAGACGAGGAGGGAGAGACGAGGAGGGAGAGACGAGGAGGGAGAGATGAGGAGGGAGGGCAAGGAGGGAGAGACGAGAAGGGAGAGATGAGGAGGGAGAGACGAGGAGGAGAGACGAGGAGGAGGGACGAGGAGGGAGGGACGAGGAGGGAGGGACAAGGAGGGAGAGACGAGGAGGGAGAGAGGAGGAGGGAGAGACGAGGAGGGAGAGATGAGGCGAGGAGGGAGAGACGAGGAGGGAGGGTCAAGGAGGGAGGGACAAGGAGGGAGAGAGCAAAAAGCAAGAGAGGTCAAGACAAGGAGTTACAGAAAGAGAAGAGAGGCAGTTAAGACAAGGAGAGAGAAGAGAGAGACCTGGCATGCAAGGAGAGAGAGAGAGAAGAAAGAGCAGGAGAGACAAGGAATGTGGGGAGAGGACTATGGAAAAGACAAAAGGAAGGCCAACATGGCGGGAAGGCCAACATGGCGGGAAGGGAAGGTCAGATGAAAGAGAACGAGTGAGAAATGAATGGAGAATGGCTGTTGAGAAAGAAGAAGAAAAGAAGAAGAGGAAAGGGAGACATTGTTGTAAGGTACAGAGATGGCCAACAAGGTAAATATGAGGATAAAAATAAGGAGAGAGAGGAAGATATCAGGTAAACTCTGTCTCTCTGTGTGTGTGTGTGTGTGTGTGTGTGTGGAGGGAGGGGAAGAGGAACCCGCATTAGGAGAGGAAATGGACAAGGCAGAAAGAAGAGTACTTTACCTAACTTTACATCTCCTTCCTGAGTCAGTAAGATGTTAGCTCCCTGAATAATTGGCATCAAACATTTGCAATAGTCAAGGATGCAAAACATTACCAGCCAAGCACAAACCTTGATGTCTCTGT
Organism: Cladorhizidae sp. MBARI D1340-BT2; assembly: GCA_028752905.1. NCBI lineage: Eukaryota > Metazoa > Porifera > Demospongiae > Poecilosclerida > Cladorhizidae > Cladorhizidae sp. MBARI D1340-BT2. The sequence continues at coordinate 26,192,059 of JAQNBH010000014.1, read as the reverse complement.
GCATTTTATTTCTCTCGTGCAAATAACTGAGCCCCTGTAATTAAACAGCAAGAATAACAACAGTGAATGGGTACACTCGAGCAGACCAGGTGATAGCAGAATCACACGTCACAAAGGGGGACAATTGTATTTTTTACTTTTTTTTTTAAAACGTGTGGTTACAACTTTAGAGCTCCGTAGATTCTGCAAACTTCATGGTATGGACTTGATATATACGTAGGTCAAAAGATAGCTCTCTCTGTGTGCCCTCTTTTGATACTAAAATATCTTTCATAGGTATAACTATAGGCAAGTTACTAGAACCTAAAGTTGAGGGACCTCAAAAACCTGAATCCCTGCAACCTCCGCCAAAATAACTCCAGATTGCTAAGTGCAATTTTTTTGAATTGGTACGAGTGGCTAGAGGAAGCCCTAGAGCATGCAACGACCTTTTTCATTAGGCGTTAAAATTTTAGTACATGGTCAAGCGCGCGGGTGGAAAATTGATTTCGTTGATTTTAGGGTCTAGTAACTTGCCTATAGACCTATGAAACATATTTTAGTATCAAAAGAGAGCACACAGAGAGACCTATCTTTTGAGCTATATATCAAGTCTATACAATGAAGTTTGCAGAATCTACGGAGCTCTAAAGTTGTAACCAAAAGAAAAGGAAAAAAAGTAAAACATACAATCGTCCCCCCTCAATTGAGTCGAGATATTTGCACACTCAGACGCACATGTATCCATTCATTATTAGAATAACAAACCAAACCACCACGCAGTACTGTGCAGTACACAGCCTCTAGCAGAGCGAGAACTAATCCGCCGGGAGATAAGTTTCGTCTTCATTGTGCATTCACTCTGATTGGAAATTAAATCTGTAGCTCACAAACTCCCCCAATTAACAAGCCAGATCCCGTCACACCGACAAATCTAGACTAAGATAACTCGAGTGTGTGGGTTTCTTAAAAAATTTTTTTTTAAATTTAATAGGGAAAAGGAAAAAACAATCAGTCACCAAACTGGCAAACATAAATTTGCATCTCCTAAACCTCACTCCAATTAAACCATTTTCTACAATGTGGTCTAATTAGTTTATTCTTACAACATGTTCATTCGGTACATGTTTTTAATTAAAAAAATTAAGTTTTTTATGGCAGACAATGGCCTTCTTCTTCAGAGGAAAGCTGCACGCACAGGCTCTTATGCTTACTTGGAATCACTCGGACTCCATTCATTCTTGAGCAAGGAGGTCCTCCTGGATGGGTTTCTTTGCCATGAGTTTTGTTATAGACATACGAGCAACATAGCAATGCATAGCTTTTTGTTGCTGGCCTCAAAGAAGGCAATTCTTATACCAAACTGCAGCTTATTATATTCACTGATCACTATAAAAATAACAAAGGCCACAAATATAGTCAGTTACCAATCAGTAAGAGAGTAAGCATACAATGGGTGCAGACACCCCCCCCCCCCCCCCCCTAGTTTAACTCACTAACCTACAATAATAACAATAACAAAATAATATATAATATTTTTAATGCACCAATCTTCAAATTGAATTACATGTACGTATGTATATCTGCGCTGCATCCTAAGGGTACAGTCCCATGACCACTACCTTAGCCCCTCCCACCACTTTGTCTAAAAAATAAATTGACAAATAAAAACGGTCACGTCTTTCCCAGCACACGACTCTGCACCAACCTCAGCACACTTTCATCAACATAGAGCGTGCCATGTTAGTAGCACGCTACCTGTTAGTAGCACACTAACTGTTAATAGCACGCTACCTGTTAGTGACATGTTTCCATGCTAGTAGCATGCTACCATGTTAGCTGTATGCTATCACATGTCAGTAATGTGGGCCATATTAGTGTAGCACAGGAGATGTATGCAGGACGATTGTGGCTTATATGTAAGCAGTATTGCAATATTCTACAACAATGATGCCTACCTTGAGGATCTCTCTGCAGACAAAGGCTATCTGCAACTCATTTAGTCCACCCGTTAGTGCTACAGGTGTGTGTGGTGTGTGAGTGTGTGTGTGTGGTGTGTGAGTGTGTGTGTGTGTTTGTACGACAAACAACATTCACATTTAACACTCCTTGAACACGCGGTGTATATATTCATACCATGATAGATGTCTTGCAGGGAACCTCCTCCACAGAACTCCATTGCTATCCATAGGCGGTCCCGTCTGCATTAGCACCCACAAGGGGAGGAGGGAGGAGGGGGAGGAAGGGAGGGAGGGGGATCAGAGCAAAGGAGGTGAGATATTGGGCAAGACGACAGAGTGAGGGGAAGTTATTTTGTACCAAGTAGGCAAGTCCTACGGTGAGTAAGGTCTAAATCAAGTAAATGGGCACGGCTAATACAACGGTGTAAATAAATAAAATAGGCGTGACTTAATAATAATGTGAGTGTTAATAAGGAGATGCACCAATAATCCTCCTCCCTTCGCAGGCGATAGAATCCCCCCCCCCCCCCCTCCCCGCAAATAAAGATTTCATGGTGTGGGTTAGAAGCAGACCCGTGAAGTGGACAGATACGACGAAGAGCAAGGTGCTACACAATCTACGAATGTTATCAGGGAATCATTCCCTCAGTCTCCACCTGCAACTACTCAACACCCACACACACCTCTCTGGCTAATGACCGACCTGAGGTAGCTGCCACTGTAGCCCACTATGTTCGAGTGCTTGCAGTCTGCAAGGATGGCAATCTCTTGCTGGATGATGTTGAAGTCCTCTCCTACGTACATCAAGAAATGAGAAGATGAAACAATAGCATAGCATAATAAGCTAGAGCAACATCACTCAGGGGCAGTGTTTGCATTTTACCCGGGTAAAACCTATTAAATCCAACCCAGTGGGTAAAACCTGTGTTTTAGGTATTTCGCCCAGGTTTTACCCCTATTTTACCCGGTTTTTTAATAGAAAGCCCAGAAACTCGTCTTCTGTCACAGGCTCCTGCGAGGACCTCAGGAGATTGACTATTAACTTGCATATCAATTGGACTTTAATCCCATGAATCTTGTTTAAATATTTAAATAAATCATTAAATAAAAAATATATACTCTAGTAGACAACCTTGTCACTTGGTAAATAAATGCTGAGTGAAACACAGCTCCTGTTTTTGTCTAGTTCTTTACAGTTGCCATTTATTGAATGTCTTACTTCCTGATTACAGAGTTAATTTCTTATAATATCTTTACAGTTTATAACAAATCTATCGTGTATACTATTTTATCCTGGGTTGTATCCATGTTTGAGTAAAACCTGGGTAAAACCCGGGTAAAGGGTATTTAACCCATCCCGGGACCCGGGTTACACCCAAGCCCTGGGTAAAACCTGCGAACTCTGCTCAGGGGGGACCTAAAGGTCAACAACCCCCTCCCCCCTCCCCCCTCCCCACACACACTCATCTGCCCACCTGGGAAATCTAATCTGGGTCCTAATCTCACCATCCCAATACTCCAATCTAACTTATTTTATCCACAATTCTTTGTTTACACAGAAATCCCGTTAATTTAGTTTTTGCGCAAAGAAAATATTCCTACAAAGGTCAGTAGTACAGTGCTGGCACAACTGGAGAAGAGGCCAGCCTTGTTGTGTGTGAGGCTACCATGTAGATAAGACAAGCCTTGCTGTGTGAGAGGCTACCATGTGGACAAGACAAGCCTTGCTGTGTGAGAGGCTACCATGTGGACAAGACAAGCCTTGCTGTGTGAGAGGCTACCATGTGGACAAGACAAGCCTTGCTGTGTGAGAGGCTACCATGTGGACAAGACAAGCCTTGCTGTGTGAGAGGCTACCATGTGGACAAGACAAGCCTTGCTGTGTGAGGGGCTACCATGTGGACAAGACAAGCCTTGCTGTGTGAGAGGCTACCATGTGGACAAGACAAGCCTTGCTGTGTGAGAGGCTACCATGTGGACAAGACAAGCCTTGCTGTGTGAGAGGCTACCATGTAGACAAGACAAGCCTTGCTGTGTGAGTGGCTACCATGTGGACAAGACAGCCTTGCTGTGTGAGAGGCTACCATGTGGACAAGACAAGCCTTGCTGTGTGTGAGGGGCTACCATGTGGACAAGACAAGCCTTGCTGTGTGAGAGGCTACCATGTGGACAAGACAAGCCTTGCTGTGTGAGAGGCTACCATGTGGACAAGACAAGCCTTGCTGTGTGAGAGGCTACAAGACAAGCCTTGCTGTGTGAGAGGCTACCATGTGGACAAGACAAGCCTTGCTGTGTGAGGGGCTACCATGTGGACAAGACAAGCCTTGCTGTGTGAGAGGCTACCATGTGGACAAGACAAGCCTTGCTGTGTGAGGGGCTACCATGTGGACAAGACAAGCCTTGCTGTGTGAGAGGCTACCATGTGGACAAGACAAGCCTTGCTGTGTGAGAGGTTACCATGTGGACAAGACAAGCCTTGCTGTGTGAGAGGTTACCATGTGGACAAGACAAGCCTTGCTGTGTGAGAGGTTACCATGTGGACAAGACAAGCCTTGCTGTGTGAGAGGCTACCATGTGGACAAGACAAGCCTTGCTGTGTGAGAGGCTACCATGTGGACAAGACAAGCCTTGCTGTGTGAGGGGCTACCATGTGGACAAGACAAGCCTTGCTGTGTGAGAGGCTACCATGTGGACAAGACAAGCCTTGCTGTGTGAGAGGCTACCATGTGGACAAGACAAGCCTTGCTGTGTGAGGGGCTACCATGCAGACAAGACAAGCCTTGCTGTGTGAGAGGCTACCATGCAGACAAGACAAGCCTTGCTGTGTGAGAGGCTACCATGTGGACAAGACAAGCCTTGCTGTGTGAGGGGCTACCATGTGGACAAGACAAGCCTTGCTGTGTGAGAGGCTACCATGTGGACAAGACAAGCCTTGCTGTGTGAGGGGCTACCATGTAGACAAGACAAGCCTTGCTGTGTGAGAGGCTACCATGTGGACAAGACAAGCCTTGCTGTGTGAGGGGCTACCATGTAGACAAGACAAGCCTTGCTGTGTGAGAGGCTACCATGTAGAGAGGAGTTGGTGTGTTAGTGAACCCAACAACGGCAGAGACAAATGCTCTAGTGGTAGTAATGAACCACCTACTTCTTCTATCATTTCTTAACGCTTGCTTGGACTCAATTGCAATTTCTGTCTCTTGGCTTGTAAAAGCAATGGTTCCAGGTGATGCATAAGCTGAGGACCAGGAAAGCAAGCCCCAGGGTTGAAGTAGTGAGAAGAAACAACAGAGGCAGGAGCAGAAGACCACAGTGACGATCGTGAAGCTCAACGTAAAAATGTTAGCATGTTAGCATGTAGTTGATTCAGCGTGAAAAATCACTTTTATACTTCGTGATTAATTATTTTTTTAAATTACTATACTGTACTGAGCATATTCCCCAGCTGGGATAAGGTCCTTTACAACTTTGAAGTTAATACATCCATAGACAACATGGGCACCATCTTATACATACTAGCACAGGCCTGAAAACTAGGCAGACTTTCCACCATAAATTATGGTTATGTGTGTGTGCATTTATTTACATAGCATGTGAACAGTGCCACACCTTACCTGGTTCAATCTTGATAATCTTCAGGGCCACGATATCTGCCGACTTCACTACTTTCGCCTGCACAAGAACAGTCCATTATCTCTACTAGAACATTATTAATTAGAACTCCATTAAAAATACCATGGAAACTTGCTTACTCATTTAATTATCTCTACACAGAAGGCCAACCCCCCACTTAGACATGTTTATAACTCGATACAGATAACTTTGCCACACCTCCATTAATCATTGCTAAAATTAAACTATAAAAATTAGATTGCTGTGTATCAGACAGAGGAGGATGGAATATCCTCCAAAAGGAACCCCCTCCCTCCCAATGCAATATATCCAAGATGTCTTCAAAGAGAGCAGCATTCATTTCTGATCTCCTTACATTTTTTTTACAGGGTGTGAAGTGGGGACCAAGAAAATAGCTTTGGGCCTAGCAAGCACCCTACCACAAGCACCCCTACCACAAGCACCCCTACCACAAGCACCCCTACCACAAGCACCCCTACCACAAGCACCCCTACCACAAGCACGCCTACCACAAGCACCCCTACCACAAGCACCCCTACCACAAGCACCCCTACCACAAGCACGCCTACCACAAGCACCACTACCACAAGCACCCCTACCACAAGCACCCCTACCACAAGCACCCCTACCACAAGCACCCCTACCACAAGCATCCCTACCACAAGCACCCCTACCACAAGCACGCCTACCACAAGCACCACTACCACAAGCACCCCTACCACAAGCATCCCTACCACAAGCACCCCTACCACAAGCACGCCTACCACAAGCACCACTACCACAAGCACCCCTACCACACCTGGGGGGAAAACCTGGAACACTTAATACTCTCTTCAAAACCTATTAAAACACTATCAGAACTACATTAAATGTTACTATAAACATCATTAGAATCACTTTTATTAGAACTTACTACTAGAATCGCTTATATTACATGTAGAACTCCAATAGAATCGCTCATATTAGAACTTCATTAAACATTACTAGAATCGCTTATATTAGGACCCCATTAAACATTACAGAAACATTACTAGAATCTCTTATATTAGCACTCTATTAAAACATTACACATTACTAGAATCTCTTATACTGTATTAGCACTCCATTAAAACATTACACATTACTAGAATCTCTTATACTGTATTAGCACTCCATTAAAACATTACAGATCACTAGAATCTCTTATATTAGCACTCCATTAAAACATTACACATTACTAGAATCTCTTATATTAGCACTCCATTAAAACATTACTAGAAACATTACTAGGATCACTTATATTAGAACTCTGTTAAAACATTACTCAATTAGCAATACTATCAATTAGAACTCCAATGGAAGTGCTAGAATTCCACCATTAGACCATATTAGAACATGACAAGTTGTCAGTCAACAGTGTTGCCTAGTGAGTTAAGATGGACACAATTGAGATGAACATTCCAAGCACTTACAGCACTTGGAGTCATTGTGTGTGTGTAGAGTAGCCAAGAGTGCACTCTGGCAGACAGTGCCCGTGTGGCCTGCACTACTGCTACTACTGCTACAGTGCCCGTGTGGCCTGCACTACTGCTACTACTGCTACAGTGCCCGTGTGGCCTGCACTACTGCTACTACTGTTGCAGTGCCCTGCACTACTGCTACAGTGCTCGTGTGGCCTGCACTACTGCTACTACTGCTACAGTGCCCGTGTGGCCTGCACTACTGCTACTACTGCTACAGTGCCCGTGTGGCCTGCACTACTGCTACTACTGTTGCAGTGCCCTGCACTACTGCTACAGTGCTCGTGTGGCCTGCACTACTGCTACTCTACTGCTACAGTGCCCGTGTGGCCTGCACTACTGCTACTACTGCTACAGTGCCCGTGTGGCCTGCACTACTGCTACTACTGTTGCAGTGCCCTGCACTACTGCTACAGTGCTCGTGTGGCCTGCACTACTGCTACTACTGTTGCAGTGCCCTGCACTACTGCTACAGTGCTCGTGTGGCCTGCACTACTGCTACTGCTACGCTTGTATGTCCAGCACTTCCGTTGGCCCACCTACTCCCACTCCTCCAGCGTAGCTGTGAATAGTATAATTCCTCCAGCACTGTACATCACGCGGTACGTGGAGATTCCCGAGACCATCTATGCATGTCAAAAGTTCTTGCCCAACCTACGACTTGGCCAGGGATCAGGTGGGAAAAGGTTTTGAACTTTGGGACAGACAAATCCCCCCCCCCCCCCCCCCCCCCCCCCCCCCGGGATTGAGAACAGCACTATGGACACTCTGCTCACCTCAACAACAAAAGCAACAACAACAACAGAACAAAACACGCACTATCAACAGGATCAGCAAAGAAGATTTCCCCTCCACAACCCAATAAGTTATTAGGCTTGGTAATATCTAGCCTCTTCAGTGCTACATAATTATGTAATGCGATTTTCAAGATAGTGAATAGGGAACAGCTCACCACATGCTCCATGCCATGCCATGGCCTGGTACAGCTCACTACATGCTCCATCCCATACCATGGCCTGGTACAGCTCACTACATGCTCCATCCCATGCCATGGCCTGGTACAGCTCACTACATGCTCCATCCCATGCCATGGCCTGGTACAGCTCACTACATGCTCCATCCCATGCCATGGCCTGGTACAGCTCACTACATGCTCCATCCCATGCCATGCCTGGTACAGCTCACTACATGCTCCATCCCATGCCATGGCCTGGTACAGCTCACTACATGCTCCATCCCATGCCATGGCCTGGTACAGCTCACTACATGCTCCATCCCATGCCATGCTTGGTACAGCTCACTACATGCTCCATCCCATGCCATGGCCTGGTACAGCTCACTACATGCTCCATCCCATGGCCATGGCCTGGTACAGCTCACTCCATGCTCCATCCCATGGCCATGGCCTGGTACAGCTCACTACATGCTCCATCCCATGCCATGGCCTGGTACAGCTCACTACATGCTCCATCCCATGCCATGGCCTGGTACAGCTCACTACATGCTCCATCCCATGGCCATCACCTGGTACAGCTCAGTACATGCTCCATCCCATGCCATGGCCTGGTACAGCTCACTACATGCTCCATCCCATGCCATCACCTGGTACAGCTCAGTACATGCTCCATCCCATGCCATGGCCTGGTACAGCTCACTACATGCTCCATCCCATGCCATCACCTGGTACAGCTCACTACATGCTCCATCCCATGCCATGCCTGGTACAGCTCACTACATGCTCCATGCCATGGCCTGGTACAGCTGACTACATGCTCCATCCCATGGCCATGGCCTGGTACAGCTCACTACATGCTCCATCCCATGGCCATGGCCTGGTACAGCTCACTACATGCTCCATCCCCTGGTACAGCTCACTACATGCTCCATCCCATGGCCATGGCCTGGTACAGCTCACTACATGCTACATCCCATGCCATGCCTGGTACAGCTCACTACATGCCCCATCCCATGCCATGGCCTGGTACAGCTCACTACATGCTCCATCCCATGGCCATTGCCTGGTACAGCTCACTACATGCTCCATCCCATGCCATGGCCTGGTACAGCTCACTACATGCTCCATCCCATGGCCATGGCCTGGTACAGCTCACTACATGCTCCATCCCATGCCATCACCTGGTACAGCTCACTACATGCTCCATCCCATGCCATGTCTGGTACAGCTCACTACATGCTCCATCCCATGCCATGGCCTGGTACAGCTCACTACATGCTCCATCCCATGCCATGGCCTGGTACAGCTCACTACATGCTCCATCCCATGGCCATGGCCTGGTACAGCTCACTACATGCTCCATCCCATGCCATCGCCTGGTACAGCTCACTACATGCTCCATCCCATGGCCATGGCCTGGTACAGCTCACTACATGCTCCATCCCATGGCCATAGGCCCAGCACAGCCGGTGCAAATGCCATCTTGATGGTTGAGATCCGATGGGGACAGCCACACTAAGGCGAGCTGTAGAACATTCCATGCCTGGTCCAATCTATCTATCCCTCTCTTCCCGCCCCCCCCCCCATAGCCATTCTGGAGCCACTTGAAGTCATTCACTTGCAGTGCACATTGCTGCTAATAAGTGATAATTACACAGCTAGAACCGCAGTCAGTAGCAGACACATACACATGTACCCAGAGGTGTCATAACATTTCTGGGTGTGGTTTGGCATTGGGTCCACCTACTTATACATGCTGTTAACTAAAATAGAGCAACTGCAAACAAGTGATGCTTCCTTACTGGATGGTTTCCAAGATTATATAAAAAAATAGTTTGATATGTTATAGAAGGGGCAAGGAAAAAATTCTGTTAGGAAGGATAGCCCCAACTCCCCTTCATCCCCCCCCCCTCCCCCTCTGTGTTATGACACACCTTCACACCAAAGTCTAAGCCCCTCCCCCACCTACATCCACTATGCTAAAGTTTAAGCCCCTCCCCCACCTACATCCACTATGCTCACTTCAGCCATGTAGCAAGCATTATATAGATCTTGTCAAAATCACACATGAAGCCGACAAGAAGAATAGCGATCGCAATCCATTTGGGGACTTGGGAAATTGGATGGAGCAGATACCACACCTTGTTGCTATTGTGATCAACCAAAGTTGCCATTGCTACAAGGAAACGGTCACTTGTTCTGACTACAATGAACGCAGGAGAAAAATTGGACTCTTCGGGCACTGAACATGCTACGAATGAACCTACTGGCAAGTTATGTGAGGGAAAAACAAAACAAAATCTAGGTAGAGAGCCCTGGGCAATTCTCAGAGCACTACATGTATAAGCTATCCACAGGCACATAATGTCACCACATGTATTAGGAATAAGGTTGGCACCACAGCACATGCAAGTGCATTGTATGTACGTAGGTGGCATTTAAGGTTTCTAGTGTGTGAGGTCTCCACTCATAATCAATTTACAAGTACGTCTCCTTACACGACATCTCTGCCTCTCTAAATAAAGCCCTTCTCCACTCATAATTATACGTCTCCTTATACGACACCTTTGCCTCTCTAAATAAAGCCCTTCTCCACTCATAATGAATTACACATCTCTGCCTCTCTAAATAAAGCCCTTCTCCACTCATAATTGATTTACAAGTACGTCTCCTTATACGACACCTCTGCCTCTCTAAATAAAGCCCTTCCTCACTCATAATTAATTTACAAGTACGTCTCCTTATACGACACCTCTGCCTCTCTAAATAAAGCTTAGCAAATGACACGTCTGATCCACATCAGATGTGCAAAGCAAACAATCACACGTTGCATGCATTGCTATCCAAACGGTAACTCTTAACCATATTAGAGAAGAGGGAATAGCCTGATGAAAATGTGTCTCATTCTCATTGTATTTGTGTCCATCAACCCCTTTACGGTATTGGAGTCAAACAAATCGGTGAAGATATTTTCATCAAAGCTAGTCCAATAATATGGTAAAGGGACTTCAAGACACAATGTCTGTGTTTGTCCAAATTTAACACCCACACGCACACAAATCAGCCAACATGATAGAGGATCACCACACACACACACACACAAAACAACAACCCCCAAAACCAGTGAAGGTATTTTCACCTGAGTACGTTTGAGTTTGCACACAGGCATAGTATATATACATTAACACTTTTCCTTACTTGGTACACTTCACCGTATGTGCCACTGCCTATCTGCTTCATGATCTCAAACTCCTTCTCTGGGTTAGTCCGGCGGATAATTCCCAATATTCCGGCATCAGCCATGGCAGGTCAGAGGTTGGAGCAAAATGTCCGTGGGTGGGTTAGGTAGAATGTCTGCTGTATTGAAATACATAGATAGGGGAAAACTTTAAATTCATGTACATGTAAGCTAAACCCAATGCAAAACAAATTATCAAGTTCTAACTGAACAATAGGGTCCCCACTTCTTGCACCAGGTGAAAACCACACATGAGCACCACTTCCCACTGTCTCTAAAGCACACACACACACACACAAGCTGTGGAAAAACTATGGACAAACATATTCCAAGTTAAGTGCACCTCAACATTTTTTCAAGTGCTAACTTTTTTTTTTTTTAACATCTACCACCTGTCTGTCGATAAGAAAGTGCACCTTTTAGTTGGAACAGAACTACCTGGCTGACCAGCAACCTTTCCCTCAATATCCAACTAGAAGACAGGACAATGGCTGCAGTCTCTCTCTAAATATCCATCTAAAAGACTGGATAATGGCTGCTGGGGCTACAAGCAAATTGAAGCCAATTTCAGTTGACACATCATTCCATCATTCTATTCTTATTTGCTGCTGAACAAAGGAAGAATAATGGCAGCCTAGAAAAGTGTGTGTGGTCACTCGTGCTTCTGGCCATGAAACATTCTGTCTCCAAGCAACCGAATCATTGGCACTAGTGCAGCATTGCTGACCCCTTCTACTTCTCCTTTCCAGTGATGGTTATCAGAATACATGTACAAGGATACAATATCTGCTGAGCAGGAATGAAATTACCGACAGAAGGAAATGCTGTCGATATTGGGAGGGACATGTGTGTAGCTACTGTATCACCATAAATGGAGCCACGAGAAGACGGTGGTTAGCATATCTGGCTTAGAGAAGGAACTATATGCCGAAAGATGGAAGGATCTACACATGATGTAGCATACCGAACCATCAGTTAATGAGATTCATGAAACCCACTGCACTATTGCCAGGAAGTGGGCTGAAGGCAAGGCCACCACTGGACTGGTGTCAAATGCAAGATCTCCCAAACCTGTTCTCCTTACAGAGGAGGCTAAGGGTTGGCTAGGATGCCACATAAGACACCTTCTATAGCCAGGACACTTGTTCTAGTCCCATACTAATACAGTGGGAGCCTCTCACTGTGGACTCTCTGTAGTAAGGACATCCTCTATAGCCAGACACTTGTTCTAGTCCCATACTAATACAGTGGGAGCCTCTCACTGTGGACTCTCTGTAGTAAGGACATCCTCTATAGCCAGACACTTGTTCTAGTCCCATACTAATACAGTGGGAGCCTCTCACTGTGGACTCTCTGTAGTAAGGACATCCTCTATAGCAAGACACTTGTTCTAGTCCCATACTAATACAGTAGGAGCCTCTCACTGTGGACTCTCTGTAGTAAGGACACCCTCTATAGCCAGACACTTGTTCTAGTCCCATACTAATACAGTAGGAGCCTCTCACTGTGGACTCTCTGTAGTAAGGACATCCTCTATAGCCAGACACTTGTTCTAGTCCCATACTAATACAGTGGGAGCCTCTCACTGTGGACTCTCTGTAGTAAGGACATCCTCTATAGCCAGACACTTGTTCTAGTCCCATACTAATACAGTGGGAGCCTCTCACCGTGGACTCTCTGTAGTAAGGATACCCTTTATAGCCAGACACTTGTTCTAGTCCCATACTAATACAGTGGGAGCCTCTCACCGTGGACTCTATGTACACTGTGGACTCTCTGTAGTAAGGACACCCTCTATAGCCAAGACACTTGTTCTAGTCCCATACTAATACAGTGGGAGCCTCTCACCGTGGACTTTCTGTAGCAAGGACACCCTCTATAGCCAAGACACTTGTTCTAGTCCCATACTAATACAGTGGGAGCCTCTCACTGTGGACTCTCTGTAGTAAGGACACCCTCTATAGCCAAGACACTTGTTCTAGTCCCATACTAATACAGTGGGAGCCTCTCACCGTGGACTCTCTGTAGTAAGGACATCCTCTATAGCCAGACACTTGTTCTAGTCCCATACTAATACAGTGGGAGCCTCTCACTGTGGACTCTCTGTAGTAAGGACATCCTCTATAGCCAGACACTTGTTCTAGTCCCATACTAATACAGTGGGAGCCTCTCACTGTGGACTCTCTGTAGTAAGGACATCCTCTATAGCCAGACACTTGTTCTAGTCCCATACTAATACAGTGGGAGCCTCTCACCGTGGACTCTCTGTAGTAAGGATACCCTTTATAGCCAGACACTTGTTCTAGTCCCATACTAATACAGTGGGAGCCTCTCACCATGGACTCTATGTACACTGTGGACTCTCTGTAGTAAGGACACCCTCTATAGCCAAGACACTTGTTCTAGTCCCATACTAATACAGTGGGAGCCTCTCACCGTGGACTCTCTGTAGTAAGGACACCCTCTATAGCCAGACACTTGTTCTAGTCCTATACTAACACAGTGGGAGCCTCTCACTGTGGACTCTCTGTAGTAAGGATCCTCTATAGCCACCACACTTGCTCTATACTAACACAGTGGGACACTCTATGTAGTTCTTCATCTCACGTGCCAGTAAGAAATAGAGTCATAAAGCACTCAGCAGCCACACAACTGTTGATAACTGCTACATCCCATAAACCACTCTCCACCAACAAGAATCACTTGCTAGAGGAAGTGACTGAGAATTTGAATACCACTGCATTTTGAACAACTTCAGTGTTTATTTTGCAAGCCAGTGATGACCACACAACAGGAATTACAGGAAACTCAGTCAGTGTATGTGTGTGCGTGGTGTGCAGTGTCTAAGTACAGGGGCAACAGATCAAGCTGTTAATACTACACAAGCCAAGGAAAGTCCTGGAAGGTTACATGCATGCTATTACCACATGAAATATAATATCCTGAGACCTGGGTCAGGCTCACTTCCTTAATAGGAAAGCTGGGCCCCACTGAGGGAACTTAAAAGAAAGACAGCTGTGTTCATCTACATAAGCAGTACATATATGTGTGTATAGCATGTCAATGCAATTGGGTTTCATAAAGTCACCAGAATGTTGTCTGAGTCTAAACTAGACATCCTGAAAGTAATCTTAGCAGCTGTAAAGAGGTATAGTATGACCATGGAGTGATGTATGTGTGGTGTGTGTGTGCATTGTATGTGGTGTGTGTGTTGTGCTCCATGGTCCACTGAATGTCCACCTACAGTACCCTCGTCTGTGAAGCTGTGTGTGTCCACCCCCACGTCAAATGCTTAGTGAGGCAGGACAATCCTAGAACCTCATCGATGTATGAATGCCCAAAGTTCTTGCCCACCTAATACTGAGGGCTACTCCAGTTCAAAGTTCTTGCCCACTAGGGGAAGTTCAAAGTTCCACCTAATACTGGCTAGAAGTTCAAAGTTCCACCTAATACTGGCTAGGGCTACTCCAGTTCAAAGTTCTTGCCCACCCAATACTGGCTAGGAGAAGTTCAAAGTTCCACCTAATACTGGCTAGGAGAAGGTCAAAGTTCCACCTAATACTGGCTAGGAGAAGTTCAAAGTTCCACCTAATACTGGCTAGGGCTACTCCAGTTCAAAGTTCTTGCCCACCCAATACTGGCTAGGAGAAGTTCAAAGTTCCACCTAATACTGGCTAGGAGAAGGTCAAAGTTCCACCTAATACTGGCTAGGAGAAGTTCAAAGTTCCACCTAATACTGGCTAGGAGAAGTTCAAAGTTCCACCTAATACTGGCTACGGTTCAAAGTTCTTGCCCACCCAATATACTGGCTAGGGGAAGGTCAAAGTTCCACCTAATACTGGCTAGGAGAAGTTCAAAGTTCCATCTAATACTGGCTAGGAGAAGTTCAAAGTTCCACCTAATTCTGGCTAGGGGAAGTTCAAAGTTCCACCTAAGGGAAGGTCAAAGTTCTAGGGGAAGTTCAAAGTTCCACCTAATTCAAAGTTCCACCTAATACTTGCTAGTGCTACTCCAGTTCAAAGTTCTTGCCCACCCAATACTGGCTAGGAGAAGTTCAAAGTACTTGCCCACCTGAAGTTCAAAGTTCTTGGACAATTTAACCCTGACAGCTGGCTCCATAGTTTACAGCTGCCCTTCAAAGCAGCTACACCAGTTTACAGCAAAAGCTTACAGCTGTAACAAAACTTATAGCTACAGCTGGCTCCAAAATTTACATCTGCCCTCACCCCACCCCCCTTTCCACAACATACCACATTCTTACCCTATACCACACATGTCTGAGGCAGACAAAGTTGTCTGCTAATTAAAAGTGAGAGTGGGTGGAGCAAGAAAATGATTTCGCACACACCCAAGTCACACGCACCACCCTACCAAGACACTCCTGCAGGGAAGCCCAGGATGCAGAGTGTACATATACTGTAGGTTTGTGCAATTCATCATTGCCTAATAGTTGCATCTTTCTAGGTTGCTCGAGGTTGCTCGAGGCATTGCTACAATATGGCTATAGGCATTGCTACAACATGGCTATAGGCATTGCTACAATATGGCTATAGGCATTGCTACAATATGGCTATAGGCATTCCTAGAATATGGCTATATTCTACAAGTTATTTAGAGATTGAAGGTTCATTAATAAATGGGTGGAGTTTCTTAATTCGGGGTAAAGGTTCAAGTTCCAAGTGAAGCAATGACAAGGCCAATATTGTGAACTGCTCAAAGCAAACACGAGAAGCCCTTGCGTCATATTGGGAACTAAAACCTTCAGCCACAAGATAACTACTGTGTGTGTGTGTGTGTGTGTTGTGTGTGTGTGTGTGAGAGTTTACGCTATCATTCTGAACTAGGCCTGCTCTAGGCCTGAATAATTTTCTTTTCATGGTCTCCCCACATTTATAAACACAACATCAACCCTTTAAAAATATAAAAAGGCGGAAGGCAGAAATATGTGATGTTCTCTGGACATACTGTACAGTGCCCCCCCCCCCCCCCCCCCCCCCCCCACCCCCACGAGGGGTTAATTTTCGAGGTTTTCACGCTATATGCGTAAATTGTTCCCTCCAATTATTAACGAGGTCTGGGAAGGGGTTTGCAATAATCTCAAATTTTATCCCACGAAAGAACCCGGTATAAGCAATCCTCGAGACTTTAGCTCCTCGAAAAGCAAGTGCCATGTATTACATGGTATTAAGGGGGGAAGAGGGCTGAAAATACCAATTTTTTCAAAAAAAAATTGGGGGGCCCAAAAGGGTTCATAATATGTCTGGAGTTTGAGTTTCAAGTTTCAGAGCAAGTGAATACTTGCATCAGAAGATATAGCCATTTTTATACAGTGCATTATTATTCCATTTCATTTCATTTCATTTCATTTCACTTCACATTGGAAGAGGTTCTCTCCCAGTCTTACCTGGCTACAATCGGGCGGTCGGCGATGATCGCCTACCCAAAATACAGTTTTTATATATCAAAATGTTGCCAATTTCATGGAGACCCTTACCAGTCGTTTGCGCAATGAATTGGCCAGGCGGGGGGGTAGTGCGCAACCGCTAAGACGAGCATGTTTTTTTAGGTCACGTGTTTTTTAGTCAGTTCGCCAGAATCACTTGAAAACTTTCACACTGTTGAGTTATGGGGAAGAGAACAGAGAAGCATTTTAAACAGAAAGGCCAAGGATTCAAGAAGAGTGACGACAAGAAGAAGAGAGCCCTACAGGCGGCTGTTGTTGAGCCTGTCACAGTAGCTGCGCCAGGCAGGTTTTAATGTTTATCTCTGTACTAAAAAGTTACTAGCTGTTTCCTTCCTTTGTTAGTGAGTCTCTTGGATCCTGTAGGTGGTGTAGCGCCTTCTGTGAACCTTCACTTACCTTGCAATCAATTGCAAATGTCTGAAGAGAGGCCAGTTCCATTGGTGACTACGACTGGTGACTATGACCAGGAAGAAGTTGGCTCTCATGGATCGTTCAGCTGCTTCTGTGGCTGTTGCTACTGGATCTACTGGCTCTACCTCTTCGGACTCGGGTGGTGTTGGAGAACTAGGTAAGGGTAATCGTATAATAAACTTAGATAAGCTTAGAGAGGTCATAGAAAGGTGTAATAAGTGTATTCAATGTGGTAACTGAGCTCCCTTGCAACTGAAGCCCGTAGGGCAGGCATGGTGTCTAATTTTTACTTTTTGTTCAAATTGTAGTAACACTCAAGACATCTCAAACCCTGTATCTGTAGAAGCATTCTTTGAACATCCAGTCAGTACTTCTCAAACCCTGTATCTGTAGAAGCATTCTTTGAACATCCAGTCAGTACAGGGTGCTCCTCGCATTGCTGGAATCAGTCATTCTGGTCTGGAAGACATCACTGCAGTCATTGATATGTTGCCCCCTCTTGGTTCCACTTGTTTTTTTAAATATACTAGGTCAATAGGGAGTGACGGAAATGCAGTAACAGAGTATTATGTTGGATGCCGCTCATAGGTTACATGATTTTTATAGGGTTAGGCATGAAGACATCATTGATGTTAGTATTACTGTTGACGGCACATGGCTTAGACAGGGCCACAAATCAAATTATGGCTTGGTTGCGGTGATGTCTTGGGACACTGGAGAGGTTTTAGATTATTATATTATGTCTAAGTTCTGTCAAGCTTGTGCGCGAAGACCTGAAGATGAAACAGAAACAAGTTACACAGAATGGTTTGAGGGTCACAAGGTTTCTATGGAAGTTGTAGGAACACAAACACTTTTTTAGCGTTCAGTGGAGAGACTGAAGCTTAGGTACACACACATTAATTAGTGATGGGTATACAAATGCACATAAACGGGAGTGCAACAAGTGTCAGGCTTGCCGTCGAGAGGCAGCAGAGTTTCAATGGAGGGCGGAGCATTGTATGGTCCTGGCATGGGGGACCTGTAACATTATTATTTTGTTTATGTGTCTTTTGCTTTCTATTGTCAAACAGAGAACTGGAAGATACTTTTGTTTATGTGTATTTTTGTCAAGCTTAGGAATTACTGGAGGATGACTTTTGTTTGTGTTCTATTGTTTTTCAGGGATTACTGGAGGGTGTCGGAAGACATGTGTGGAGGGTGACGATGGATGGACCTGGGCATGGGAGCCCTGCAAATGATGACATGTTTATGTTTGCTAATTCAATATTAGCAAAGCAACGTAACAAGTCTGATGCGTCTTTAATTTATGTGTATGTATATATATATATATAATTATTGTTGGTTTTCAGGTTGTAGTTAGGATGTAGGATACTGCTGTTGTTGAAAAAATAAAGGACTGTGAAAGTCAATTGGTTGCTTTCAACATTTTGTTTGTACACACATAATTCTAGTAATGAGGGGGTGTATTCTAGTGAAGCAGGGGGTGTTTCTGGCAGCTGGGATGTGATTACAAACTGCTTGGACTTCAAGGCTCAATATCTCTGAAGTGATTTTTGAAAAACCGTTCAAATGATAACTTGAATATTTTTTATCCTTTCATAAAAAAAATTATTTCATTTGAAAGCAAATTTTATATTCTACAACTTGCGCGACAGTTTTTGTTTGATAGGATTACTAAAAAAGACCTATAGATGGAAATTTAACGCGATGTCATAAAGCAATGTTCAGAAAATGCAACAAAAAAACTTTTTTCCCAAATTTCAAGACGCGCAGTTTGTAGTACTCACTATGATTGACTAATAGACCGAATAAGAGCCTCGCAAAGGTCGTTACTGCAACGTGGTTTACTTAACGGCTTACGGTCCGCACTGGAAGAGCCTATAATGAGCTAGGAAAAAATTATGGTGAGACAAAATAACGAAAGAGACTTACCATTAGAAAGCATAGACTGCAAGCTATGATTTGATATATAAATCGGGAGACTAGAGTGAATGCGAGCAAAGATATGGTACTTTATATGAGACTACGCGATACGCAGCCTTCTTTCCCCCTTAAGAATTGAGCAGAGTCATCATTTGAAGGACAGTCATAATTCTTTACAGCACAGATCTTGAGCCTATCTTCGATATCAAGGGCAACACTTTCTCTCTTTGAGTAGTGAGACCATGTTCTCTGCTCTGTACGTAGAGAAGAATAGGCAAACAAACTTCGGCAAAGCTTCCACGCTGAGAGAACAGTAGATATTTGCTGTGCGCATGGACATACATGTAAGAATTTTTCTCGTGATGTTTTTTGGGGCAAAATGGAAAAACATCAAGCAACCAGCATTGCGGTGGGCATGGCTAATTGGAGTGTAGACTTGACTGGTGTATTCGTATAACTGACTGTCTATTTCCCTTTGAGAAGGTGGGGGCAGGGGGCAAATATCCCCCCCCCCCCCCAATCTCCCCCAATGACATGCTGTGTATAAAGTGGCAGTACTGAGGAGAGCCTTCAATGATCACTTCAAAATGGGGAGGAGTTTCAGAAGTGGTTTGAGGGCGTGTATGCCAGATATAGCATGTGTGTGCATGCACACATACACATGAGTACATGTGTGAGTACATGTTTGAGTACATGTGAGTACATGTGTGAGTACATGTTTGAGTACATGTGATAGCGACTGCTCTAGGTCCTCATGAAAGATATCAAGTCTTCTATAGGGAAAATCTCTAAGCATGTGACCAACATAAAGAGGTCTCCATTTGGGGGAGGGGGTTGGGTTCTATGTTCTGAAGAGTTTGTGCAAAACTAAAGACACCCCAAAAAAACATTCCAGACAAATATTTATCCTTCATATTTCAGGGTGGGAGTGGCATTTTGGGAGTGGCATTTGGGCCCCCTTGGACTACCTGCACTTATGCCTTGATGAGTCAGGATTCTAACCTGTGTTGTAGCTAATGTAGTTACATGTGTGTGTAAATATGTACCAACTAAACCGAATTAGAAACCTGGTTAGCTACTGTATGTAACCCACTTCATAGGGTGGTCCATTGGGGAGTAATAGTTCAGCCATCTCCTTGACAATGCACTCTGAACTGATGAATTTGTGGGCGATTGATTCTGGGGTCAGCTATGTAGTACGAACAGACTCAAATATCATCAATATACATGTACAGTGGCCTCCGAAGAGA
Organism: Cladorhizidae sp. MBARI D1340-BT2; assembly: GCA_028752905.1. Classification (NCBI taxonomy): domain Eukaryota; kingdom Metazoa; phylum Porifera; class Demospongiae; order Poecilosclerida; family Cladorhizidae; species Cladorhizidae sp. MBARI D1340-BT2. Next base: position 26,171,746 of record JAQNBH010000014.1, on the reverse strand, counting down.
GATCGATTTAGGATGGGGCACTTTGTTCACTGTTGAGAGGTTGGTTGCTCTTAGAGGTCAGCCATTATGTATGGGAATTGTTCGGGGGCATTTCTGTTCACTGTAGAGAGGTCATTCGCTACTCGGAGGGTCTGCTATCGGAGGTTCCACTGTATGTGTACATCCTAGTGGGGAGTTGACCAGGCAAGGAGAAGTATTGATCCAAATGTGTTATTGTTGTAGTCTGTCTGTATATTTATGTGTGTTTACAGGACATCAGACCGGCTTGGAATTAGCTTTAAAAAATACATAAATTAAAAATTGACTCTTTTTGCGACATACATATGTATGTCCACTTGTCAGCTTATAACTTGGAAACCCCATGATCTGATCAGGATCAAACTTTGAGTGGTCGTTAGGGACCACCCCAAGAAAGTAAACCCCCAAAGGTTTTCCATTGCTTTTTCGAATGGAGGTGCACCCTAAACAAAATGGCTGACAATAGCTATTAAAATAAGCCACTTCCTCCAGAAAACTGAAAACTTATTAGGACAGTCCTTCAAAGGCCACACAGAGTTTGGTCTGGGATGTAAGCTATAAGCTAACATAGATGCACAAACACTTTGTGTTTCACCTATAGGATATAATATTCTTCTTTCTTCCCTGAATGACTTTGTCAGAGCATCGGGTTACACTAAATAGAGTCGATTTTAGAAAGACTGTCAAAGTCTTAGCAGGTTACATACAGTATATGTAAATGCTCTCTCCTGGCATGTCCACTCTTGTCTCATCAGTCTATCTAGATAGTGCTGCTCAGCTTTCCTGCTCTCTCCTGACATGTCCACTCTGTCTCATCAGCCTATCTAGATAGTGCTGCTCAGCTTACCTGCTCTCTCCTGACATGTCCACTCTGTCTCATCAGCCTATCTAGACAGTGCTGCTCAGCTTTCCTGCTCTCTCCTGACATGTCCACTCTGTCTCATCAGCCTATCTAGATAGTGCTGCTCAGCTTTCCTGCTCTCTCCTGACATGTCCACTCTGTCTCATCAACCTATCTAGATAGTGCTGCTCAGCTTTCCTGCTCTGTCCTGACATGTCCACTCTGTCTCATCAGCCTATCTAGATCTCGCTGCTCAGCCATTGCTTGCCCTCGCCTTGCATGTTCACCGTCTAGTTCACTTCTCAGCGCCTTCACCTCTGACCTTGTTGGTGCCAGTCAGGGGTTACCCGATCTCTATTTCTTTGCATGCTAATTTAGACGGTGCAGTCACTCTCGCCTCCCATTGGTATGGGCTCCTTTGCCGTCCCCTCGACCTGTTTCACACATTTCCCCACAGTAGTTGAGATGCATTACGCCAGTTCCTCCTCCAGCTTCAACCTTCCCACCCGTTGGATGTGACGGGAACGTTGGCTCGTGCACAGCGAAGCTTTGGTCCACTATGGGCGAACGAGGATGATTTCTCAGCCATTGTCTTCTGCACATGCCCACTTAGAGCATGAAGATAGATGTGTAGATATGCTTCCTCTAAGATTATACCACAGCAATTAGGTACTGAGAAAACAGTTACTAATTAAATTAAACCCCAATGAACTCTCCAATTTTGTGGTTTTATTGTTGCTGTAGCGATATAAGATGACGGCAGGTATGTCTGGTCGAACATCCAAGTACGAGGGAGAGACATGGCATGTTACTGCTATACATCCACAGGGCACAGTTACTGCTATTTATACTACATCACATGACCTGTGGCTAATTTGATTGGTTAATAACTATAGGTTACATAGGCGCATAACCTACACTTTTAACCGCATGTAGTATAGCGCATGCGCAATGTAGTATAAGTAAGATAGCCTAATCAAAAGAGTCGGTTATGCGCCAGTGTAACCTACTCGTTTGCTGTTACATCCCGAGGCTTCGCCTCGGGGTAACCGCAAACTCAGAGATTACATAGGCGCATAACCGACTCTTTTGAATAGGCTATCCTATACATATACACATGGCACAGTTACTACTAGTTACAGTATATATCCACATGGCACAGTTACTGCTATATATCCACATGGCACAGTTACTACTAGTTATATATCCACAGGGCACAGTTACTACTATATATCCACATGGCACAGTTATTGCTGTATCCACATGGCACAGGTACAGTACCTAGCTGAAGTGGTATACTTAGCCATGTATGTATATTCTCTACTGAGTACTACCTCTATGCACTCACAGTAGTGGAATGAGAGTTATTATACTGCACATGTGCATGTTCCATTCAAGGAACATACAACATCACAGCCAATATCATCTTTAATGGTTTCTTTCCGGCTGATCCTAGCGTTTCTTGAAGCCCTCTTGCTGAAGAAAGCTTGATAGGCATCTACAGTCAGGAAATACTGTGAGCCCTTCGCCTTTAAGAAAGGAGGTGCTCCTGGATGCATTTCTTTGCTGAAGGTTCCAGAATAGGTTTTTTGCTTGCTTGCTTGTTTCCATTCAGCCAGGCCAACCAAACTGCAGCTGTAATATGTATCTGCACTCTAATGCTGAAAAGAAACCCTAGCTGTATAATTGGATGCAGATTGGATGCAGCTATACATGTAGCTGAGGTCACTAGTGGAGGTGTGATTCCTTAATTGAGGCTGAGCTACACAGTCACACCTGGACGGGGGAGGGGGATTCCTTGTAGAGGACACAGTGCCTGTCAGCATAAACACCCCCCTAAGTACATGTAAGTATGTAAATAAGCTTGTTGTTAAATTACCATGAAAACACAATTATTTTCGAAACCTACAAGAAAAGCTGCTCCTAATAGTAATTTTCGAGACCCTGAAATTAAATCAGAACTACTCATTTGACTCATTGCCGTGGAAACCAATGACATCATCGACCTACAGTATATGTGCGCTCAGAATAATTGCAGTTCACAATTACTACAAAAGTGGTTTCTTGAGTCGACTGTTCTCAGTTCGAGTAAGTTCTTGTGATGTCTGCTAATAAGTCTTGGTCACAAAATGAAGCTAGTCACTGCTAGGAAGGTGAATGCAAGAGCGTATATCTGTAGGTTTCCCCCGAACCCTCTCAACTTGAATTGCATGTAACTTCGCAAAATATTCACTCGATTAAAATTTTGTCTAGATGAATTTGTAGCAGTTTATCTTCCTGCGCACCTAACAGTTATGATTATGGACAACAACTTCTGTATGGAATGGGTGCAAATTTGCTTAGTCAGTGCATAGCTCAATAATGATTTATTTTAAAAAAACATCACAGTTAGAACTGAGTTACTTGTGTGTGTGTGGGGGGGGGGGGGGGGGGGGGGAATTTCCTCCTTACAGCCTCGTAGAAAATCAGCCTCGTAGAAAATCTTATATTATTTCTATGAGAGTGATTTCAAGGTCTACCCCCAAGCTATGTACTTGTGGTTAACACTATGCAGAAAAATTCTAGTGTGGCTAGGTGTGCCAGGGTTTCTCCCATCTACTGACCAAGTCTCGGAGTGCACAATGATTCCTATTCGGACTTTGCACCAACATGTGGAAAAATGTATTCGGGGATGTTTATGCTGGCATGCATGGCGTTAATTTTTCCTATATTGTTTTAATTATCATCATCATCATAACTATTAGAAGTGCTATTGTGTGCTATTGCTAGACACACTTACACTAGTCGTAACTCATCTGGAGGAAGCTGTGAGCTGTGTGAGGGACTTGAGACACACCACATAATGTAGTGGGCTACATCACTAGTGCCACAACCTAGAGGAAGCTGTGAGCTGTGTGAGGGACTTGAGACACACCACATAATGTAGGGGTGTACATCACTAGTGCCACAACCTAGAGGAAGCTGTGAGCTGTGTGAGGGACTTGAGACACACCACATAATGTAGGGGGCTACATCACTAGTGCCACAACCTAGAGGAAGCTGTGAGCTGTGTGAGGGACTTGAGACACACCACATAATGTAGGGGTGTACATCACTAGTGCCACAACCTAGAGGAAGCTGTGAGCTGTGTGAGGGACTTGAGACACACCACATAATGTAGGGGTCTACACATCACTAGTGCCACAACCTAGAGGAAGCTGTGAGCTGTGTGAGGGACTTGAGACACACCACATAATGTAGGGGTCTCCATCACTAGTGCCACAACCTAGAGGAAGCTGTGAGCTGTGTGAGGGACTTGAGACACACCACATAATGTAGGGCTCTACATCACTAGTGCCACAACCTAGAGGAAGCTGTGAGCTGTGTGAGGGACTTGAGACACACCACATAATGTAGGGGCCTACATCACTAGTGCCACAACCTAGAGGAAGCTGTGAGCTGTGTGAGGGACTTGAGACACACCACATAATGTAGGGGGCTACATCACTAGTGCCACAACCTAGAGGAAGCTGTGAGCTGTGTGAGGGACTTGAGACACACCACATAATGTAGGGGTGTACATCACTAGTGCCACAACCTAGAGGAAGCTGTGAGCTGTGTGAGGGACTTGAGACACACCACATAATGTAGGGGGCTACATCAGTAGTGCCACAACCTAGAGGAAGCTGTGAGCTGTGTGAGGGACTTGAGACACACCACATAATGTAGGGGTCCACATCACTAGTGCCACAACCTAGAGGAAGCTGTGAGCTGTGTGAGGGACTTGAGACACACCACATAATGTAGGGGTCTCCATCACTAGTGCCACAACCTAGAGGAAGCTGTGAGCTGTGTGAGGGACTTGAGACACACCACATAATGTAGGGGTCTACATCACTAGTGCCACAACCTAGAGGAAGCTGTGAGCTGTGTGAGGGACTTGAGACACACCACATAATGTAGGGGTCTACATCACTAGTGCCACAACCTAGAGGAAGCTGTGAGCTGTGTGAGGGACTTGAGACACACCACATAATGTAGGGTTCTACATCACTAGTGCCACAACCTAGAGGAAGCTGTGAGCTGTGTGAGGGACTTGAGACACACCACATAATGTAGGGGGCTACATCACTAGTGCCACAACCTAGAGGAAGCTGTGAGCTGTGTGAGGGACTTGAGACACACCACATAATGTAGGGGTCTACATCACTAGTGCCACAACCTAGAGGAAGCTGTGAGCTGTGTGAGGGACTTGAGACACACCACATAATGTAGGGGTCCACATCACTAGTGCCACAACCTAGAGGAAGCTGTGAGCTGTGTGAGGGACTTGAGACACACCACATAATGTAGGGGTGTACATCACTAGTGCCACAACCTAGAGGAAGCTGTGAGCTGTGTGAAGGACTTGAGACACACCACATAATGTAGGGGTCCACATCACTAGTGCCACAACCTAGAGGAAGCTGTGAGCTGTGTGAGGGACTTGAGACACACCACATAATGTAGGGGGCTACATCACTAGTGCCACAACCTAGAGGAAGCTGTGAGCTGTGTGAGGGACTTGAGACACACCACATAATGTAGGGTTCTACATCACTAGTGCCACAACCTAGAGGAAGCTGTGAGCTGTGTGAGGGACTTGAGACACACCACATAATGTAGGGGTCTACATCACTAGTGCCACAACCGTTCCTACGACATCCCAGGAGGTCCCAGTATGATTAGGACTACGCAAGGATGTTCTCTGGTAAGGACGACTGATATTAATTTTGGATCCCGGAATCAGTACTAGGGGGCGGGGGCGGGGGGTATTTTAGTGTCCAAGGCTAGGGGTTGTTCTAGGGCTAGGGGGTATTCTAGAGTTAGAGGGTATTCTAGGGCTAGGGCAAGGGGGGTCTGCTGGGGCTATTCCAAAAAGGCAGGGGTTATTCTAAGGCTAGGGGGTATTCTAGAGCTAGAGGGTATTCTAGGGCTAGGGAGCTAGGGCTAGGGGGGGTATGCTGGGGCTATTCAAAAAAGGCAGGGGTTATTCCAAGTCTAGGGTTATTCTGGGGCTTAGGGTACTGTATTCTAAGACTAGGTGTATTCTTTGGCATAGGGGTATTCTGGGGGCTTGGTACTGTATTCTAAGACTAGGTGTATTCTATGGCATAGGTGTATTCTGGGGCTTAGGGTACTGTATTCTAAGACTAGGTGTATTCTATGGCATAGGTGTATTCTGGGGCTTAGGGTACTGTATTCTAAGACTAGGTGTATTCTGGGGCTTAGGGTACTGTATTCTAAGACTAGGTGTATTCTATGGCATAGGTGTATTCTGGGGCTTAGGGTACTGTATTCTAAGACTAGGTGTATTCTGGGGCTTAGGGTACTGTATTCTAAGACTAGGTGTATTCTATGGCATAGGTGTATTCTGGGGCTTAGGGTACTGTATTCTAAGACTAGGTGTATTCTGGGGCTTAGGGTACTGTATTCTAAGACTAGGTGTATTCTATGGCATAGGTGTATTCTGGGGCTTAGGGTACTGTATTCTAAGACTAGGTGTATTCTGGGGCTTAGGGTACTGTATTCTAAGACTAGGTGTATTCTATGGCATAGGGGTATTCTGGGGCTTAGGGTACTGTATTCTAAGACTAGGTGTATTCTATGGCATAGGTGTATTCTGGGGCTTAGGGTACTGTATTCTAAGACTAGGTGTATTCTGGGGCTTAGGGTACTGTATTCTAAGACTAGGTGTATTCTATGGCATAGGTGTATTCTGGGGCTTAGGGTACTGTATTCTAAGACTAGGTGTATTCTGGGGCTTAGGGTACTGTATTCTAAGACTAGGTGTATTCTATGGCATAGGTGTATTCTGGGGCTTAGGGTACTGTATTCTAAGACTAGGTGTATTCTGGGGCTTAGGGTACTGTATTCTAAGACTAGGTGTATTCTATGGCATAGGTGTATTCTGGGGCTTAGGGTACTGTATTCTAAGACTAGGTGTATTCTGGGGCTTAGGGTACTGTATTCTAAGACTAGGTGTATTCTATGGCATAGGGGTATTCTGGGGCTTAGGGTACTGTATTCTAAGACTAGGTGTATTCTATGGCATAGGTGTATTCTGGGGCTTAGGGTACTGTATTCTAAGACTAGGTGTATTCTGGGGCTTAGGGTACTGTATTCTAAGACTAGGTGTATTCTATGGCATAGGTGTATTCTGGGGCTTAGGGTACTGTATTCTAAGACTAGGTGTATTCTGGGGCTTAGGGTACTGTATTCTAAGACTAGGTGTATTCTATGGCATAGGTGTATTCTGGGGCTTAGGGTACTGTATTCTAAGACTAGGTGTATTCTGGGGCTTAGGGTACTGTATTCTAAGACTAGGTGTATTCTATGGCATAGGGGTATTCTGGGGCTTAGGGTACTGTATTCTAAGACTAGGTGTATTCTATGGCATAGGGGTATTCTAGGGCTAGCTACATGTACTGTACATGTTAGTGTCACTGCTAGGGTAGACACACCATAAAAAATAATCACCAGCGGGGGGGGGGGGGGGGGGGGGGGGGGGGGGGTGGGCAAAGCTGATTATATGTGAATCTACAGATCTATTGGGAGCTGGGAGAGACTGCCTCACGTATACAGAACACATACAACATGCACAAAGTTTTGTTCCTGCCTCGCTCGTCAGCTCGTCAGTCTCTCTAAGCTAGAGTAGTTGCCCACACACGTGATAATAGATTCAATTTCACACTCTTTATTTGTGGAATGAAATGCCACAAAATTAGTGGTAAATTGGAACTAAATTTTCTATGACATTTGACTAGACTCCTATTCCATACCTGCCCATAAGACAGGGCAGTAGGACTGAGCGGGAGGATGGGTGGGGGTGCGAGGTGGGGGTGCGAGGTGGGGTGCGAGGTGGGGTGTGGGGGTGTGAGTGCGAGGTGGGGGGGGGGTGTGAGGTGTGGGTGCGAGGTGGGGGAGTGGATGGGAAGTCACGCTGCTCCTTCAGAAAGTATTTATCTCTAGGCCACTCTGAGATTGCTTCTGGTGCATTCTCAGATGACAACATGGTCATCTTGAACAGACAGAACACTGTGTGGTGCAGGCTTTTGGAAAAGGACTTGCAAATGACCGCATACGTAGTACGTAGCAAGAGTGGAGGCTGAGCACTGCAAGGAGAGAGGAGTCCACAGGCATGCTGTCAAAGAAAATCTGAGATATTAGGTATTAGGTCCTCTGAGATGCATTCTGGCGCTGTCTGGGAGAAGCTCGAGTACGTGCTGCGTGTTCGAAACTGAAGGGATATGACAAATGTTCAACTGATCAACACCACAACTGCCTACAGGAACAACTCGGACAACCTTCACAAAAAGGAAATTATAAAAAATGTGATAAATATCTGTTGTTTTTTTTACTTGCACATGCCCAGTAGACTTCTATATTGATTTACTTGCACATGCCCAGTTGCCCAGTAGACTGCTATACAATTTACTTGCACATGCCCAGTAGACTTCTATATTGATTTACTTGCACATGCCCAGTAGACTGCTATACAATTTACTTGCACATGCCCAGTAGACTGCTATACAATTTTCTTGCACATGCCCAGTACGCTGCTATATGATTTACTTGCGCATGCCCAGTAGACTGATATACAATTTACTTGCACATGCCCAGTAGACTGCTATACAATTTACTTGCACATGCCCAGTACGCTGCTATATGATTTACTTGCGCATGCCCAGTAGACTGATATACAATTTACTTGCACATGCCCAGTAGACTGCTATACCATTTACTTGCACATGCCCAGTAGGCTGCTATACGATTTAAAAAGGTCATAAAGTTCTACTTCTGGTTTGAGGGGGGGAGTGAGCAAAATAAACACTAAAAATGGCTAATGGATTGCAAATGCTGTCATGAACGGTCTCTTCCCGGCCTCTCTGTTTCTGGAAGACCTTCACCAGAGGACTGCACAGGAACCTATGCTCATACCTGGAGTAACTCTGAATCCCTCTGCTTTTGAGAAAGGGTTAATTTCCGGATGAATTAATTTCCGGATGAATTCCTTTGTCGTAAGCTTTAGTATAGACATTGAGCGATGCAGCGATGCTAACTTTTGTCTGCTTATCTCAACTTAGCTGTCTATGCAGCTTATTATATTTGCATTCTGAACAGTTAATCTTCTTGACAAAAAAGTTAAAGCTACATGTGTTAATATACTGTAAACTCTGGTTGTTGGGCACCCTGCTTCTATCCCAACCTGCAAGAAAATGTGTGCTTAACAGAGAATGGGCGCTTACAATTATTATTACTAAATAGCGCACACCCAGGAAAAGTTTTTAGATGGAGGAAGACTGATGACCCAATCTCGCGATCTAGTCGAGGAAGGAGCTAATCTCTCCTACCAGACAAAGAAAGACCCAGTCTCTTGAGGCACTATGAAGCAGCAAGTCTCACGTGGCAAACTGAGAAGGAACTAGTGATGGCCTTGCCACTTGATTTCAATCTTCCGAAAACATGTTCGCTACAGAACTATTTGGACATCCTTCACGGGGAATATGCTCCTTTTTGCAGAAGATGACTCCTTTTTGCAGAAGATGATGAGAACAATCTTGCGACAGGCTTGCTACTGGCGTCCTTCACAAGCCAGAAGTACAATCGTTGGATACATCGGAAAGTGTTTTGGAAGGTCATGGAGGAGTTATCTGCACTTGTAGAAGACTGGGAAAGAGGTTGCGTGTAGATGTCCGCTGAAAATATGCAGAAAGAAGCTCATTGGGAAACTACGGACAATGATTCACAATTGATAGGCGTGCTCATTTCAGTAAAATACTTGTCTCAATTTTTTGGTTAAAATATGTTACCTAGGCTGCTACCTAGGCAGTGCAGCTAATACGCATGCCCATAATCTATACTTAGTTGAAGATATTTCACAGAGAAATAGAAATACCATAAGGATGTCAAACAAGACTGTTAGTAGCGACAAGGAAAGGCAACCAGAGTTTACGGTAATTGTGTTGTGTAACGTCATATAGAGTCGGCAATCGATCAGTAAACTACTGGAAAGTTCCCTGAACCACATGTAACCACCCTGGATACACAACTGAAACTAATTCCTGAAGAGGCACTTCAGATCAGTAGTTTTTTAAATCTAAGTGTTGTACAGATTTCTCACCTCACTACATTGATGAAGAAGGTTCTTGCATTCCCATGCATTTACAGCTTGAAGTGTGCAATTCCTTCTTGCGAAGAGTGTGTCCCATGTAACCATTGTTGGTAGACTTTGAAATTCAATTAATTTTTTTTTAATTTTATTTTCCAGTGCAACCCAAAATTCAAGGACAAGGAGATGCGAGGGTACACACACTGCCACACCCCTCTCCGGAATGGAAGAAGACTTGATGGTTCCACAAGTAACATGGACCTGGAATAAGTCCAGGCTAAGGTTGTAGAAGAATTAGCTATTCCTGTGGAGTTCAGATCATAATTGGATGTCTGTACAGTCTGATACTCATAGGAACTAAGCCCAAAGGGAACGATGACCAACAGCTACTACTTATCTAATTAGCCCAAAGGAAGCAATTAGAGGAGGTAATTGCACGACTTGGAAATAAAACTAAACAACCAAGAGCCCAGTTCCTACATGTACATGTAACAGAATCACACATGGGCATAGAGTAGCTAAACATGCAGTCTCTGTATGGCCACCACCTCACGAACACTACTTATCCAGTACCTCTGACATGAGTAGTCCAATACCCTGACATGAGGACACCTCTGTGTACAGTGGAGCCCACTCTAGTCCAACCCTCTGAATAAAGGACACCTCGCTTACAGTGGAGCTCACTCTAGTCCAACCATCTGATGTGAGGATATCTCTGTGTACAGTGGAGCTCACTCTAGTCCAACCATCTGATATGAGGGCACCTCTGTATACAGTGGAGCCCACTCTAGTCCAACCATCTGATGTGAGGGCACCTCTGTGTAGAGTGGAGCTCACTCTAGTCCAACCATCTGATATGAGGGCACCTCTGTATACAGTGGAGCCCACTCTAGTCCAACCATCTGATGTGAGGGCACCTCTGTGTAGAGTGGAGCCCACTCTAGTCCAACCATCTGACATGAGGACATCTCTGTGTACAGTGGAGCTCACTCTAGTCCAACCATCTGATATGAGGGCACCTCTGTATACAGTGGAGCCCACTCTAGTCCAACCATCTGATGTGAGGTCACCTCTGTGTAGAGTGGAGCCCACTCTAGTCCAACCCTCTGATATAAGGGCACCTCTGTATACAGTGGAGCCCACTCTAGTCCAACCCTCTGACATGAGGGCACCTCTGTATACAGTGGAGCCCACTCTAGTCCAACCATCTGATGTGAGGTCACCTCTGTGTAGAGTGGAGCCCACTCTAGTCCAACCCTCTGATATGAGGGCACCTCTGTATACAGGAGCCCACTCTAGTCCAACCCTCTGATATGAGGACACCTCTGTATACAGGAGCCCACTCTAGTCCAATCCTCTGATATGAGGACACCTCTGTATACAGTGGAGTCCACTCTAGTCCAACCCTCTGAGGACACCTCTGTATACAGTGGAGCCCACTCTAGTCCAACCATCTGACATGAGGACACCTCTGTATACAGTGGAGTCCACTCCTCTGATATGAGGACACTTCTGTATACAGGAGCCCACTCTAGTCCAATCCTCTGATATGAGGACATCCTCTGTATAAAGTGGATCCCACTCCAGTGCAACACTACACCTGTGTATACAGTGGACTCCCTTCTAGTCGAACCCTCTGACATTGGGACACCTCTGTATACAGTGGAGTCCACTCTAGTCCAACCCTCTGATATGAGGGCACCTCTGTATACAGTGGAGCCCACTCCTCTGATACTATGAGGACACCTCTGTATACAGTGGAGCCCACTCTAGTCCAATCCTCTGATATGAGGACACCTCTATATACAGTGGAGTCCACTCTAGTCCAACCCTCTGATATGAGGGCACCTCTGTATACAGTGGAGCCCACTCTAGTCCAATCCTCTGATATGAGGACACCTCTGTATACAGTGGAGTCCACTCTAGTCCAACCCTCTGATATGAGGGCACCTCTGTATACAGTGGAGCCCACTCTAGTCCAACCCTCTGATATGAGGACACCTCTGTATACAGTGGAGCCCACTCCAGTCCAATCCTCTAATATGAGGACACCTCTATATACAATGGAGCCCACTCTAGTCCAACCCTACACCTACAGGTGTATACAGTGGACTCCATTCTAGTCCAACCCTCTGACATTAGAACACCTTTGAATACAGTGGAGTCCGCTCCTCTGATATAATGACACCTCTGTATACAGTTGAGCCAACTCTAGTCCAACTCTCTGATATGAGGACACCTCTGTATACAGTGGAGTCCACTCTAGTCCAACCCTCTAATATGAGGACACCTCTATATACAATGGAGCCCACTCTAGTCCAACTCTACACCTACAGGTGTATACAGTTGACTCCAACCCTCTGACATTAGAACACCTTTGTATACAGTGGAGTCCGCTCCTCTGATATAATGACACCTCTGTATACAGTTGAGCCAACTCTAGTCCAACCCTCTGATATGAGGGCACCTCTATATACAGTGGAGCCCACTCTAGTCCAACCCTCTAATATGAGGACACCTCTATATACAATGGAGCCCACTCTAGTCCAACTCTACACCTACAGGTGTATACAGTGGACTCCAACCCTCTGACATTAGAACACCTTTGTATACAGTGGAGTCCGCTCCTCTGATATAATGACACCTCTGTATACAGTTGAGCCAACTCTAGTCCAACCCTCTGATATGAGGGCACCTCTGTATACAGTGGAGTCCACTCTAGTCCAACCCTCTAATATGAGGACACCTCTATATACAATGGAGCCCACTCTAGTCCAACTCTACACCTACAGGTGTATACAGTTGACTCCAACCCTCTGACATTAGAACACCTTTGTATACAGTGGAGTCCGCTCCTCTGATATAATGACACCTCTGTATACAGTTGAGCCAACTCTAGTCCAACCCTCTGATATGAGGGCACCTCTATATACAGTGGAGCCCACTCTAGTCCAACCCTCTAATATGAGGACACCTCTATATACAATGGAGCCCACTCTAGTCCAACTCTACACCTACAGGTGTATACAGTGGACTCCAACCCTCTGACATTAGAACACCTTTGTATACAGTGGAGTCTGCTCCTCTGATATAATGACACCTCTGTATACAGTGGAGCCCACTCTAGTCCAACCCTCTGATATGAGGACACCTCTGTATACAATGGAGCCCACTCTAGTCCAACCCTCTGATATGAGGACACCTCTGTATACAGTGGAGCCTATTTAAAGTCCTTCATTAAAGAAGAGCCAGCAGGAAACAAGGCCTTGTACTGAACCAGGTCAGGAGACTGTTCTCTAGAGCCACACAACATGCAGACAATTAATCATTAAAACAAAAATAACAACAATAACAAAAAACAGTCCTTGCCAAAACTGCTGGAACAAAAAGTGGAAACATACAAGTCCCTCATAAGCAAAATAACAAAGTGGCAGTCACTGGCCCTCCGGTATCCTAACAAATGCAACCTCACCTACACACTAACACAACCAAGCACGCTCGCCCTCCGGTATCCTAACAAATACAACCTCACCACTACACACTAACACAACCAAGCACGCTCGCCCTCCGCTATCCTAACAAATACAACCTCACCTACACACTAACACAACCAAGCACGCTCGCCCTCCGCTATCCTAACAAATACAACCTCACCTACACACTAACACAACCAAGCTCGCCCTCCGATATCCTAGCAAATACAACCTCACCTACACACTAACACAACCAAGCACGCTCGCCCTCCGCTATCCTAACAAATACAGCCTCACCTACACACTAACACAACTAAGCACGCTCGCCCTCCAATATCCTAACAAATACAACCTCACCTACACACTAACACAACCAAGCACGCTCGCCCTCCGCTATCCTAACAAATACAACCTCACCTACACACTAACACAACCAAGCACGCTCGCCCTCCGATATCCTAGCAAATACAACCTCACCTACACACTAACACAACCAAGCACGCTCGCCCTGCGCTATCCTAACAAATACAACCTCACCTACACACTAACACAACCAAGCACGCTCGCCCTCCGGTATCCTAACAAATACAACCTCACCACTGTATACAAACACAACAAAGCACAAAGTACAGGGTTTAATATATATCCAGTTTCCCTGAGCAACACAAAAATTTGATCCCAAGATACACCTTGGCCTAGCAAGAAGTGCAGAGCGCTTAGAGGGCAGCTGTGAGTGGATAGAATCCAGATTAATAATTCCTATGGAATTCCACCATGTTTCAAGAGAGAGATGAAGACTTATTATTACACAGCTATAGCTTCTACACCTCAATCCATTGGAATACAGCTGTAATGGCTGGGATTTATGTGGGTTCATGTATATGCATGTACATGAGCAAGCAAAAAGGCCAATGTGGGCAAGAGGTCAAAAAACGACTTATACCACACAAAATCTATGGCATCGTTCTGTCTGATGGCAGTGTCAACCTAAACATTATTACCTACCCACGGGGATCTGGAATGAACAACAAGCAACAAGGCCTACATGTTTGGAGATTGGAGGAGAGGGTGAGATAAAGGGGGGAGGGTGTTTGTATTCATCTCATAAAAGGGAATACTCTCCAAATTGAGTAAGCTACAGTAAGCCTAATAATTACACTGGATTTGGATGGGCACCACTATGTCCTAATAGTAACTGGTTGTTTTGAAGGCATCTTCTGCCTTGTCAATATGTTTACGAGGTCGCTCACGTTTAAACACTGCTTCTTGCTTTCATACAAGCACCTACACGCATGCATAGATACGTGCAGTTTGTTGCCTCTTCTAGCCAATTCTGTGCTTCTGTGCATCCAAATTTCTCTCTTCTTGCAATGTCACTCATGGGCCTGTAAAGAGAACCACCTGCATGGCTTCTTTGAGGGGGCAAGGGCAAGAGGTCACCCCCTCCCCTCCTCCCACTTCCCCTTGTGTGTGGTATCCATTCCACCCCCCCCCCCCCCCTTCACTTCCTTTTGGATCTGGTATCCACCCACATTGGCACTTAACTTCCTCAAATGGCTACCATGGAAACAGGGAAAAAAATCAGGTGTCTCAATGAAGCGAACACTCACCCAAACTCAAGTGGAGAGTGCACACAATTGATCTCGATCCCCAGGTGGCAGGTTTGAACTAGACAAGCGCTCACCCAGTTTAACCAGTTGCCTCGTACGACTGTGGTCCGTCTGTTCCCAGTTACCCTACACATTGCTGTACACACTGTACAGCTCATGCCTACCCAAGACCAGCACAATAAATATCACATGAAGTGCAGGGTCAAAACAAAGTTGCACATAAAGCTTCCTAGTCCTCATCTACTAGCAGTGCGTTGGTTACAAGTTCCTCTCCTTCTTCGTCGTCGTGTATCTCTGCACAAAAGCCATGCTCCTAAGCTTCCACCTCTCCCAGCTGTAAGTAGCGAATATCAGGATCTGTCCAGCCATCTATCGCCACTGAGAGCCCACTTTCCTTGATGATTTTCCGGATCGCCTCTACTACCTGCGCGTGCGTGATGCAAACGCGAACACAGTTCGAGGAGGGACATTATTTGATTCGGACTTCATCAATGAGTGAATACTATTCGAAGGCAAAAACTAAAATACTATTGAGTGGCGATAATTATATTAAATACAGTTAAAACCGATACCGCTCCCCCCTTATATATTTTGGAAAGTAGAATACCAGCATTTTTTAAAAACCCATCTTGTTTCCAGCGCTTGTATATTGCCACTCACACACCCCAACCCTTCCTCCCACCTGTATTGATATTATCTTGCAAACTCCTCCCCCTACATAAATCTAGCATGTTGATTAGGGCGTTGCCTCTCAGTTACTAGGCAATGCGCCCGATATTCGAATACAGGTCGGCATGGTAACAGATATGTAATAAAAGTTTGCGCATTTCATCAACCACACTTTTTCCACAATGGCCATCCTAAATCTGCAGGTTCAAGGAGTTCCCGTGCCGATAAGTTTCCAGGCCATTTGAAGCGGGTTTGGTAGACAAAGTTTGTATTTCAGTCAATGTGCAGATACAACTGCCTTCATATCATGTATTGTACATGGTACTGTTCTGAAAAGTGTTAATACCCATGCTGACACATGCTCCTTTACCTAACCTCCACACAATGACTTGCTAAAATATCACACACACAGTACCACATGAATGTTTTAATACCAAGCTGATGGTTCCAATATTTATCTTGTTCCCATGCTTACTAGCTAAATACCACATGCTAGCATATGTTTTAGATGTTACTATTTGGACAGCAATATCCATAAGCTATATTAGCACAGATGTAAGCTTACACCCCTACACGACCCACAATCTCCCATCACCGCCTCCAAATGCTAGAGAAAGCACCCCAGAGCGCTCGTTTTCCTTACCTCTAGTAATATATGTATCCACAGCCTTCAAAAAGCGTTGTGTAGATATAGTGACTCACTCCACATAAGACGTCAATCTTCAGAGTCCCCGTTCCATACGAGATACCTCCGACTCTACGCCCAACAACTTGGCCAACGTTAGCTAGTCGTCCCACAGATGATGTTAGGACAAAAGGGAAGTGGCTAATGATACGAGATATGAGAACATTGTTTTACTAATGTTTTACGGATTTCCGTTGCACGTAAAGGTGGTGAGTAACGGAAGGTGGGATTTTTTTTTTTTGGCCTGTTGTAGGTGTAGCTCCCCCCAAGAAGCTTCGAAGTTGCCCTCTAGTCTATTGTAATAGCTAGCTACTGCAAGTCTTCATTGATTGAGTTTAGCACTGAGGTTTGCTATTTGAAGTTTTGCCAATGATTCATGAATTTTTGCTAAAAGCTATATTTTCTCCCTTCCTGTTCTAAATATATATATATATATATATATTTAAGGCCAGGATACAGTGTGCACCTTTTCTAAACTAGTCAGTTTGTCCCACTACATTAGAAGGTTACAACCAGCTTCACTTTGTGTATGTATGAGAGAGAGAGAGAGAGAGAAGCTTTACCCTATTCCATTCTGAAATTGAGTCAGGCTGGAGAGTTTTTACTGGTGTCAGCATGTTTAGTGTTCTGATTGCCTTTTCCTAGTCAGTCACAAACTTAATTATGTTAGCAGTCAAAGTGTATAGAGATTACACACTTCAAATTGCCAAGAATATGAGATGACAAGGAATAAACCCTGGCTATTGCCCTGTACTTGAGCAAACCAGTGACTGAGTTGTTCATAGCTAGATAATTAGGATAGCAGTAGATATTTTTTATTTTTGATGTTTTAATGTTCTTCATTGTTATAATTCAGTATGCAAGTGAAGAGCATTAGAGCATTCCACAAGTGAGGCTCTGTGGAGTGGGTGGGATGTGTGGTGTGTGTGTGTGGGGGGGGGGGGGGGGGGGGGGGGGGAGGGAACAAGGGAGCAACAGAATTTGCTTTCCCATCTGTCTCTTACCCATCCACTACTTGTAGCTTCAGACAATGTACACTCATTTTCAGAGGGTTTTGAGATAGAAAACCTCAAACCTCAAAGATGCATGGTTTCTTCCCCTCCCCAACTCGGAATTGGTGCCACCCCTTCCTGAAAAAGATGGTAGATACTTGCTGATGAATTTCATTATGTTTCTGTTCTAAATTTGACTAACAAAGGTTTCAAGGTATGCTGTAAGAGTTTTTGGAGCTGATAGCAGCCGAAACTGGCAGAAGCTGCAAAAGTGAGGTCCCCTCCCCTTCTTGGAACATCATTGCTACACTCGTGCACACTTCAAAGTAGAACCAGCAGACGGGACTATGGCCATGTAATCTGTTGACAGAGACCTGCTTACATATATTATAGGTAATACATGGATCTCCCAGGGGTCAAGGCCAAGTTCTAACACATTAAGCAGCACTGGTCCTGGGCCTGTCCAATACTTGAATGGGTTACCAACAGGGAAATTGGGAGTCGTTGGGCTGGGTGCGTGAAGCCTAATGTTCTAGGCTAAACTATATGGGGAGAGGGGGAGGGAGGGTGGATGGGCAATGTACCTACATATAGCTATACTAAACTTGTATGCTTTTCATGTGCTTTACTTCCTACTTTTTTCATGGCCTAACAACATGCTGTTAGACGATAAAAATCCCAAAAGTAACTTATCAAATTCTTAATTTTCGTGCAATTTACACAATTAAAACTAAATTCTGGTATATAGTGAGCGAGTGTTGCTCTCTGATGGAAGACCCTCGAAACCCAATTTTACGTATTTATGGATTTTAAGGTTGTGCTAACATTTGCTGCTCACAACTAACCCGTAAAATGGGTATTAATCATCAACTAACTTCCATGCAATAAGTTGACATCCAAGATAAAATCAACAATATTTTTTTAGGTTTGAAAACACTCATGTTTGGGGGGAGGGGGGGGGGAGGGGGGGGGGGGGGGGGGGGGGGCTGAGAACACTTGACTTGTCAAAAAGTAACTTTAGTACACTTGTACAAGGGTTCAACACTTTTAACCAATAAATTGACTTTGTCATTTTAGGTAAAGGGAAGAACTTATTAGGATATGTGATTTTAAATATGTGATTTTAAATGGTAAAGGAATGAACTTTTTATGGTATGTGATTTTAAGGTTTTTGCCATATTGATTTTAAATGTTAAAGGATATATATCCATTTAAATGTTGGTAAAGGGAAGCCCTTTTTGCCTTATTGATTTTAGATGGTAAAGGAAAGCACATTTTGGGGAATAACCATAAACTACAAGGTTAAAAATAACTCGTGGTTACCACTTTATAGCTCCATAGATTCTGCAAACTTCATGGTATGGACTTGATATATATAATAGGTCTCTGTGTGCTCTCTTGATCTCTGTGTGTCTCTTGATCTTCATATGTATAACCAACGACATACCTTTAGGCGAGGTCAAGCACACATTGGAAATAGGAATTTTCATTTTCCAACCTGGTGCTTGACCCGAGTGCCTGATTTCTCTATAAATATCTTCAGATTGTCAAGTGCTCGAGTGAACTAGTGACTAGAGCCCTACTACATGCAACGACTTTTTTCATTAGGCGCTAAAACTTAAGTGCATGGTCAAGCACGTGGTTGGGAAATGAATTTCGTTAAAATTCCTTATAATTTATTTTCCAATGCGCGCTTGACCACATACTTAGTGCCTAATGAAAAAAGTCATTTATAGTAGGGTTTCCTCTAGCCACAGGTGCTAATTTCAGCTCTCTATATAGCACTTGGTAATTTGGAGATTGCAATCTTTTGAGCTACATATATATAAACCACTAAGTGGTAACCACAAGTGTTTTTTTTAACGCCTACTAGTATGTGGTAATGTCTTGCCTTGAAGTATGTAATTTTAAATGGTAAACGGAAGTACATATTAACGCGTGTGATTTTAAATGGTGAAGGGAAGCACTTTTGAAGTATAAAAAGTATAAATCGCAAAGGAATGCACTTTTTGACCTATTAACGTGTTATTTTAAATAGTAAAGTTTTTTTTGTTGCCATATTGATTTTAAATGGTAAAGTGAAGCACTTTTTGCCATATTAAAGTATGTTATTTTAAATGGGAAAGGGAAGCACTTTTTGCCATGTTCATTTTAAATGGTGGAGGGTAAGACTTTGTACCATTTTAGTGAATGTGATTTTAAATGGTAAAGGGTAATTTAATTGTTGTGGTCCACCTAGTCCTTGTGTTGCTTTTTGATCTTTTATGTTTTTGAAAACATTTTGTTCATTGTTTTTTTTGTATTTTGTATTTTGAAATGTGCGTCAAACTGTATAGTGAGTACAAGCACACTAGAAGGATCCTTAAAGATTCACTAATATATATATACAAGTATCCTTGAAGATTGCACCCTCACTATAGAAAGATCCTAGAACACGCATACTTACTAATATAATTATAGAAGTATCCTTAAAGATGCAGAGTCACTAATATACAGAAGTATCCTTGTAGATGCACACTCACTAATAGATAAAAGGATCCTTGAAGACATACTTGCTAATAGAAAGATCCTTGAAGATGCACACTCACTAATAGATAGAAGGATCCTTGAAGACACATACTCACTAATAGATAGAAGGATCCTTGAAGACACTCACTAATAGATAGAAGGATCCTTGAAGATGCACACTCACTAATAGACAGAAGAATCCTTGAAGATGCACACTAACTAATAGATAGAAGGATCCTTGAAGACACATACTCACTAATAGATAGAAGGATCCTTGAAGATGCACACTCACTAATAGATGGAAGAATCCTTGAAGATGCACACTGAGAAACTAGCTACGAGCATTCCTTCGTATGAGTTGTTACTAGTTAAATGAGTTATATGAACATATCTAAATAATCAAGGAGATCTATATGTTTTTTTTGCATGAACGCTTATTACTTACAAGGCCTTTGGGAAAAATCAGGTCGAAGCTTTGTGGCCTCTAGGAACCACCCATGGAAGGTTTAGTTTGTGTGGCCTTTAGGAGCCACCCAGGGAAGGTTTAGTTTGTGTGGCCTTTAGGGACCACCTGAGGAAGGTTTAGTTTGTGTGGCCTTTAGGGACCACCTGAGGAAGGTTTAGTTTGTGTGGCCTTTAGGGGCCACCCAGGGAAGGTTTAGTTTGTGTGGCCTCTAGGGACCACCTGAGGAAGGTTTAGTTTGTGTGGCCTTTAGGGGCCACCCAGGGAAGGTTTAGTTATTTGTGTGGCTGTCAGGAACCACCCGGGGAAGGTTTAGTTGTCTAGCCTTCAGGAACCACCCAAGGAAGGTTTAGTTTGTGTGGCCTCTAGGGACCACCTGAGGAAGGTTTAGTTTGTGTGGGCTTCAGGAACCACCCGAGGAAGGTTTAGTTTGTATGGCTTTCAGGAACCACCCAAGGAAGGAGGAAGGTTTAGTTTGTGTGGCCTTCAGGAACCACCCGAGGAAGGTTTAGTTTGTATGGCTTTCAGGAACCACCCATGGAAGGTTTAGTTGTGTAGCCTTCAGGAACCACCTGAGGAAGGTTTAGTTTGTGTGGCCTTCAGGAACCACCCAAGGAAGGTTTAGTTGTGTAGCCTTCAGGAACCACCCAAGGAAGGTTTAGTTGTGTAGCTTTCAGGAACCACCTGAGGAAGGTTTAGTTTGTGTGGCCTTCAGGAACCACCCAAGGAAGGTTTAGTTGTGTAGCCTTCAGGAACCACCTGAGGAAGGTTTAGTTTGTGTGGCATTCAGGAACCACCCGAAAGGTTTAGTTGTTTAGCCTTCGGGAACCACCCAAGGAAGGTTTAGTTGTGTAGCCTTCAGGAACTACCCGAGGAAGGTTTAGTTTGTGTGGCCTTCAGGAACCACCCGAGGAAGGGTTTTTTTTTAATTAATAAAAAAATTTAAAACTTTACAACAAATGGCAGGGTTAACCGGTACATAATATCAGCGACATGACAGAAAAAACCCCATGAACAGCAAGAGATTGTTGAGGGACAACACCATAATTTGGTGAAACCAGTTTTGTGTGGCCTTCAGGAACCACCTGAGGAAGGTTTAGTTGTGTAGCCTTCAGGAACCACCCAAGGAAGGTTTAGTTAGTGTGGCCATCAGGAACCACCCGAGGAAGGTTTAGTTGTGTAGCCTTCAGGAACCACCCGAGGAAGGTTTAGTTTGTGTGGCCTTTAGGAACCACCCGAGGAAGGTTTAGTTGTGTAGCCTTCAGGAACCACCCGAGGAAAGTTTAGTTTGTGTGGCCTTCAGGAACCACCCGAGGAAGGTTATAGTTGTGTAGCCTTCAGGAACCACCCGAGGAAGGTTTAGTTTGTGTGGCCTTCAGGAACCACCCGAGGAAGGTTTAGTTTGTGTGGCCTTCAGGAACCACCCGAGGAAGGTTTAGTTGTGTAGCCTTCACGAACCACCCGAGGAAGGTTTAGTTTGTGTGTGGCCTTCAGGAATCACCCGAGGAAGGTTTAGTTTGTGCGGCCTCTAGGGACCGCTTGAGGAAGTTTTTTTGGCTAAAAATCTTTGGTTTGTGGCTGTTTTTTAACAGAGAAAGTGGCTAGTTTGAATAGACATTTTTAAAAGATATATTCCGATAACACAACATGTGATTACATTGGCAAGATTAGAGTTCACACAATGTTGTTAGCAAGGCTGCCACCTATTTTTTTTTAAATGCTGTAGTTGCTGAAATGTACAGAGGGCAGTGCTATTGTCATTGATGAGTTTGACCCTTCCCCCCAATATATATATACTAGCAGGGATACCCAGTGTTGCCCGGACAAGTAAGATAAGTGATGCAAGTACTGATAACATTAAATCTCATTTCCTAATAAGAAATCCAGGTTCATGATATGAAATAACTTATATACATGGTAGCAAAAATAACCCCAAAATTAAATTATTTCCTCCATTATATACAGCTCACTTTTAAAGGCATCTGCTACCTTCTGCCTGATGCTTGGTGCATCAAACTGAGGGAAATCTAATTTATATGGCAGCTAAAATGCTGCCTGAGATGAACTATTTCCTCCATTACAAAATCAAGAAAATGGTTCGCTATATACTTGGTCATTAAACACCACGCAAAAGTTTTGTCTGGATCAGCCCATGAGGCCTCTATATATCCAGCACTACAGGGAATAACGGAAGTATAAACAGAATTATGGTCAGTGCAATATACCATAATGAAGTATTTCGGTGGAAACGTTGGCTTCAAAAACCGAAAAGCTGACATAGGGTGAGCGCAAATATGGGCCAGTTGTCTGCTGACTGAAGTCAAGCATTTATCTCGTGGAAGTAACAAAACTGAAACAGAACAAAACAAAACACAAAATATTAACCACAATATGGCGGGCCAAAAAATTCAGTCAGCTCAACCAGGGTCAATCAAGGGTGGCTCCACCTTTTTAACAATGAACCACCATACTTAGTACACCACTGAGCTGTAGTCCCATTCCCTCGTGGAGTGCAAAGCTTTATTTTTCATATGCCGGTATACAATTTTGTAAATCTGAAAGGGATGTTGAATTACAAAACCGTTTAAAGTGCAGGCATGGATCTACTAAGGGTATCGGATGACATAAAACTTTCCAAAACCCTGCATTCAATATTCTTGGTCAGAACAAATTTCCTCGTGGCTTCAGCATAGTAAATTGTTGAACTGTTTAGTTGTTCTGATGGAATTGAGTAAGTTTTAATAAAACTTAATGAATATTCTAAATTAACCTATTTTCTGGAATTAAGAGGAAAACTTTGCTAACTTGAGGAAAATGTGCTTGTTACTGATTTAGTTTTATCCTAAGATAAATAGCCTACTCTTTCCATATATATATATTTGAGCTTGGACAATTCTACCTCCTTGATGAAGTTATCTGCAAAAAGATGAAAAACATCTCAAAGGGAGTTATGAATTGTGTCTTCCACCATTTTCCCCGCAAAACAATCTTCATTATTACAATTAAATTAAATTTCCAGATTTTCAAGGTGAAGCCAACAAAATGCTTTACTCTGTCATCATAATGAGACATACCCATCTAGGAAGGCAAGGTATCTCCTCTGATAAGAAGATGGCTTCATCAACATCAAAATAAAAATCCTTGGCTTGCGCCTTATATTCCAGGTATAATCAAAACAACTCAAATTTCTAACCATTTTAAGCTAAAAATGAGTTACTCAAGTAGATACTCTTGTTTTTTGTTCTAGCAAAAGGGGGGGGACAGTTGCATTTTTTAATTAAAAAACAACAACTTGTGGTTACAACTTTATACCTCCATAAATTCTGTAAACTTCATGGTATGGACTTGATATATAGATCAAAAGAAAGGTATCTCTGTGTGCTCTCTCTTGATACTAAAATAGTAGAACTATAGCCAAGTTACTGGAGCTAAAGTGGAGGGAACCTCAAAACCTGAATGCCCGCATAAATATCTCCAGATTGCCTTTGTACTGATATCTGAAAATAGTTATCTGAAATCTAAACAGAAATAACTAGATTTTTTTAATTGGAATCCTTCCCAAAATAACAAGCAGGCCTCAGTGCACACTGTGTTGGCCCAGTGGTTTGCCATGAATGTTTAGTGTGGCTTTATCATACTGGAAATGATGTCGACTGCATCCTGCATTGGCTGAAGAGGAGAAATGTGTGTGTATATTTGTGTTTGTGTTTGTGTGTGTGTGTCTGTGTGTGTTCAGTCTTTTTATCTTTAATAGTCCTAATGTATAATGCTAGACAGGAAAGGATCATATGGATGAGAGCTTGGACAATAAATCTGGATTACAATAGCCTTCTCAAGAAATTGTATTTGCTCAATATTTCGATTGGATGCTCTAGCCTCCTAATGAAGGCTAGAGCGTCTAGTTGAAATGTCGAGAGAGTACAAATTCAAGTTGATTACTGAGAAGGTTATTGTAATGCTATTATGTCAACTGAGAGTTCTTTGAGAAAAAATGTGGAATTAGAGACCAACTTAAATCGGCAGACAAATCTTGGCTATTTCTTTGACAGTTTATTAATCCCCTTACTATTATACTTGAGCAAGATAATCTATATATCTAGCTACACTATTTGTGTTCAAAATCAATCATAACTGTAGTTGATTTTTTATTACCTTCATTGCTAGCATTTGGCATCATACCATCGAGAAACTTCCTTTGGTTCAGATAAAACTTCTACACTCCATCTGTCTATGTTTGTATGAACAAGGGAAGGAGCGTCCTAAAAAATATGCCATTAACTAAACTTTGAAGATTGCCTTTGAAATCTAGAAGCTTCAATGGACACTAAAGCAAGACATAATATACATGGTTCGCTTGAGATGCCTCTGAGAAAGCTATATCTACAAACCTCATCTGCAGCTATAAATACTGCATTGTACTAGGCATGAACCAAAGTCATCAAATTAACTACTAACATTCAAAGGGGCTTGGCTACACAACTTACTTTGTTGTGGTTTTCACTCAGCTCAGAGGGCTGAGAGAAAGCTAAAGCTACAAATGGCGGCAGCTGCACTGGTCAGGGCTATGACCTAAGAAGGAAGTCTACAAATGAAAAACTTCAACACAATCAATCAAGTCGCCATTGAGAGGTTAACCATAAATGTGGCAGTCCTTTTCTCTCTGATGATCCTGCCAGTCCTGTCATCCAGATGCACTTGGGAATGTGCAGCATCTTCTCGATCTTTCTACCATCTCCATTCCCATAGCATCTAGGAAATACTTGGGAATGTTGAGAACTCAATACAACACAGCTGGCTCTGTGTTCCATTGCACCAGACAACCATGTAGCAGTAGGTGGAGGTCTCGTGATAAGTTTTCTGCTGTATGCCACTCTTGGTGGGATCTAGGTTGGTACCTTGAATCCTGTGAATCAGACATCAGGGAATCAGAGTCCATGTCAGAGGCAGATACAGGGTTTTTTGGGGGGGGTTTAAACCCCCCCCCCCCTTCAGTCTATAAATAATTATGTTCTTTAATGAACACATTACATATGCTTAAGCTTAAATACATTCTTGGTCTATTTAGTGTAGGGACAAAACATTTTTGCATTGTAGGACTAGCAAATCTGTATAATAATTATAGTTGGGTAGAGTGCAATGTGGTTGGTGGTCTCAGGCTAGCAACCACATGATGAATGTGCTGTGGCAATTGGCAACCACATGGTTTAATATGTGCTACAGTATCAGATCAGAACTCAGAGGCTAAAAATGAAGAGACTACGTCAGTGTTCCTTGTCATCCTTTGGAGTTACTTCTGGCTCTGAACATGACCATTCCATAAGTGATAGTTTGTCAGATGCTAAGAGCTCTTTCTCTTCTTCTGGAGATACTTCAGGACCACATCAAGAGGTAACAAAAAGTAGCCCTGCTCATGCCAGTTCAGATATCGAATTGGATTTAGTGGGATGTGAGGTTATCATGAGTCCTGAAGAAGGTGTTAAAAACTGACATTGTGTGCCAGTCCATTCCTTCAGATTCTAATGATGCTAGTTCTTTGCAAACAGCTTTCATGGAAACGGGAAGTAGAAGTACAGGTATCAATGATATTGGACTTGTTGCTTCTGGTAGTATACCAATCAGTTCCTTGTCAGATAGTGACAAATATGAATTTTTGAAGAGTGAAGGCAAACATTCAAAGTTTGCAACCTTTGAAGTGATAAAGAAGGGAAAGAAACTACCATTAACGTTTCAAAAGTCATGGCTAAAAAGTTTGAATGGTTGTTATATTCACCCTCACATGAAGGAGGTTACTGTAAATATTATGTACTGTTTGGACAAATTACGAAGGGTTATTTGGGAATTCTAGTGAAAAAACCTTTCAAAAATTTCAGCAAAGTAAAGGGTAAATATGATGGGTATTTAACTAATCATGGGGATTTTTAATATCACTACATGCTGCAAAATTATTCCTGACGACATTAAAAAATCCAGAAACCAGAATAGATTGTCAAATCCAGAAAATGGAAAATGTCTAACACAACCTCCAACCGAAATAAACACATCCTATCAGCTATTGTTGATGCTGTTAAATTTTGCAGCATGCAGGGGCTTCCTATGCAGGGCCATAGAGAGCATGACATCAAATCCTTCTGGAAAGAGAGGTAACTTTCTAGCTTTGCTCGAATATGTTGCCAAGTACGATCCAATAATACGGGATCATCTTCAACTAGGAGAGAAGAACCAGTAATACACATCTAAAGTAATACAAAATGAAATTATAAGTATTATGGCAGATTTATTGCGTGAAAAGCTTTTAAGTCCATCAAAACCCTCAAAATATTACAGCGTTATGGCTGACGAGGTCACAGACACAAGCATGCAAATCAGGAAATTTTGTCTTTATGTATCCGATTTGTTGATCTTGGTCAAGCTCAGCCGCATATCCATGAAATATTTTTGGACTTTCTCCACCTAGAAAGGGCTACAGGAGAAAACATTGCTGCTGGTATTATTGATCTTCTCAATAAGCATGGTATTGAAGTTGACGATATGAGAGGACAGTCATATGATGGAGCTTCAGCAATAGCTGGCTTTTATCAAGAAGAAGAATGCACTTGCTTTGTACACTCATTGTCACTCACATGTTTTAAATTTGGCTGTAGCGAAATCATGCTATGTGCCTGATATTCGAAATACAATTGATGTCATAATCTATTTTAATCTGATTCTTGAGTTAATTTTGTACACTTTTGCTCCAGAAAATAGAGTGCATAAACTGAAGGGTCTATGTAAAACTAGGTGGACAGAAAGGCATGAATGTCTAGAACTATTTCTCTCTCTTTATCAATATATAGTAACATGTATGGATGCCATGTTACATTTTGATGAGTACCCTCAATTGCAAAGTCATGTCCAAGAATAAACCCCTTCCTTACTGATACTCTAGATCTGCCCCTGCATGTAATTAAAGTAGATAGTTCTGGATCTTGGCTTAGTGTGGTTTAGGAATCTTGTTAGTCATCAGCTCAATATCCACACCTCGACATTAGGACATCACACAAAATGGTTGATAGTATGCGGTATCTACCAGAGCAAGAGAATGCAACTGATTACCCATGCTAAACCCTCTCTAGTGTACTTCTCTCGGCTCTCTCAGAGTTGTGTGTGTGCCTTGTTGAGAGCCACAGGGATTTCATCTAACTGCAGAAGTGTAATTTGTTTTGTGCTAAAGAATAGGTTGGTTACATGTTGCTAACTGTTGGGTTCATCTTTGAGCTCTACGTTTAAGGGGAGCTCCCCTAAGACATCACATCTTTCCGAACATTTAGCTCTTTGATAAGTTTCTATGGATGGGCTGGAGAACTCTATTGAAGAATGCCTATTATTTTTACCCTGGAAGAATGGGCATGCCATATGCCAAGCCCAGAAATGATATGAGAAGATGGTTTTCTCCAGTAGTGTTGTTAGAACCTGGCTTCAGTGGGCAAAAACTGGCATAGCCTGTGTAATTTTTTTTAGTGAATGACATTCAAAACCTACATTAAGTAGATCCTAATGTTTAGTGTCAGTAAAGGCTTGTTTATGTGAGAGAGAAGTTGCCACGAGGAATCACTCTAGTTAAGCTCTATATGATAAGTCCTGCAGTTTAGAAAAGTCTGGTTCCGGTGTAACAGCCCAAAATATACCCCCTCCCCATACCCGGGGTTAAAGTGGGCTAGCCTGTTTTATACACCAGGGTATAAACTGGATTAGCCCAGACTATACCCGGGGTATAAAACAGGCTAGGCTATTTCATACCCCCTAGGCCAGATTATACCCCCTACACACTCAGAAACCAGCCCTATGAGAGTTCTATTTTGAACTCAGTGGTATGGCTAACCGTCTTAATTTAAATTAAAAAACACACTCAGATATTAAATTTTGATTTTATTTCTCATGCTGATGACACAACCATATAAACTAAAATATACTTAAATGCCGTTGCAAACTAATCAAGTGCAGACTACAATGAAGAATGAGCTAACAAAACATATCTAAACACTGGTAGCAACATTGAAGTGCTCTGATACATTCTAAAGATATAACGCAAGATCTAACAAGCCCTGGAGACTAAAGCTGGCAGGATACGTTAGCTATTGTAACATACCTTATCAAACTGGCTGTGTGCATAACCTCGGCATCAGTTGCCCATACTCCCATCCAGTGAGATTCCAGAGACAGTCACATAGTCATTAACGTTCTGTTTCAGGTAGTGTTGGAGCTTCGTGGTGATGCCAGCATTCATGTGCTGCACGACTCGATCTCGGATGATGCCATGGCTGTCCTCTGATCATGCGAGTATATAACTGATGGATTGGAAGTAGCAGATGCCATCACATCTTGTATGTTTGTCTTGGCTGTGATAGTTCAGAGGGTCGGCCAAAGTATATTGATTTTGTTGATGTCAGACCCAGCGCTGTTGCAAGTTTTTTTTAGCCTTGCTGGAGAGTGGGCTGAACATACTGGTCGACTTGGTAGAGAATAGCGCTCACGCATTTGTCAAGAGGACGGCAGAGGATATAAACATCATACAAACATTAACAATGTAGGCAACTTATGCCGTGCATGGTGCGTGCGCATGCGTTAGGTAAGGGGTCGTAAGTATACAATGTTATATACAATGTTATACATGGATAGTGTCTATGTCCGAGTCGGTTATCCTCTACCTCCCCCAAGTAGGCTGTAGGGCTACTGATGATGAATCGACGAGTTCAATGGCCGTACCTGTCAACGGGCTTTGGGCCCCTCTTGCTTCGACGAAGTATGACAGGTGGTGGTGGCATGCGGTTAAGGGTGTTGCCAGCGGTTGGTTTACCCCGCAGTAACTGTGGACGATGGGGGGTCTTGGCCACGGAGGCATAGGAGCGTGTCAGTGACTGGTCGGGCGTCGTCTGGGTCGCCGGGGTGGCCAGCACTGGTAGCCTGGGTGTCACGGTCGTCGGCGTAGTTGGATGGGAAACCGGTGTGGTGGGTGGCGGGGTTGGGGTCGTAGGTTGAGGAAGAGCCGGTGTGGCGATTGCGAGTGGTTGGACTGGCGCCAGGGGTGTCTGGTTGGTAGGGCTGGTATGGGGCGTCTGCACCGGTGGGGTGTAGTGGGTGTCGGGAAGTGGCCGTTGAGCTGGGTGGGCATCCTTGTAATGTAGGGGGGTGTACTTCCGAAGGTACCTCCTATTCCGCGTAGTGAGGCGGCCTGATCCATCAGTACGCACTGCGTACTGGTGGAACTGAAGTACCTCCACCACAGTGCCGCTCTTGTCCCATTTGGTGGGGTGGCGGCCGGTCTGGTTCTGCACCAGTACTGTGTCACCACACTTCAATGGGCTGAGTCCTTGTGAATGCTCGTCCCATCGGGCGCGGCCGTCAATGCGCCGTTTCGAGAGGGCTCTCTCTCTCTGATCCGTTCTGATGTCCCACTCCTGGTGGGGTCGGAATCGCTGAGGGATCCCTGGGAGCAAATCCCTTGTGGCGCGACCGAAGAGGCATACTGCAGGGGATATCCCGGTGTCCTGGCTCGGGCCGTTTCTGTACTGCAGGAGGGCTCGGTGGAACGCGTTGTCGAGGCTGCCTCCAGCTCCAGTGTTGCCGGCTATTATTCGTTTGACCGTCTTGACGGCCACCTCGGCTCTGCAGTTACTGTGTGGGTTATAGGCGGATGAAACACGGTGGTGGACGCCCCATGTCTGCAGGAACTCCCGTGTGGAATGGGCGGTGAACTCCGGGCCTCCGTCTGTGGTTAGGGTGTCCGGGATCCCAAAGGTGGAGAAGGTCTCTCTCAGGATGCGGGTTAATCCAGTGGCTCCATTATGTGCTGGTGTCACGATTGGCCATCCAGAGTATCGGTCGACCAACACCAAGTACGCCGATCCTTCGTGGTGGAAGAAGTCGGCGCAAATGTGTTGGAAGGGATACTCCGGGTCGATTGGCGTGATAGATGGCATGGCCGCTTGGGAGGGCGCGTTGCCATTGCAAATTGGGCATTGATTGCGGGTTTTGGCGATGTCAGCATTAATGTGAGGCCAGAAGATTGATGTCTTGGCCCGGGCCGTCATGCCGCTGGTACCCTGATGGGCTGCGTGTAGGGCATCGAGGCAGGGTTGTCGTAGGGATGTTGGGACCACAATCCTTGTGCCTAAGCAAATGACTCCGTCAATGACGGTCATGTCTCCCATCTGTGGGTGGTAGTCCCTGATTTCTGGTGGCATCATTGATTTCTCGAGGGGAGTGCCTTCCTCTATGATCCACATCAGGTCTTGGAGTTGCTGATCCGTCGCAGTTGCGCTCTGCAGTGATTCCCAGGATATTGGAATATGGGACACTGCAGCGCACATGGCGGTAGTTAGGCCCATGTCATCCTGGTCGGTGGGGTAGGTGGTGGAGATGGTGGCAGAGATGGACTTCCCGATAGGGGAGCAGGACGGGTTAGTCAGGTGTGAGTCGTCCTGTAGCTGCATTCGGGTTGGCTGCTTGGTCCCGGATGGGTGGCGTGAGAGTGCGTCACTGGTGAGGTTCCTCACACCAGGGATGTACACCATCCGGAAGCGGTACCGCAGCGTCTTCTCTTTCAGATTGCGAAGACGGGGGTTTGCTATGTCTTCCAGGCAGCGGTCCCCGAAGAGTTTAAGAAGGGGCTTGTGGTCGACCGCGATGCTCAGGTTTTTACAGCCCAATACAAAGTGACGTGTCTTGTCCAGGGCGTCGGCGACAGCCAGGGCCTCCCCTTCCACCGGAGCATACCGAGACTCGGCCGGGTGGGTGAATCTGGAGCCCACTAGTGTGACCTTCCAGCCCTCCTGGCAACAGAGTACTTCCAAGGATGGGCACTGGCAGTGTTTCTGGAACAGCCAGTACCCGATCCCGTCCTTGGACCAGTCTGTTGCCAGGCAGGTCGGGCGGTCTTTGTTGAAGATGGTTACCCCCTCTCTGATCCGCTCACAGATCTCCAGCTTCGAGGCTTTGAATGCCTGGTCGAGGGGTTCGGTCCACATAAATGTAACAGATGGTTTCAGCAGGCTCCTAAAGGGGCTCATGATTGCTGCCATCGAGAAGGTGTACGCGACCTGGTTGACTAGGCCGAACCAGGCACGTACGTCTGTGATGTTGGTTGGTGTTGGGAAATCTGTGATTGCCTCAAGGTACTTGGTGGCTGGCTTGACTTCTTTCTTGGTGATGGTGAAGCCCGCGAATTCCACCTCGTCCTTTGCAAAGTGAAATTTGCGGGGGTTCAGGGTAATTCCATTCACCGCACAGATTTCGAGCCATTCAGCCGCCCGGTGGAATGCCTCCTCGATAGTAGTTGACCAGAGGAGGGCGTCGTCTATGCACTTCGTCTTGTGCTGTAAGTGGGCGACGAGGGCATCATATCGTGCGGTGTAGGCGTCCCCAGATGCAATGTACCCCTGTGGGGCCGAGCAGTAACGATACCTGCCCCAAGGGGTAATGAATGTGGTGAAGTGCCGGTCACGTGTATCAAGGGCAACGGAGTGGTATCCGTTCCATGCATCAAATATCGTCTTCTTTGTATTGGCCGGGACGGCTCGTGCCTGGTGGAAGGGGGATGCACAGTGGTGTGTCTCCCGGGTGGCGTGCTGGTTCAGGGCCTGAAAGTCGATGGTCCGTCTAAGTGAACCGTTTTTCTTTGTGCA
This sequence comes from Cladorhizidae sp. MBARI D1340-BT2, assembly GCA_028752905.1. Taxonomy (NCBI): domain Eukaryota; kingdom Metazoa; phylum Porifera; class Demospongiae; order Poecilosclerida; family Cladorhizidae; species Cladorhizidae sp. MBARI D1340-BT2. Next base: position 26,139,697 of record JAQNBH010000014.1, on the reverse strand, counting down.
TATCACCATGCGGTGGCACCAAGTGACGGGCGTACCCAGGGGAACCTTCTCCAGCACGCCGAGTCTCACATCGCGATCGAGGCCAGCCTTCACCTCCTCTTGCCAGTGCACAGGGATATCTATGGGTGTGTGGCACGGCTTTGGGCTGGCTGACGGGTCGATCTTGAGGGAGAGTGGTGGTCCAGACATCATGGGTAGCGTCTGCTGTTCGCAGACATTGAAAGCGCTACTGGCATAGAGGTCCAGCAGGTGTTTCTCGAGCTTCTCCCTGTTCGCCTCTGTGGCTGGGTAGGGGAGTGTGGTTGGTCTGGGTGGTGGTTGGGATCTGGGTGGGCATGAGCAGGTTCTTGGGTGCTCGTTGTGGGTGCCCGTGGTGCTGCGCATGCCTGTTTGGGGTTCTCCTCCCCCCGATCGCCTATCTTGGGGCATGGTGGTAGTTATTGGATCATCTCCCTTTGCCCTCTTGAAGGGTCGGTCAATGGCATGTAGGCATGCGGTGTTGGTACGTGCGGGGTGACCGTGTGTTGGGAGGCCAGGGTGTGTGCCCATGGGTGTGGATAGTGGGAATCCGCTGGATATGAGCCCGAGGTCCATGCAAGTCGTCATGCTTAGGTAGAGCTTGGTGGCGATGTTGCTGATATATACCATCTGTCGGGTAGAGTGGCCTGATGCCTTCACACAGATGCGTATAAGGGCGGCTCCGATGATGGGGAGGTTTGTTCCGCTTGCCGAGTGCATTATGAGGCACGCCGGGATGAGATCCTGCTCTTTGAGTCGTAGGGATGCCATCAGTTGGGGTCCAGCCAGGCAGCTTTGACAGCCGGTGTCCGCTAGTGCCGTGGTGGCGACTTGGTGGGTCTCATGTCTCAAGGTGTGGCCGTGGGTCCTGAAGTCCTCGGCACATGTGGACACGAGGACTTCTATGTTAGGTTGGGGGGGAGAGCGTCTCTGGTGCCAAGTCTGTGAGGATGAGTCCCAGGCTTGATGGGGGAGAGCTCCTTCAGCCATTGTGTCAATGCGTTCTGAGACTGCATTCTCGAATTCGAGGGTCTGCCAGCACATGCTGGGATAGTGGTTCGTCTTCGAGCACGATGTGCATGTGGTCCCGAATGCCGGGCATTGGAGGCGGCGGATAGCCGTTCTCTCCTGTTCACCGTGGCCTGTGAGGCCACAGTAGAGGCAGACTGCCTTGTTGGGCTGGTTGGGTCTGGGTGGGGGGTTTGTGCTCTGGCCCCTGGTCTGCGGTGAACGCTGGTTGGGGTGGCTCCCTCTGGGCTGGGTTGGGTGTGGTGGTGGGGTGGCTCGGGGTCTCATGTTGTTGGGCTTGGGTGTGGGAGGGGTCATGTGGGGGGTGGGGCGCCTTAGTGTGTGCCTGTATCTACTCACTAGAGCCTCACCCCCATCTCCCTGGTCTTCAATCCCGTGGGTTGCAGTGGGAGTGGTCATCGTCACTGCCGACCTCTTCCCGGCTGTCCTGACCTCAACGAACCGGATGGCCTCTTCTACAGTCATGTTTTGATTGGGATCTTTGAGGAGGTCCTCCTGGATCTCAGCATCTGCTAACCCGACACAAATCTGGTCGGCAACCCGTTCCTCCCCTTGGTTGGAGGTGGCTTCACAGTTGGTGCACTTTTTTGTGAACCTGCATACCTCCGCCTGTCCCCGAAGGCGGGCTGCAAAAGATCTCACGGTCTCTCCACGGTCTTGCATCATCCGAGAGAGGGCCACCCTGGCGACTTTGGGGTTCTCCTCCCTCACAGCGAGCTCTCGGATTGCCTTCAGGAGATCGCCCTCTTCCATGTCCTCAATGGGTACGGGACCAACTGCATTGCGGGTCACATCCCTCCTTAGTTTCTGCTCGCAGCATTCAAGGAGTTGAACACTGATGTCCCGTCCAGCCAGATGGACTGCCTGGGAGTAGGCCTTCCAGCGCGTGACGAAGTAGGACCATCCTTCTGTGGTCCCCCCTGGTGCGATCTCTGGTCGTCGGACTGGGGCAGGTTTGGCCCTTGGTGCATTCGTGTGCACAGAGGCATGGGTGGTCAACACTGCTGCGGCCACCACTGGTGGCATGTCAGCCGCTGTTGCAAAGTCGCAGCCCACGATAGGACATCGGACCGCCATAAGGCGGGTGGGCGTTAAATGGAGAGGATGGCGAAACGAATGCTCTGGTGTCTCCAACTTGCTCTGCTACTCTAACAGAGGCTATGAAAAGATAAGTTGCCTACATAGAGAATAGCGCTCACGCATTTGTCAAGAGGACGGCAGAGGATATAAACATCATACAAACATTAACAATGTAGGCAACTTATGCCGTGCATGGTGCGTGCGCATGCGTTAGGTAAGGGGTCGTAAGTATACAATGTTATATACAATGTTATACATGGATATTGTCTATGTCCGAGTCGGTTATCCTCTACTTGGGTTTTTTGCTGATGTATTTGTTGTGTCACTGGTCTTGTCTAGCTCCCTCCTTGGTCTCTTGGGTTGCTGGGGTTTGTCCTCTATGGTGTCACAGGGGCGGTCAGGAATGGTCAAGTGCTCAAGGTCATGAGGAACATCTGCTGTTGATGTGGCATCTGTGTAGATTTTGAGGCTGTTGGCATGATAGGTGTTACTTAGGATCTTGTTGGTTTTTACTATTTTTAGCTTGACATGGCCTTTGCTGAGGGACTCAACAACAGTATATGGACCAGGCCAGCAAGGCTCCAGCTTGGATCCTATCCTGTCGATACATCGACTGTTTTTGATGTAGATTAAGGACTCTGTGATAATCTCTTTGTTGCTTTCATGGTGACGATCATAATTCTCCTTCTGACAAGACTGTGCACTGACGATGTTGCTGGAGACTGCAGAACAGAGGTCTTTACGAATGGTGTGAAGTGTCTGCAGACTATCAGGGCTGGCTGAGTCTGGAAGTGGTGCTGTACCACTCGTTGGCAGACTTCAGGTCAATGTGCAGCTTGGCAGTGTGCAGCCATACATCACTTCGAAGGGTGTGCACTCCATTGAAGTATGGATATTTGTATGATAAGAAAACAAAATGCCTGGAATGTACTGATCCCAATTATCGGCTTGGTCATTGACAAGCTTACTCAGTGCAGCCTTGAGTGTCCTGTTGTCATGTTTCCTTTGGGCATTTGACTGTGGGTGGTATTATGCTTGAGTGCATGTGTTTTTCCCCTTACTTCATTGCAATGAAGAAATAGAAAGCCAGAAGCTGTAACACTGATGGTGCTGCTTGAAGTTTGGCCCTCGACTATTTCTTGCATGACAGGCCCAGGAGATCACTTACTTCATGAGCTGGGGATATATTTCATGCTCACACTTGGTGGTTATTCCCCAGGATGTTTTATTTCCTTTGCTTGGCTTTCATTTTTCCTCCATCTTTTCTCTTTCATTCACGTTGCCATGCCATCTCAAATAACTTCATGCTTGTGTTTACATGTGACTGAGGGAAAAAATAATATATTCTGTATAACTTTCAAGGTTGTTACTGGCAACTATTGTTGTAGGATGGATAACAGTGCATCATGTGTTCTGATTCTGAATGAATGTGGCCAGGGGGAAATAAATCTTTCAAAACAATACAGAATATGCATTATGTATTATTTATTGGGGAATGCAGTAGCACAGAATGAATGAAAGCTTATATCTCAGCCCAAACTCACTTTGGGCTTTTTAACCTTTTTAACTCCCAAACCAATTCAAGTGCTTCGAATCCTCGGTGAAGGTAGTAAGCCAGCAGCCCCCTAAAACCAAGAAATTATTATTCAGGACTTTTACCCCCACACACAACTTGTGCACAATATGTCTATTCATCATAACTTTACTACCAGGAAAATCCAAACTGTCCAATGCATTTCAAACAACAAAATCTGGTTCTTGATTCAGCACCAATCTGTCCCAAAAATCACAAAAAATCGTCAATGTCATAAACACACTTGCATTGAGCAATGTCATGTCCACTGATGTATTAGGTCATCTGCCTTTCCAACCGCTTGTATATAACTGGAAGTGCGTCTTCAGCTAAGCAAGCAGCTGCATCTTTTCATACCAAGAAGTCATCAGTTAGTTACTCCTCAGAAGTTTACTCATGCAACAATAGTTAACAGCACAGACTTTCAATAAAATAGTAACTACTTATGATGCACGTGTCTATATGTGTATAATATGAATACACAGGTAAGTATAATATATAATTCAGTGTAAATAATAACATCTATGATTGGTTAGTTTTGGTGTTGTACTAAGTAACTTCTTTTAGGTGGCTGCTTGCCTATTAAAATAGATTGACTATAATATAGTAAAAAAAGAAATGAACCCAAAAAGTTTTCCAAATGTAGAACACAAACATTTTATTTGCTGTTTATTATATTGAATGTATAGCTGAAATTACCTGTGACCTGTTAATGTAATCCTGTCTCAGTAGTGCAGTCATTTACAAATTTGACATTCCTTTTTGTGTTAGCACAGAGAATATCAAAACAATATGATATATATTTTTATAGCAATAATAAATTACAAAAATACCAAAATAATAACTAATTAACAATAAATATATAAATAAATAATTAAAATAAATAACTAAAATAAAAAAAATATATAACTAAAAAAGCTAACATTCTTGCATAAATTTTCTAAAAACAGGTTGTGGTTTATTAGTGATTCGAGTGGTTTATTAATGATTAAAGCGCCCACAGAAGCAGAAAGGAACCAGGCTATATAAAAACTTAGAAATAAGTTGAATAAAAATAATTCAAGACAAATCATGTTCAGATTTCAAGACAAATCATGTTCGGTACAAAGTTTCACAGCAACTGGTTCAACTATATATAAAAAATATATTCATCTTTGTATCGGCATCCGTCAGACTTATATTTTCGTTTCGAACCTTTTTCAACATCATAAATTTTCTGAGAGATAAAAAATGGTTGGGGTTTAGCTATTAGAATTTTTTTTAAACACTCCCTGATCTACCCTTGACCTACTCACCAAGTTTGGTTAAAATTGGTTAAGCCATATGCACACAGATAGACAGACACATGGACAGACAGACATTTTCAACTTTAGATTGTTAAAGGGATAAATGTTTGTGGTCTACATCAGTAAATGCTTCATTTTATTTCTTTTTTTGACTAGTCAATCTAAATACAACATTAATTTATGCTCATGTCATATGCAGAAATATAGTTTGGATAGGCATGACAAGGTAGAGGTGAAACAAGATACAATTTTTTTTAAACTTGACAAGATGAGCTTTCTGTGGCCAGTAACATGTGAGAGGCTCATACAAGTTGGTGTGACTATATATACCAAGACAAAACGGCAATGTGTGGTTTGAATGATGAAAGGCTGAACAATACTTGACTGAGATGATATGATGTGGCAAAGCCAGAAACTAAACTGTGATGGTGCCTTCAGCAAAAGACTAGTGTAGTCCGCTAGCAGAATCTTTATGAGAAAGGAAGGTCTGGAAACACTAGTTCAGTGAAGTTGTCCATTATAGTGTCAGCATTTGGAGTTAATACCTTCCTTCTGACTCTTGGTATGGAGGAGAGGTCATCTTTATAAGCTACACTATCCCTAAAAAAGTTAACAACTGTGGCACTGTGCGCAGCAGCTTAAAACTTTGCAAATCTTATTTAGGTGTATTTTTGTGGTTGTATATTTGCAAAAACTCATTGCCAGGTTAGAAGTATAAGTATTTTATCTATAGCTAAACAAAGTTTATAGCCACAAACATGTGTGTAAGCATAAACACAAACAATTATACTTTATATGCTCCACAAAATCGTATGTGAAGCTATATTTTACAATTGAACTTGACAGCTGCTTCAGTTCAAGGAAGATTCCAGGAGTCAAGCATGAGTGGGCATTCATTAGGTGCTAAAACGTGATGAAGTTGCAAGTGTGGGTGCTAAAAAAAATCCCGTGGCAAGAAAATTTATTTTCAGTGCATAATTCGTCACTTTGTAGCACTTTCCAATCCGGAACCACAACTGCAGCTAGTTCAGGCACTCAGATTTTTAAGTACCTGCCTTTGGCTGCATGTAACTTTGGCATACTTCCCTTTTGGTTTATGAAGTCAACCAAAATATTTCGTCTTCATCAGGGAAAAACCACAAAAACAACAGTGCAAAGCATCCACACTTGCTGACAAAGATGGGCATGATTTCACGTGAAAGCTGATTTATGATCTTCAGCTGAGAGTAATCGTACAAGTTTGAACTTTGGTATACTTATATCTATGCAAGGGAAATCTATCCTTTGAGCTATATATATATATCTAATCGTATATATCAAATAAAGTATTGTTTTTAAAAATTATAATAACAATAATAAAAATGGTGATCTAGTTATATAACAAGTCCAGTCCTGACCCTCCCCACTCCCACCCACTGACCCTACCACAGATGCTGTGTTCCTTCTCTGTACAAAATATAGTCTGCTTTAAGATTTATCTTTAAATCAGCTTTTTAGTTTTTGAAACAAACCTTCAACCGAAATGTCAGTCTTCATCAGATTTGTTTGTATGTAGAGCTTCATATTTTTTTTGTTAGATTGGATTTATAGTTATACTTGTACCTAGGGGAGATTACTAAGGAAAGGAGGGAGTACTAGGGGAGAGGGGGGGGGATTGTTGGGATGTGGAGAAGAGTGGAAGTATTTTGGTTGAAAAACCAAAAAGCTGATTTAAAGATAAATATTAAAGCATTTGATGTCAGCTTAAAGCAATCATACAAGTTTGTAAATTATCCCAGAAGTGCATCTGTCATGGGTCTCCCTTAAATGTTCCCCCTATTGGACCATCCAGGTGGAGGGAGGGTGGAGGAGGGGGGGGGGGTGAACATTGAATAGTCTGAATTGCGGAGGTGAGATCATAGAAAGAAGAGACGGGAGAAGGGGAAAGTAGAATGCAAGGCACAGGGTGCAGGTATAGAGAGGGTGGGTAGAAGAGATTAGAGGAGATTTTAATATGTCTTCTTCCTCCCCTCCCACCTTTATTGTTTCATAGCTGGCTATGAATAAATTTTGTAGCACCTGATTTAGGCAATGAGGTTAAACAATTCCAGGGAAGTCACTTTGTTTGACCAAGGGTCAAGCATCAAGCCAACAAAATGCACCTTCGCTTTATACCTCCAGTATCAATATGAATATTTTGTGTTGTTTTCTTGCTCTATAAATGCCAGCAAACATGCTTGTGTGTGTTTATAGCTCGGAATTGTTCATGCACAAAGAATATTTCCATAAATGCCATGTGGTCTTGCAATATAATGGAACTTGAACTCCGAGTAACTACCCCTTGAGCACAAATACCGCCTCATTTCCTCCAACGGAGGAAGTCCGAAGGTGCAGTACACACTGTGCATTCTTGATTTGTTTCCTTGCTCTCTGTTACAAGGGAAAAAGTTCCACTATACACCATCTAGGCATTGAAGCAAATGTTACAGACCATTGAATCTCTCAGCTATGTATTGAAATACCTTTACAATAGTAAAGTGGCCACAATTGGGATGAGAAGGATAGAATATCATGATTCTTCTCCACTGTGCAATTATCACAATAGAAGTGAGCTTAGAAGTAACATAAATCTGCTGTGATGCAAGGGACAGAAAAATATTCTTTTGCTTCCAAGATCATATTAAATCCAATGTTGCAAATAAATTTAAAAAAACTTGTTTGTTTAGTTCTGTTCGTGTTTTAGCGTTACTGAAATCGATAGATATTCAAAAGAGCATTCATTCATCAACAAATCAAAACAATAATAATTGTTTGCCAAAACTGATCTCATCATCGTTTTTTAGTCATGAGGCATTCTCTTGTGCATGCCCGGATCCAGATGCTACAGAATCCGCCCCAGTGGAAGAGAATGAAATGATAGAGGCCTATCGGAAGCGAGGATTGAACCTTGATGGGCTGTCCATTGTGTGAGGTAGGCAGTGGTGTCCTGACTTCTGCAGGGAGGGTATGAGAGACAGAGTGTGGTATAGGCGGGGTGGAATGTGGTTGAGGGAGTGTCAGAGGAGCTTCTGACTGTAGTCAACCTTGAGCCGATCAATGGACACCGGCCATTGACATTGAGGAGGAAGTGTTTTTCAGCCATCTCTAGGATCCTGAAAGGGCCATGGTAAGGACGTAGACGAATCCCATTGCAGCTAGGTTGTGCGGTGTGTAGGTTGGGTGCTCACCATGGAATTCAGTAGGTGGAGGCAGAGCAGAATGCATCGCATCCTGAAGATGACGGAGGAACTCAGTTTGTGGGGCCGAGCTTGGTGGGTCAATCTCAGCAGGAGGAAAAAACTCTCCAGGTACATGCAACCTGGTGCCATAAACGAGGTCGGCAGCAGAACACCCAGTGTCTCCCCTCCAGGCTGTTCTGATGCTGAGAAGGACCAGAGGCAGCTCATCCCAGTTTGGTCCGGAAAGATGGGCTTTCAGCGATGCCTTGAGCTGCCGGTGAAGGCACTCCACCATCCCGTTGGCTTGAGGATGGTAAGCTATGATGTTGGATGCAGAGATGCCCAATAGTTTGCTGAGAGCAGTCCATAAGTGTAAAGTGAACTGTGGCCCACGGTCAGAGGTGAGATACTGAGGGACACCGAACCATGCAATACAATGGCAGATGAGAGCCCTAACGCATGTCTCTGTCGTAGAGACTCCTATTGGTATAGCCTCAGGCCAGTGGGTGAACCGATCAATGATCATGAAGAGGTAAATCTTATTCTCCGAGGTTGGGAGGGAGCCGATGATATCAACGTGGATGCTGCCAAAACGTCTATCTGGAGGATCTCTCCTGACAAGCACCAGCGACCAATGTCACACTGGAGACCATGCCAGACAAAACGAGAGGAGACAGCTCACTGTGTTGGCTTGCATCCAGGATGAGAGAGCCCATGAAGGGCTTCAAAAATGCACCTGGTCCACTCAGATGGAACAACTGGTCTGCTCTTTCCGGTGGAGACATCACAGAGGATGGTGAAGTCCCCGAAAGGAACGTCAGTGAAATGGAGACTAGTTATGGAAGTCCTGTAGGCAGCAATCTCCTTGGAATTCTTCTGATCAGTGGCAAGATGACGGTAGTCAATTGTGGGCAGGGCGATCGCAGAGAGATTGGCAGGTGACAAGGCATCGGCGACGACGTTTGCTTTGCCGGTGATATGACGTACATCTGTGGAGAACTCAGCCATGAAGGAGAGATGTCGGGTTTATCGCGGTGACTGTTCAGCGGCACTAGCAAAGGCGAATGTCAATGGCTTATGATCTGTGCAGATCGTGAAGGCCCGCCCTTCTATGAAGTGGCGGAAGTGCTTGATGGCAAGGTTGGCTAGGAGCCCTCTGTCAAAGGCACCATATTTTTTTCCTGCGTTGGAGAGCTTGCGAGAGAAAAAAGCGATTGGGCACAATATCCTGGCCTGAAGCTGCTCTAGCTGGCCACCGACCTCCCTGTTGGAGGCATTGACAGTGATGCTGGTCATAGCTGTTGGGTGGGGATGATGTAGAAGCATGGCAGAAGCAAGGTCGGACTTGGCAGACTCAAATGCGAGCTGGCATTCAGGCGTCGAAGAGATGGTTTGTCCCTTGACCTTCATAGTCTCATGCAGAGGGTAGAGTTTCTCAGCCAGTTGCGCATGAAGCAATGATAGTGGTTTATCATGCCTAGAAATCACTGGAGGCTAGCTTTGGAGTCTGGGTGAGGAAATTCACGTATAGTGTCAACCTCGAAGGCAGCAGCAAGATACCAGTGCCATTGACACAGTGGCCTACTCCGACACCCCAAAGATGCTTTTAGCTCGATTGACCAGCAAGCCATTAGAGGAGAGGAGTTGAAAGACCTGGTGAAAGTGGTTGGCATGATCTGTAAAGTTGGTGCTGACAACCAGGATGTCATCAAGGTAGACGAAAACGGAGGGGATACCACGAAGTATGCCATCCATCAACCTTTGGAAGGCTTGGGTGGCGTTCTTGAGGTCAAACGGCATTCGCAGAAACTCCCATATGCTGAAGGGCGTGATGATCGCCATCTTGGGGACATCACTGGGTGCCATTGCAACCTGGTGGTATCCTCGGACGAAGTCTACCTTTGAAATTGGCATTGAAATCCTGGATGTGAGGGAGTGGGGAGCAGTCGTCCACTGTAGCATATTTGAGGCAATGGAAATCACTACATGGGTGCCAACCTCCCCCAGGCTTTGAAACGATGTGTAATGGATAAGCCCAAGGAGAGTTTGAGTATAGCGAATGGTGCCAAGATGCTCCATCTTGGAGAACTTGGACTCAGCCACCTCCAGCTTTTCCGCATCGAGGCATTGGACACGTGCATGGAGTGGGGGGCCTTGGTGATAATGTGGTACTCCACTCCATGCTTGTTCATGTCCGTGGGTTTGAAGCGGGGGATAAGCAGTTCTGCATAAACATCAGTGATGTGGTCGAAGGCATTGACTGAGGATGTGTGGGGATTCCTGAGACAGATGGTTGCTGGCAGGCAATCTAGTCTGTATCACTGTAACATTGGCCATGTCGATGAGGCGTCATCCGGCCATGTTGATGGCAAGGTCATTGGTGATGAAGAAGTCTGCTCCGAGAATGGGCTCTGTGATGTCGGCAATGTTGAACTACTGGATGAAGGAGCGACCTTGCCCCAAGAGGAGAGAAGTACTCCTTTCCCCCATATCTTGATGAAGGAGCCATTGGAGGCCACAAGGGGATCACCCGGAGGGAGGGACTACTTGTCAGCAGGTTAGGCTGGAAAAACGGACCAAAGTCGATGAGGTAGGTATGACCTGAGAGGCGGTCCCAAACTGTCATGGTATTTGTCTCTCCGTGGCCGACTGCGGAGATTTTTAGCAGCCAGCCTAATCGTTTCCCGAGGCCGTATTGAAGGGGATTAGATGGCTGAGCAGACAGCTCTTTCGATTGCACTTTCGAGCTGCTCTGCCAAATTTGGCATGGTAGAAGCATGTGCAGCAGCAGAGGATGGTCCAGAGGTAGGACATTTGACACCAGAGAGGTCTGAAATGTAGTTATACTTCGTGTGGTCGGTTATGATAGGGAGCTGCCGAGTGGCGAACTGAGCTTCGACTTGGGAGAACCACACAGCTGGATGAGCCTCCCAGAACGTGGGCAGTTTGAGGGCCATGGCATTGACAGCAGGTTTGCTCTCGAGCCCCTGAAGGGCCAGGGCGAAGGCCTGAACATCTTTGACGGCAAGAGACATATTCGAAATCAAATGTCGGGGTCATCACTTTAGCGTTACGGAAATCGATAGATATTCAAAAGAGCATCCATTCATCAACAACTCAAAACAATAATAATTGTTTGCCAAAACTCATCTCATCATCGTTTTTTTAGTCCGAGGCATTCTCTTGCACATGCCCGGATCTGGATGCCACAGTGAAGCATTGTCTGTCATTACCAAGACACAATGTGCTGTATTAAACAATATTCTTGAATTAAGAATTCTCTTAAACCAGTTTTTTTAGTGCCAATATTTCAACATGAGTGGAAATGCTACACATCAGATGTGCTGAGTGTCTTAAGTTGGTTGTTGTTGATACTTCTTGTAGATGTTGCTGTCCGAGGATGAAGTAAAGATCAAGACTCGGCTCTGGTGTGTGGAAAATGGTGATTTACTCAAGGAAAAAGAATGTTAGTGAACTTTTCTAGTGTCCAAGTATGGAAGCTAGATTATTATTATACTAAACCACAAAAAGTGGCCCAGGAGGATCATTTCTTCTTCTTGATGAAGACTGAAGTATTTTGGTTGGGACTGAAAACAAAATGCTGTTTAAAGAGAATCCTTAAAGTATTTGATGTCAGCTGAAACAAGATATATTCATGCTGTTTTTATGAGGCCTACTTATGCATGCACACCAAGGTTGCGAATTATTTATTTGCTAGCACTTATTTACAGATAGGTGTTTGGTTTCTTGCTGGTTCTAGTAGATGAAAAAGCCAGGTTTTACAATAACTTGAACTTTATTATAACCAGAAAAGATTTTCATCCAGAATAAAGTGCATGAACACTTTCCAAATCTCCCAGGCAGTCTTCTTCCCTCTGCCAGCGAATGAAGACACAGTGTCGCACCCTGTGAGGGCATGGAAGATGGGGAGAGTCGCACATTGTCTTGGGTTCATGGTGGCAGCCAGTTGTTGAACAGCTATGTACCGGAAGCTGGATCCAGTACCAAAAGCTAGCCACAGCTCGTCAGGATTGATTTTGTTGAAAGAAGCCACAGCCAGTACCACAACATCAGTATCCACGGTGCATATCGCCACCTTCCTCATCCCCTTCTGTACATCATCTGCCACATGTAGAAGCATGCAAGTATCCGCCTCCTCGTGTGAACATGGGGCCAGGCTGGTCAAGTCGGACTCAGCAGGAGAGCACAGGACCTCAGTTCCACATGTTGCATACATTTCCTTGCCATCAGCTATTGGAAGACGAATGGCCTCTCGTGACAGGAAACCAAAGAGCTCAGTCTTGTTTTGATCAACACGAAGGAAGTCCTTTCAATTCTTAGGCATGATGGTAGAGGGAGCCACTCTTTTCCTGATGCTCTTGCCCCCCTTCTGTCTTGTCGTGCCTTTCAGGCTGTCAGGTAGATATACATCCCAGATGAGGTCCAGTCTGTGGACCTTTCTCAGTTGAGTGGAGATGTAAGGTGCAAAGACTATGTACCCATACTCTTGAAAGGTCTTTGCCGCTACAGGATTGAGCATGTGAACAATAGCTGCTCCATCAAGGATTGTGGCATCAACCCCAGGTGCGCTTGTGGTTTCATGTTGGTCTGATTTCAGATTGACTGGTTTTCCTCCTGTTGATAATGCAGGTGGGGCTGCCTGGTTCTCGTGGCAGAAGAACTGGTCAAGATCCCCATCACGTGATTGACATGCAATATACAGCCACGAGAAGAGACTACAGTCACTCTTCACTGCAGCAAGTTGCATCTGCTGCTTTGAATGTGTCTTGGTCTGTGGCCGACTGAAGAGTGGCAACTTGTTCTTGGGCAGTGTGTCTGTAACTGGCTTTGTGCATAGTTCCAGTCTTTCTTCAACAAACTTTGTGTAGTGCTTCTCACCAAGGGACTCAATCTTCCTCACAGTTTCTGCCACTGGGGTTTCCATGATGTCTCTCATGTCAATGACCAGTAGATCTTGAGTGTTCTCTAGGAAGGGATTCCCCATCTCTTGAAACACTGCTATAAGTGCTCTGACATCCTTCATAAAGGCTGCTTGCACTCCAGGTTTCTGGTCATGGTGAAGATGCCAGTGCCGTGAGCACCGCCATGTCCTCTTCGCCTGCTCTTCAAACTCTGTAGTGATCCTTGCTATTTCTGGCCCTGCCACCATCCAGCGTCTGAGTACCCCAGGGTTTCCTGTCAGTCCAATAGCTCCACCAGACCCTTTGACCACAGCGTTGTTCTGTTCATGACATTGGTCAATTGCCATGGCAGAGAACTTGTTGCTGGTCTTGTGTGCCACAAACTTCCCAGACTTGAATTCGGTCAGGACATCTGGGTGTTTGTCAATGAGGTTCATCATATCATGGAAGTGTACCGAAAGCCACCTGGAATAGTGAGTGTGATCTAAGGCAAACATCCAGGGCATGATCTGTGTCAGGGATTGCACATAGAGCTCAAAGTTCCCTTCACGAAGTGATCGGATGTACACCAGCAAGAGAACCTTCAGTGATAGGGTCTTGAGCCAGTAGTCAAAGTGTACACTGGCCTTTGCTCGCTGTGTGCACCACTCCTCAAAGACCTCATCATCTGGCTGAGTGGTGTTGCCATCATCTGGTGTGCAGTCTTTACTGTATGCCTGCTGGAGTAGTGTGTGGAGGGTTGCAGCTGTGACTTGGCGTGCATGGCAGGTCTTGGTAACATGGCTGGCTCGAATGAAGGAATCTGCTGTCCCAGACCTGGCAATGTCGGCCTGTACAAGGGCGTTCGTCCAACCGCTGTCCTCCAGCCAGTCTCCCCATGAGCTGAATGATGGTTCCAGATATTTTCTTCTGTGGTGAACCCACACATGCTTCATGTATGTTTGTGCACAATAGCATGCATGGCTGCAGGATGATCAAATAATAAAAACTTTTCGATAAGAATCTCCTTTTAACTTATAGGGCACCGTAAACAATTACAACTGTCCGCTTCAATGAAACGGTCCAACAGTGCTCTTCGGTTTTGGGATCCCAACTGCTGCAATAATAAAAAATAACTTAAATACTTGCGTTCATGGTAAGTACAACTTATGGAGGTATTAATTTTAAGTGGAGGCAAAAAGTTCAGGTGACTTCAGTTACACAAAGTAAGCAGCATTTCTCCACATAGGGTGCTTACGGAACATATGACAGAATAAAGTCCTGCATAAAAAAGGACAGGTCAGGTAAATCCCATCCCATCCTATGCATAGATCCCAAAGAATCAGTGAGACCTCCAAAACTGCCTGCAATAATACCTCTGTGAAGGCTGCCTCTCTCTCCTCCACCGCCTTCTCCCTCTCCTCCACCGCCTTCTCCCTCTCCGCCACTGCCTTCTCCCTGTCCTCCACCACCTCGTTTTCGAAGGTGTCTATGGTGTCTAAGGGGCTAAGGGGGTGGTGTCGGTGTCTATGGGGGTGGGTGTCTAAGGGGGAGAGGGAGCTGGCATGTGTGTGGGGGGGGGTGTCTCAGGGGGAGGGGGAGCTGGCGTGTGTGTGTGTGTGGGGGGGGGGGGGGGGTGTCTAAGGGGGAGGGGGAGCTGGCGCGTGTGTGTGGGGTGGTGTCTGAGGGGGAAAGATAGAGGGTACAAGGATACAGAGGGCAATAATCAGTGCAGTAATCTCTTAAAAAACAGGTCTACTAACCACGTGGTGCCCCTCCACCTGCACACCTTCTTAAAGGAGGGCCCTGCGCCCAGAAATGGTGGCTTTTGTTTTTTGAGACAATATGTCCACATACTTTGCAGCGTCTGCAAGTATAGAGGTGCATGTATAGAGGTGAACTTCTATACAACATAATAACTGAAACATATCAAGACTCCCAAGAGAGCAGACATCACATACCGTCTCAGCGGCATGGTAGGAGAGGTGAAGTGAACATCCTTACTAGATAGAGTACAGAGGTCAAATTCAAACAGAGTACAGAGGCAAATGCTAGCGATTTGGTAAGGGTCGTTTCCTTTTCGCTACCAGTGCATGCTGTGTTGACAGTGCATCCAATACCCAGAGTGGACGAGGCTCTAGCTGAGCATGAGTGCAGTCTTAACCGATTAAGCGCCATATATAAAAAAAACTATTTGAACTCCATATTCAAGTTGTCAAGTTTGCTTGTCATCTAATTGAATATTAACAACCCCAAAGAATATTTATTCAGGGGTTGGCCTGAGCTGAGCTGAATTACAGCACCAAGAAAAGTCAACCTCACACTCACCTTGCACTTTGAGAGAAGTAATCTGGTGTGTAGCGATTTGGTAAGGGTCGTTTAACATCATGATCTTTATCCCGAAGAGCGCATGCATGTACACTATGTATATAAATTAGTTAATCCAGCCAGTATCTCCCTCCACCTGAAGAAATGAATTTTAGGGGTGGCACTGGTGC
Organism: Cladorhizidae sp. MBARI D1340-BT2; assembly: GCA_028752905.1. Lineage (NCBI taxonomy): Eukaryota > Metazoa > Porifera > Demospongiae > Poecilosclerida > Cladorhizidae > Cladorhizidae sp. MBARI D1340-BT2. Next base: position 26,124,115 of record JAQNBH010000014.1, on the reverse strand, counting down.
CATTTACAGAACATATATAAAGGTGGATGTATAGGAGATCTGGCTGGATTAAGTAGAAGGGTTGACTGGATTAATTAGGAGGGGTTGCATTATATCTGTAGTTCTATATATGCACACCTATATCTTTACCGATTCAGGGTGAAACATTACAGAGAAACAACCCTTGCTAATCCTTGCTCTGAACATTCGTGTGATGGCATAGGTGCCTATATATTAGTTAATAAAGCTGTTAAAAATAAAATTTAAAAACTCTGGGTATATTGGTAGCTTCTTGCCCTTATAAAACACATAACAAGTACTTTTAGTCAATGGGTTTGCGAATACTCTTGGTCATGGCTTTGTAGTACCCTCAAATACTATCAGTATTTGAGGTTACTACACGTTCAGATTGTACGACAAATTATTTTGTTGAATTTTATTGAATTTTTAAATTTCGAAAAACAATCCTGCTTTTCTTCCCCTCACCCCTCACTTTTTAGAGGAAAATACCTCTTGCCCACTGGGCTGAACATTTGTGAAACATTGTTGCTGTTACTACTACATGTACTGGTATCTCATAGGTACAGCACTGGCTATTACTGGAACTTACTTTCAACACTCCCATCTTGATATGCAGACCGCCAAACATGTGATCCTCTCCAAGTGTGGCTGGCAAGGTCCACTGAATTTCCTTGGCAAGGGCAAACAGTGGCTGATCAGCAGCAAGTACAGGTACTTGTCCAGGGTCAAGTGTTGAATTGCTGCCTTGACGATGGCCATGGAATGTCTTATCATTGCCACCGAGTGTGCGCTGTCTATGAACAGAGGCAACAGTGCATTGATCGCGGCAGGTGGGATCACTGCTTGCTAGACATCGGCGTGGTAGGCAGACCATGACACCCATTCATCTATGGATTGCTTCTCTAGAGCTGTCTTCACTGTCCTCAGCCACCCATACTCTTCTTGCATGGCAGCTTCAGCAGCCAGGAGGTCGGGAGGTCTTGCAGGACATTGTACAGCTGGTGCAGTGAAATGCTGCGTCTTCATGGCAGCAGGTGGCACACTTGTGTACACTGATGGCAGAGATGTACCAACTTGGCGGTAGAGATGTCTTGCCCAATCACCAATACACCATGGTCGAGTCCGCCATTCGTATGTGATGGATGTTGCATTAAGGAGATACCAGTACCATGAAAGGAATCCTTGGCCGTTGCAGAGCTAGGGTTATGGTCAATATTATCAACAGCCCCAGTAGTGAACAGTCCCTGGCGCAGCTTGGGTGGGCAAACAACTTCTTCCATGTTGAAGCGCTGGCAGACACCATTGGCAATGTCTGCTGTGAGCTGTAGTAATCTATCATATGACACACACATCCCTAGGTTGAATAGTGTGTCAATCAGACCTCTGCTCCTGGTCACAGCGTGAATCTTGAGGGCCACGTAGAGTGGGAATGGGGTTTCTCTCTCGCGGCTGTGGCACACTGAGGTTGATGACTCCACATTGCATGCATGATTAACACAGTTGAACACCAGTAGCTGTGATTTGTAAGAGCATACTGGTGGTGCTTGTATTGGCCAACTGATCTGGTGCTTGATGTTCGCTCCATCGAGGATCATGTTCACCAGAGCAAGGAGGGATGGTGTCACAGAATCTTTCTGGCAATCAGCTTGGAACGCACTGTCAAATGTAAACCTGGTCTCAAACATTTCTCAACGGACTACCTGTGCTGCTCTTACTAGGTGCATGGCATCACTGTCATGATCATCCTTGTCCTTGGGCGCGGCTTGTCTGATTTTGTTGTATAATGCATGGAGACAGTTGCGATGGTATTTTGCGTCGATGGCAACCATATCTCCTGCAGACAGCTTGGCCAGCAGTTCAGTGTCCCCCAATTTAGTGGCACATCTCCGAACGTTCTTGTCAATTTCCTTTGTAGCTGCTTGGTGCAAGTCTGCGAGTGCCAGCTGGCTTATTGCAGAAGAAACAGATAGGCTCGGTTGACTGTGGAAGCCAGTGGGCATCTGCTGATCATGTGCGCCTGGTTGGAGTACCGGTAGGTACTAGATTGTTGTCCTGAAGCTGATTCTGCTCTGCTCTGCTGGTCAAACATTTTTTTGTTAAACTTTAAACGACATTTCTTGTGCCACTGAGCACTGTGTCCTCGAGGTAGCTTCTACGCCATCGCCATCATCCAGTCTGATCACGTTGAGTTCCATTGGCATGTGGCGAAGTCCCTTGAACTGGACGAGGTCTTCTGTCAATGATGCATAGCCAACACCACTCTGTTTCATGGTAGATCTTAGTGGGCACTGCAAACGTTCATCTGTCTCATCTTGGCAAAGAATACAAAGCTCCCAGTTAGTTCTTGGGGGTGATCTTGATTTCTTGGACGTAGAGAGCTGGTCTGGGTCTATGAGGATATGACGCTTTCCCATAGTGACAATCAGGTCTGGGGTGCTTGTATCTTCGCTTCGACCATCAGGCAGGGATCCTGCAACACACAAGAGCAAAAATTGTGTTAGTACCAGCCACCACAGTTTGCATGCATTCATTGGCATCAATATTTGATATATTGAGGTAATTGACCTTCCACTGTCCTAGCTAGAAGACTCGGATCATCTCCCTCACTATCAGAGCTACTACTTTATTTTATGTAAAGGCTCTCCAGAAGACAAATTGACCAACACATGGCAACAAACCTTTCTAATGATTCCCAAAACAGACAAACTGCACCAGAATCAAACTGCACCAGAATCGTGAAAAAATGATGTAATTGACCTCTCACGGTCCTCAGAGGTCAAATCTGACTTACCTCCCGATCTTAAAATGAACGTATGGTATGTATGTACTAACACTGGTAAAAATTTCATGCTTTAGTCATAATTTGCACTTGTTATGATTATCTGCTGCACTACCCTGTCTATAGTTCAGAAGCAATCTACTTCAATGTCACAAAAGTCCATTCCTGTACAACTCTGACTGAAGGTAGTGCTGCCACCTGTTAGTCCACCAATTATCCAACTATTGTGGTACAATAGCCTTTATGGCAAATACACACATAAAGTATTCGCAATGAACTCCAAAATCTTACCGAGCCTTACTGGGTTATATACCCAGCATCCTGTCCTTACAAGCTGTGGGTTTTGCATGAATCTCATTACACATTCCAAATGTTAATGACCTAATACTGTTATTGTAAATTAGTTGAATGCTGTGAAGTCACCCTGTGACATCCTCCCCCCAGTCTCTGGACAGAGCTGGTAGTCCTTCTGTCAACTTGCTAGCCAACTTGCTGGCATCCTCAAGCCATGATGTCTTAACATACCGTCATCATTCCTGTTTTCAGAGCCAGGTCAATGTACAACAGTGTAGAGGTAAGTTTGCAGAGCCATTGCCCAGCGAGTCAGCCAGCCTTTCTCATCCTTCATGCGATCCAAATATTTGAGGCAGCTGTGATCAGTATATATAGTGAACATGGCACTGCTCAAGTGAACCTTGAAGTGCTTCACTGCCTCCACTATTGCCAAAAACTCCTGTTCAGGAGTGTTTGGCAATGGTGGAGGCAGTGAAGCACTTTCTGCCAAAGACAAAACAAGTGTTTGATGTTGTTCTGGCACGCACAGTTGGAGGGCCTCCTCTCCGATTCTGTCCTTTGTCCTCCTCCACAAGAGACCATCCTGAATGACAAAGTTGTCATTTCCCCTCTCTGCCTTAATGCAGATCTCTTGCAGTGACAGGTCCTTGCTTTGTGTTGCTCTGAAATTGTCCTTGTTGTGATCCAATGGATGTCTCAATTGACTGCTGTGATACTTGGTTCTGTTCTTTTGTTTCTAACTTCTGACAGTGTTAGATTTGCTTGTGTCAATTGCTCCCTGTGTCCGACTCATCTGTGTCGGTGTCACCCCAATTGACCTCTGGTTCCATGTCATCTTCCTCCTCCTCGCTGTCGTCTTCCCCCGATGAATCTGTTGCAAGTGAGTCAACCTCCTTGTATGTGGGATGTGGTGTCTGTGGATCTGCTGTTTGAGAACGAATCTGGACCAAGTTGACTAATTCCTGATAACCTAGCTGCTTCCCAAGCTCCCAGATGTCTGGATAGTCTGCCCCATCAGTGTATCAAACATGAGGTCATCCTGTACAGCCACAATGATGTCTTCTCTTCTCCATCCCACTTCAATTGGTATCTTGGCTCGAGGGTAGATTGTAATGGCGTTGTTTGCTGACACAATGTAGGATTTCTCTTGTACGTAATCTGAGTCCTGTACCAGCGACTTATGAACGACAGTTCGTGTTGCTCCGGGATCCAACAGTACCCTTTTACATGTCTGACCATTAATGACTGCTGCAATTGGGAGATTATGTTGTCTTCGACTTTCAATTAAGGCAAGTTCTTGTCTATATAAGAGAGGTTGTAAGAGATTAACGGATTCCAAAGTGAGTTGACAGTCTTCTTCCACAACTGGTTCTGGCAATGTCTCAACTTCAACTGTTGCAGGTTGACTCTAGATGGTCTGGTGTTACCTGGTGATGGCTTAGGGTTGCGGCATTCCTTTGCAAAGTGGCCAAATTGGTTGCAGTTAAAACATCTAGGTCATCCTCCTTGATCGAACATTGGCAGTGACTTAGATGTTGAATCTACTTGATACGACGGTTTGCTGTTGTCCTTGTGATAAGGCATCCTCACTTTGTCCTGAGTCGAGCTCGTCTCTTGGATTTACCTGGGTCGCTCTTCTCGACGATGCTTCCCCAACATTTGTTGAGGTCGGTCCGATTCATCTGATACCTTGTACGACCATCCTCAGGTTGTTGCAAAGTCGTTGGCCATTTGTAATGCTTTAGTTAATGAATTTGGCTTCTTGTCTCGAACTGCAGTAGACATCTGTCATGGCATCAACTTATAAATGGCATCCCAAACGATAAGTTTATTGACTTCTCTCAATGAAGTGCAGGTTTCTGTCCACTTCAACGTGAGGTGAAGGTATCGCTTCCCACATGTCATCCACGACTCTTCAGACTTTCTCTTAAGATTGTCCCCGTTCAAACAGTACGATTCCTGAGTGACTCTAAAATGCTGAAACAGAGATGCTTTCATTGCATCATAATCCTGTCATTCATCAACATCCAGGTGAGCATATACCTCGCATGCTGAAGGGGTCGAAATTGGGGTCAGGTGGCTTATCCACTGTTCTTTGATCACATGGTGGCTGGCCATGTGTGTCTCAAAAGCTAAGAAGTATGTTTGTACATCTTCCCCTGGAACAAGTGCTCAGAATTTAACTATGTGAGGGGGGATCTTGATGACTGAAGCAGGTATGGTGGCTCAGCTCATTCTCTCCATCAGTTCTGCACCCTCCTGTCATCTTCCCTCTGTGCTTCCAACTTTTGTTGTTCTTCTTGAAGCCGTTTTTCTGTGCAGCAACTCATTGGCATTCGAACATCGTTTGCATCAGTTGCATTTGTTGAAACATCATGTTTGCTGAGTTCATTGGCATCAAGTAGTTCCTACCCACTGTTGTGTATACATGTTGCCCATTACTTGTCCTGGCATCCCTTCTCCTGAGAAACCTGTCTGTGAGAAACGGGGGTCAAACCAAGGTCTTGTTATACCCTGCTGCTGTGGCATCTGTGACTGTTCATTTTTGTCTGGGTTAGAAGACTCTTGTGACCAAGCTGAGTTCTCTTCAGGCACAGCCTGCTCTCACTGGTTCTGTAGTGGTGCTGATTTACTCTTGTCCATTGCTTATGTCTGTCACACTCTTGACAATCTGTATTCGTAGCATGGCAGTGAAACTGGTCGGTTGTGGCAATCTCACTGCTGCCACCATGTGTCACAGGAAGTCTTTTCCTGTACAACTCTTGACTAAACGTAGTGCTGCCACAAGGTGGTTAATAAGTCCACCAACTATCTGACTATTGTGGTACAATAGCCTGTATGGCAAATACACACATAAGTATTTGCAATGAACTCCAAAATCTGACAGAGCCTGGTACTGGGTTATATACCCACCACCCTGCCCTTGCAAGCGGTGTGTTTTGCATAAATCTCATTACACATTCCAAATGTTAATCACCTAATACTGTTATTGTTAATTTATTGAATGCTGTGAAGTCACCCTGTGACATTCAACCATCACCATTTCTATAGGTATACACACACACACAAAATATGGTAGCTATGGGGAAGTCTTTCTTCCAGACAACTTTTCATCTTGTAATGAATAATATATTTCATTAGGCTGTGGAGGTTTTCTTCTGGTAATAATTAACTACAGCTTGGTGGCTCGAACAGGTTAACTGCAGATAGTCACTGAAGCTTTACAAGTAGTCTCCTTGTGCATGGAACAAGTCATGACTACTCACACTAGGTAGTACATTTGTAGTGCCTACTTTCAGATTGCCAGGATGCATTAGTATGGTCTGATGTTTCAGAGGGAGACCATATTAATATAGGTCCTTGTGCACCATTTATTAGGGGATCATTATTTTGTGACATACCTATGAAACTAGAGTTGGCATGTTACAAAATAATATTTCTTTAAACTGACATCCTACATTGTACTAAACAAGAGTTGATCAAATCATTAGCTACTCATGTTCTACAATTTATCAAATTAAGATTTTAACCAAAGTTCCCTCTTCATGGCCACAGGTGGGCACAATTACTCCACCTTTGCTTAGGGGTCACACCGTTTATAAAGGATGTAATAACGGCGATAAATGCTGTAGTAGTGGCGGTATTGTTTGTACCAACGCCGGTAGAAGCTGTAGTAACGGCGGTAAAGATAGTGGTGCCGGCGATAAAGGCTGTAATAACGGCGGTAAAGAGTGTGATGCTTGTAGTAAAGCCCGTAGTAATGGCGATAAAGTCGGTAGTTACGCTTGCTATGGCTATGATAACGCCGGTAAAGATAGTAGTGACGGCGGTAGAGGATGTAGTATTTGCGATAAAGCCTGTAGTGACGGCGGTAAAGGCTGCATTGACGACGGTATAGGTGGTAGAGACGGCGATAAAGTTGATAGTAACGGCGATAATAGCTGTAGTAACGGCGGTAGAGGACGTAATAATGGCGGTAAATTCGGTGGTGGCGGATGTAAAGACTGTGGTAGCGGCGGTAATACTGGTAGTAACGCCGATAAATGTGGTAGTAACGCCGGTAAAGGGCGAGGTAACGGCGGCAACTGATGTACCTGCGGCGGTAAATGATGTAATAACGGCGGTAGTAGATGTAGTAACGACGGTAAAGGATGTGGTGACGGCGGTAGAGGTTATAGAAGCGGCGATAAAGGCTGTAGTGACGGCGGTAAAGAAGGTAATAACGACGGTAAATACCGTGGTAATGCCGGAATAGCTTGTAGTGCCGTTTGTAAAGACTGTAGTAATGGTGGTAAACTTTGTACTGGCGGCGGTAAAGGATATAGTAACGGCGATAAATGCGATAGTAACGGCCTCCACCGCAGCGCTCTGATGTCACCCTTTCATCGTCATTGTTGTTTTGCAGAGAGGACGCTTCGTCATCTTCATTTTGAGAAGACAGTTCTTCATTGTCTTCCTCATTTTGAGAAGACAATTTTTCATCTTCATCATCATCCTGAACAGTTCCATCTTTGTTGTTAAATTCATCTTGCATGAAACTGTTGTCTTCATCCTGCATCACCCCTTCGTTATCCTTGTCCACATCTGAATCTTCAACGATCGCATTCAGTTCTTGATCCAGGTCGTCCAGTTTAGGAGCATAGTCTTCAGCTGTCGCTTGAGTTTCAAAGTCATTCTCTGAGCTCCTCTTGCTGGGGTAAGCCAGAGCCACATGAAGGCAGGCTACCACTAGCAATGTGGTGCACAAAATGTTAACCATGACTTCTGAGAAAGTTGTGGTCTCTGCAGGGCTGCTGTCTCCTTTTATTTTGGAAAATTTGTTTCCTTCCTCAGTTCAGATATGCAAAACAAGCTGTTCACAGCTCTATATATATGTGCCTCAAAAATCAATGTCTATAGCTACAACTATGTAGAGGACTTTTTGTAGCTGTTTCAACATAGCTAATCCAAATAGGCAACTGCAGTGTCTGTAAAGAGGAAGGGAAGGAAAAATAACTGCTGATTTCGAAATTTTTAATATAAATTCAACATATTTGCCTGCCAGCAATTTCCTACATCAGCAGTTAGTCTTCCTATGCTTCCTAATTTCCAGATACTAACATAACAGTTTATTGAGAATGGTCATGCACTCACTGAAAATTATCATGTCTAAATTAATTAAAATCACACAAGAGACACATGATCCATGATGCATGGGCAAGCTAGGATTTGACCCAATTGTTTCTTTTATTTTTAAACAAAGGGGGGACAGTATGTGACTATTAGCTCTACTAGCTCACATGCTAGCTGTAGATGGGATGGTGGATAAAAATGTCAAGATCTTTTTGCATGTTGTCACATCCTTCTTTAAACCACTTTAATATTTTTTTCATGTCTAGCTACTGCACTCAACTTTCCTATAGGCTTACATCTGCCATCTAAATGAGTGTATTGCAATGATCTCTCAGTAATCAACTTGAATTTTTACTCTCTCGATGTTTCGACTAGATGCTCTAGCCTTCAGGAAGAATGAGATACTACGGCACTGGTAGCTAGCTATTCCCCACATATATACAAACAACCAAACAAAAGAAAATAGACCAGCTCCAAGCAACCAACCATATGAAAACCACACCCATCAACCATGTCAAAACCACACCCATAAACCACATGCGATCCAACAAAGACAAAAACACAACACAAACAAACACAAACCACCAAAACATACATGTCCACCAAAAATAAGAAAACTATGAAAATAAAACACACCACAACACAGACCACACAAGCCCAGACCCAGCAAGCAAACACACAAAAACCCACGTGCCCGACACAAAACAACAAAACCTCCAACAATGCCAGAAAATCTCACATTCTACCACCTCTACCACATCCACACACCACCACTAAGAGAACAACCCATCCTGCAGGTTACAAAATACCCCTCCTACCAAACCCAGCCCCCAAGTACAATCTCCGCCCGGCCTACCACAACACCATACACTTGAACCCAGTCCCAGTCCCTAGATATAATACCCACCCAGCCTATCAAAGTCCAGCACCCAGACCTAATCCCCGCCCAACCTATCACTATCAAGCCCAGTGATCCCCACCCAACCTACCATCACCCGGCCCCTAGACGATGATGATGATGATGATGATGGTGATGATGATGATGAGATGATGATGATGATGATGATGATTGATGATGATGATGATGATGATGATGATGATTGATGATGATGTGATGATGATGATGATGATGATGATGATGACGACGACGGCGACGACGACGATGACGATGATGATGATTGATGATGATGATGATGATGATGATGGACATGTGTGCTGGTAGCATGTGGTGGATAGCTAGCTACCGGTATATAGTAGGCTCACGCAAGTCTTAGCATCTCAATATTCCTGATGAAGGCTATAGCATCTTGTCGAAACATCGAGAGCATACAATTTCAAGTTGATTATTGAGAAGGTTATTGTAATAATAATAATAATAATAATAATAATGATGATGATGAAGTGTAGATATTAAAGCATCAGCAATGGCCTGAGCATTCGTTTTAAACTTGTTTTAAGTTTAATAAACATATTCACACACTTCACTGTTATTTATAAACCATATAAAAGTTTTTATAGTTGAAGAGTTTTGAGTTTCATCAGCCATGAACTCTATAAATATGATGACAAGAACTCCTCTCATAAAGCTTATCACATAGTCAAATTATTTTGTTTTATATATTAATAGTGATGTGCACTTTGCATTTTCTTCACCATGCTCAAGATGTTCTATCAAAGTGCAACTTTAGTATCTCTATTGAAGTGCAACTTTAGGTCTCTATCAAAATGCTCTTTATCAAAATGTAGCTTCCAATTGACAGAAAAAGAAGTTTCCATTTTCAGTTTTGCAATCTTTTCTCAGTTACCCCAAAAAACAATTCCTCTCTGTCCAAAGCAATCATCACACTGGTATTGAAGAATACACCTCTTGTCCACCATGGAGGCAGAAGGAACTGCTAGTGAAGGAAGCACCGCACATCAGCCTAGCATCAGAGTGTGAGCGGTTGAATCGAGATTGTGGAATGGACTTACCAGGCTGCTGGGTGGCCCCTCTCAAAGATCTGAACTTAAACCATGACCCTTCCACCATACATTTCTGCACTTTATATTTATAAATTTATTTTTATGTATTTTGTTAAGTGAGTTGTTAGTAGTTATTATAAATGCACATAAAAATCATTTATCTATAGCATGTTTTCATCATCATCATTACCATCTATCATCATCATCATCATTACCACCATCACCATAACCATCACCATCATCATCATCACGACCATTATCATCACCATCACCATCACCACCATCATCATTACCACCATCACCATCACCATCATCATCTTGTCATTGCTGCTACATACATATGTGCCAGGGTGTGGTTCGCATCACGCTAGCTACCAGTGTATACATCAACTTTACATGAGTCTTAGCACCTCATAATCAATGAAGGCTAGAGTATCTAGCCAAAATGTCCAGTGACTAAATTCAAGTTGACCATTGAGAAAGTCATTGTATGTGCACCTATGTTTTTTGTATTGAAAACACACCAAAAGGTTACTCTACTTTCTAATATTACTCTGTAAAATGATTATCACTGTTTATAAAATTGTTTCCATTGAGAATATTTTTAAGGAGAGCAGCAAATAATTTTGTGAGTGTTATTGTTGTGTACTGTAATCTAGGATTGCTATAAGTATACCTGGCATTATGTAACATCCAATAACAATAAATGGTGTTAAACATTCAGTGTACCCAACGTGAGTGTTAATTAATACCCATAATATCATGGTGTGTTACGATATACTTAATATTCATGGTAACACCCCATGGTGTAACCCACAATTCCCAATGAGTTTAAATTTACACCCATTATAACACCTGGGTGTAAAATTTACATGATGCCCGCAAAAGGTGTCATGAAAAAGATACTATTTTACATGTTAGTGGTTGCATTTGCAGTGGCTGTCACCATTAATATGTAACTAAGTTAATTTCATGAGATGGCAGATCAGTGATGAGTGCTCTTCACCATTCTTGTAGTGAGGATCATAGCTTTGTTGCATTAATTGCTTTATGTTATATAAATAGTCACTGTTACGAGATGTGATAACAATATTTGTTTACTCTCAAAGAACTCTCAGGCATAGTAAATACAATCACTTTCTTGTGAGTGAATCAAATATCAATAAAGTCGCAATATTTATTTAGTTAGTAGACGGAAGATGGGAGAGTGACTGATGCAGATTCAATGCCAGTTCTTCCCGTGGTATAGATCAAGTAGTTTGGCTGGAGAAATCATAGTGCGTGATCTGTGCATCTGCACCATTCCATCCAGCCATGGCCACTTTCATCTGCACCTGTCCTATCATGTCCCAGGTATAAGAAACAATATTCATCACAAAAATTATTATCTTATCCCCTGCAACATGTTGCCAGCATGTGCAACATATCTGAACCAGCCTTCAGAGTATATAGCAGATGAGGTCATGCTGGGAAATTCATAGCTAACCTTGACATGTTACTGCAATAGATCAATGCTACCAATTTGTAATTGCAAATGGTTAATTGATTAATTGTATACAGGTCTAGGAAATGCTCACATCTGCCATCTGCCACTATAACTCCTCACAGTGGCAGGAGATGTCTCACTTATGATAGAAATGGGGCCAATGATTTCCACACATTCTATCAGGGATTTTTATGGAGGAATACATAAGTACTCTTACTATTCCATTCAATACCACATATTCTTCCCAATGTTAGGCAATATAAAGAGTCAAAAGCCAACTGTCAGCTCTTCCTTAGCGTGACCTTCAGGCACAGGTCAGCAGTCTTTCCTATATACATACCTTTGAGATGGGAACCGCAAACATTGTTTGCCATCTTATTGACAGTGGTTTTCCCCTCTGCTATATACAAAACCAGAAAACTCCTAACTTGCTTGTGTATTCCAGAGAAGATAGCTGCAATCAAGGAAGTAGCTCTTCCATGGAATATCACACAGTTAAATTCATTGCTTGGTTATTTGAACTATTGTCACAAGTGACTGTCAAATTTCTAATTTATCTTGCTGAATAACATATTGCAGAAAGTAACTAAGTGGGTGTGGATTGTTTAGTGCTCTCAAGTGATGAAGAATGTCAAGCAGCTCCTGATGACTTCTAACCTGCTCACAGACTATCATACTCTCTTAATTTTCAAGCTTGCTGCAGTGAGTCTCAGTTGCTGTCATATCACAAGTGCTGCTGGATTAAGTGGAGAAACCGATTTGCTTTTGCATCCATACCTATCAAAAAGTGAATAAAACTTATTCTGAGAAAGGCTCTGTAACCGATGGTTTAAAAATTTCATATATAGCTCTTTAGTAGAAAGATTGCAATTCATTGATCACTGATCATGAACCTTATACTAATATATGGACTGGAGAGGGTTCAATTGCTGCAGCCTGATACAGAGTGGGTTAGCTGCACACCCACACCTAAACTATTTCACACAGTAATGTTAACACTCGGTCTAGACTGCCTTTGCCAAATGAGAATGACATTCTAAGACATGAGTGCATATAAAACATATGGCAACTAGAAGCACTGCCTGTGATCAAACCAGGGTTCAATCATTAGCTAGGTGCGATCATATAAATTTTGGTGAACCTACACTACAAATTAGCTGAATTTTCGGATGTCTCCAAATTAGCTGAACTCTCCATAGAGGAAGGCCGTCTATTTGGGGAGGAGTGGTAGAGTTACACAAGGAACACAAAGGCTTATTCAAAATAAAACTTCTAGCTCAGAGTGATATCTGGTGGACTGGGATGGACAAAGATGTAGCTAACTCCTATGGAGCTTGTCTGGGTGTGAAGGGGAAGACTTGACAATGCACAGGTGCATTGTCTTCCCCAATCGTATGTATGGTAGAGTATAGTTATTGATTTCATCATCCCATTTATGGACAAGTAATTTTCTCGGCAGTGGTTAACATACACTCAAGGTGGGGTGAAGTGGTAGATAAGTCAAACCCAATGCTGCAATATTAATAACAGTACTACACCATTTGTTTGCAACCCATGCATTTTAGAATAGATTTTTCTGACTTCACATAATTTGCAAAGATCAATGAGTTCAAGGACACTCAACCTTTACCCGGCCATCCAGCTTTTGAAGATAGCACTTCATTGGAATACTTATGGAGGCAGCAATGTCAATAAGGGGAGATGGACTAACCTTGGTTCCTCTGGGGTAACTTTTCTCCTGACCTATAGCCACTCCACATAACACTGGGCACTGTTCTGAGCTACTCATGGATCGGAATCTGTGGACTGAATGTAACTTGTTGAAGCCATCTTTGGTACAGAATGTTGACAATACCACTCTAAACAGATAACCAGCAAGCTATAGATAGGTTCAGAATCTTTAACGCATGACAACCTTTGATACTGTGGCAGACTTTACACCAGGAGTGATTGGTACCAGGAGCGATAGTCCAAAAGTTGGGACCCCTTACCTGCTTGGTTATTATTCAGTGGGATGTTGTAGAAACATCATATCGACAACATCAAGTTGTACCATGTCCAACTGCCACCTCAGTCCCTGAACCTGAGATGGAATTAGAGTGGGATTTCCCTTTCACTGAACGTGCTCTACCTACTCTCGTGTTGTACTTTGAGTTGTGTATGACAGCATCTGTGAGAACCACTTCTTCTGGAAATTCTACTCAAGATGAGTGAACCAGCTATACCCGAAATTGCTCAGGCACGTCCCTTCCTCGTGCTACTTCCCAAACCCAAATTGTGTTCCAGCTGCTTGCTGATACGTGTTTTGCTGTTGGCATGAACCACATCTGTTTAGCCACAAACACTGAGGGTGGAGTGTAGTGTACTTTGTACCCAATCTGTTCATTATTTGGAGCACATGTGAGCTGGACGTTATGCCAGTTCTTTGTCAGTGTTTTGCACCAGGATCCCAATATAATGCACCCATTATCTAGTTATAAGTCATTCCAGGTTTGTATCTGTATGTGTAAATATCTGATATTATCAGCAAATTTTATACCAAACCTACAACTGAACATTGGTGACTAGTACACACAAAAGTTATGGGTCCCCGAATAAAAATTTAAAATAAATAGATAAAATATTGATTTTGCCTGTACATATTTGTTTCATTTCACTCTATGTCAAATCAAGAATTTTTTATGCCAAATTCTCTGCAATTGCGATGTCAAATCAAATTTTAATTTATTTTAGACATACTCTACTAGTAAATGTCATGTATAATTCTGTGGTTACGATAATCATATGACTTAATTAGAGCATTAATTCATCTTCTAACCACGTTAAATAAAAAAACTGCTATATTTATGTTGAAGTATGTGAAAACCAACTGTTGCATAGGGAAACACTGGCAGGCATTATAAAGGTATACATTTTCCTACCTTGACAGTTATTTTTCCTTCACTTCCTCATTTGAGACACCATTTTTGCTAATTTATCCAAGTCCAGACTAAGCTGAACAAGTATGTTCTTGTATATAGTTCTAGTTCTGTCTATCTACACGGATACCGCATGCTAAGGTCAAAGAGTTAAACGAGGAAACAAAAGTTTTCTCAAATAAAAGGAGGAAGAGAATCCTGTTTATAACGGATGAATTGCAGAAATTATGGTGAACTACTTGTCCGCCACATTGTTGGTGGTTGCTTGCCTTCATGTGTGTCTGGCTTATCCGTACAAGAAGGGCTCATGGAATAAGTTAGAAACTCAAGAAGAATCTGCTAAAGAGTATGCCTCTAAGCTACACAATCTTGAACGCCAGTTGACGGTGATCATTGAAGACACAGACACTGGAAAAAATAATGAAGGGATTATGCAGGATGAAGATCTAAGTTCACTGCAGGATAAGAGCGTAAACAAAGCTGGGATCACTCTGGATGATGATAAAGAAGTATCTTACCAAAGTAAAGATGAAGATGTAGCCTCTCAAGATAACACATTTCAGATTGATGAAAACAAAGTGACCTCACAAGGCCGATCGCGTTACTGCCGTCTTTACCAACGTTACAAAAAGTTAATGCGCCGTCAGTACAGCCTTTATCGCCACTACTATGTCCTTTTCCTTCGTCAGTACAAACTCTACCACAAGTACTATGGATCCTACCGCCGTTATCACTACCTTTGCCGTCGTAACAACTGCCTTTATCATCATTACTACAAACTTTACCGCAACCACTTGTGCCTTTGCCACCGGTACCGTGTACTTTACCTTCGCTACAAGAATCACCGACGCTCTGTGCAAGTGATGGAGTGATAATGCCAATGAAGAAGAAAATGAAGTGAAATTCTGTAAACGTGTTAACTTGAGTAGCTCAATGATGATGTAATATTTATAGTTTGAGTTGATATAGAAGTATACTCTGATACTAGAGATACCATAGACTGTAAGTATTTATCAAAGCAATATATTATGTGGTTTTGGAGTACTTTTGCAAAGTAAAAAAAATAAATCAATTTTTAATTTATTATTTTATTATTTTTGTTGTTGTTGACATTATATTAATTATTATTATTATTATTGTTATTATTATTATTGTTATTATTGTTGTTGTTATTATTGTTATTGTTATTATTATTATTGTTATTATTATTATTGTTATTATTATTATTGTTATTATTATTATTGTTATTATTATTATTGTTATTATTATTATTATTATTATTATTATTATTATTATTATTATTATTATTATTATTATTATTATTATTATTATTATTATTATTATTATTATTATTATTATTATTATTATTATTATTATTATTATTATTATTATTATTATTATTATTATTATTATTATTATTATTATTATTATTATTATTATTATTATTATTATTATTATTATTATTATTATTATTATTATTATTATTATTATTATTATTATTATTA
This sequence comes from Cladorhizidae sp. MBARI D1340-BT2, assembly GCA_028752905.1. NCBI lineage: Eukaryota > Metazoa > Porifera > Demospongiae > Poecilosclerida > Cladorhizidae > Cladorhizidae sp. MBARI D1340-BT2. The sequence goes on along the minus strand of JAQNBH010000014.1, from coordinate 26,108,059 downwards.
TTATTATTATTATTATTATTATTATTATTATTATTATTATTATTATTATTATTATTATTATTATTATTATTATTATTATTATTATTATTATTATTATTATTATTATTATTATTATTATTATTATTATTATTATTATTATTATTATTATTATTATTATTATTATTATTATTATTATTATTATTATTATTATTATTATTATTATTATTATTATTATTATTATTATTATTATTATTATTATTATTATTATTATTATTATTATTATTATTATTATTATTATTATTATTATTATTATTATTATTATTATTATTATTATTATTATTATTATTATTATTATTATTATTATTATTATTATTATTATTATTATTATTATTATTATTATTATTATTATTATTATTATTATTATTATTATTATTATTATTATTATTATTATTATTATTATTATTATTATTATTATTATTATTATTATTATTATTATTATTATTATTATTATTATTATTATTATTATTATTATTATTATTATTATTATTATTATTATTATTATTATTATTATTATTATTATTATTATTATTATTATTATTATTATTATTATTATTATTATTATTATTTATTATTATTATTATTATTATAAATTTTTATTTACTATTAGGCAGTAACTATAATAACATTCCCTGTATATTGATTTAACTAACTTTTAACAAGGGGGACCATGACCATAAACTATATAGAAAAACATGTGTGGTTACACTTTATAGCTCCATAGATTCTGCAAGCTCATGTTATGGAGTTGAGAAAAAGCTAAAAAGATAGGTCTCTCTGTGTGCTCTCTTTTAATACTAAAACTTTTTCCATAGAGAGCTGAAATTAGCACCAGTGGTTAGAGGAAGCCCAACTGCACAACAACTTTTTTCATTAGAAGCTAAGTATATACGCGATCAAGGGCGCATTGGGAAATAAATTTTATTTTCCAACCCACGCTTGACCATGTAAATGTTTTTTAGCAGAAAGATCATAGGAGTGGAGAGTGAGTAGAATGCAAGACACGGGGTGCAGGTATACAGGAGGTGGGTAGAATAGATTAGAATGTATCTTCTTCTACCCCCATTCCCCTTTATTTAGGCAGTGAAGTTGAATAATTCCAGGGAAGTTACATTATGTTTGTACGAAGGGCAAACATCAAGCCAACAAAAAACCTCACTTTATACCCTTTATACCTCGCAGTGTCAACGTGAATATTGTGTGTTCTTTTCATATTCTAAAAATGTCAGCATCAGCATAGAATAAGTATTAAGCATGCTTGTGTGTGTGTATGTGTGTATTAATTTATGAGTAATATCTGTACATAAATAGGAATTGAACTATCTTCTTCATGCACACAGAATATTTCAATGTAAGGGAACTTGAACTCCAAGTAACTACTCCTTGAGCACAAACACACTCTCATTTTCCCTAACAGAGGAAGTCCTAAGGTGCAGTACATTGTGCATTCTTGATTGGTTTCCTTGCACTCTGTTGCAAGAGAAAATGGAAATGTTTCCACTATCCACTATCTAGACGTTGAAGCAAATGCTATATACAGACCAATGAATCTCTCAGCTATGAACTTTCCAATAGCAAAGTGGCCACAATTGGGATGAGAAGAATAGCATTTCATGATTCTTCCCCGCTGTGCAATTATCACAATAGAAGTGAGCTTGAATAGATAAACATAAATCTGCTGTGATGCAAGGAACAGAAAAATATTCTTTTGCTTCCTAGATCATATTAGACCCAATGATTAGATTGCAAATTAAATAAAGCTTGTTTGTTTAGTTCTGTTCATGTCAAGCACTGTCTCACTGTTATTACCAAGACACACTGTGCTGCATTCTTCCATTAAGGATTCTCTTAAACCAGCTTTTTTAGTTCTAACATTTCAACATGTGTGGAAATGCTACACTTCAGATGTGCTGAGTGTCTTAAGTTGGTGGTTGTTGATACTTCCTGTAGATGTTGCTGTCCGAGGATGAAATAAGGATCAAGACTCAGCTCTGGTGTGTGGAAAATGGTGATTTCCTTGAGGAAAGAGAATGTTAGTGAAATTTTCTAGTGTCCAAGTATGGAAGCTAGATTATTATTACACTAAACAACAAAAAGAGGCGCAGGAGAATCATTTTTTCTTCTTCTTGATGAAGACTGAAGTATTTTAGTTGGGACTAAAAAAAAATGCTGAACTAAAGAGAATCCTTAAAGTATTCGATGTCAGCTGAAACATGCTGTTTTTATAAGGCCTACTTATGCATGCACACCGAGGTTGTGAAGTATTTATTTGCTAGGCACTAGGTGTTTGGTTTCTTGCTGGTTCTAGTAGAAGAGAACCACCAAAAAGCCAGCTTTACAGTAACTTATCACTTTCCTTATTATAACCAGAATATCCTCACAAAATCCTAAGTAAAGAATAATACAGAATAAAAATGGTATCCACCCCAGAAGCATAGCAAGGGGTGAGGCAGAGGGGCGCTCGCCTCACCAATATTTCCCACTAACCACACCCTTAGAATCAAGCCACACCCACAAATTAAGCTACACACTATATCAACTGATGCACCCCCCAAGTCACACATACTTTACTGAGTCAGAATTATTCGATTTTGTAAGGAGCACATTACTGCTCTCAAGTCACATTTTGTGTCTGTGGAGTTTAGAGGTAATGTATGTGATGGGATGATCTCATCCCCGTACATTCATGAAGCAAAATGTGCAAATAGCATAAAAAAAGTGTTAATCTCACAAAGTCCTAATCTCTTTTTACAATAACAGAGTGCTAATCTCTTTTTACAATAACAGAGTGGTAATCTCTTTTTACAATATAACAGAGTGCAAATCTCTTTTTACAATAACAGAGTGCTAATCTCTTTTTACAATAACATAGAGTGCTAATCTCTTTTTACAATAACATAGAGTCCTAATCTCTCTCATTTTACAATAACCTGACCCCAAGCCACAGTACATATGAAGCCAGGTGCTCACTAAAAAAAAATCAAGCCTTGAAGCAGTATGGCTACTTCAAATAGCTCTCATCCAAATCAACCTAAGAAGTTTTGCTTTCCTTCAAAATCATTTGGCAGTAAAGGAGAAAAGAGAAAATTTAAACCTGCTTGGTTTGAAGAAAGGCGATGGTTGGATTATTAAGAATACAACGACTCTGTGCTTTGCTTTTATTGTTCTGTAACACACAAATGAATTTGTTGCCTATAAAAGGTCTTTCTAGCAAGAGAGAAGATGCTTACATTTCTCAAGGATACTCTAACTGGAAAGATGCTAGCCCAAGATTCAGGTAAACATTTCAGCTAATAAAAATAGTAGATAATTATATTCTAGTCTTAAACTGTAAAACAGGACACATCAAATATCTTAATGTCATCTTGATGCTGTTCGAGCAGTCACAGGATCAGGATCAAGCGAGAATGTCGTGATGTGTTAGATCAGGCACACAATGATGAAAAGCAACTAAATGGGCAAACTATTCTTGAGAATATGCAATTTTTAGGTAGGCATGGATTAGCCTTCAGAGGACACAATGAAAAGGGAGCAATTTCATTCAACTATTGAAATTGAGAAGTTGTGATCAGCATGTAAGTTTAATAGCTAGATATAATGAATATTATTAGACTATATGTACTGTACTTGTTTCTAGATATTCTTGATTGACTGGAAAAGAAAATGGACAAGTATACAAATTCAGAGATCCAGAATGAAATTTTGCAAATAATGTCACATAGCATTCTTCGTAAGATCATTAAAGGTATTCAGCAAGTTGCTATTATGGCAGACGAATGTGTGGACGTGTCCAATAAGGAGCATTTGGTAATATGCTTTAGGCATGTCAGCCCAGATCTTGAAGTTCATGAAGATTTTGTAGGCTTATATCACTGCCCAAATATAACTGCCAATACTGTAGTTCATATTATAAAGGATGCCTTACTGAGATTTAATCTTAATCATGTTGCCATGGACAGTGTTATGATGGTGCTGGAAATATGGCTGGAAGCAGAAAAGGAGTCAAGTCACAGATATCCAAGATGAACCATGTTCACTGTACACCAATTGTTATAGTCACACTTTAAGCCTTGCAATTGGTGACTCTATTAAAAGTGCGAAGCTTTTACCATCAAGTATGGACACCACATACGAAATTAGCAATATTCACCCAAGCAGCACTCTCTCTTTGAAAATCTTAAAAGTGACTTTCTCCAGGTTTCTTGTTTTATGTCCATCACGCTGGACTGTGCATAATGACACTTTTAAAAGTGTACTAGATAATTATGATGTCATTTTGAAATTGTTGAAACAGTTTTGGATAGTAAAGCAGATTCTGAGGTTAGAGCACGTGTAAATGGTGTTGCAAACCAAATGCAAACATTTGATTATTTTTAAGGAGCTTTCTTACTTCTAAACATTCTTAGGCATTCTGATAATTTGAGCAAGACCATTCAGCACACAAGAATGAGAGCTTCTGAAGCACATAATCTGGCTAAGATGACTGTAACTACGTACATTAAGGTTAGTTTATGAAAGCTCATATTATGTACTTAAGCCTTTGTGACAATATTATTTTCTATAGCCAATGAGATCTAATGAAAACTACGTTATTTTGGAAGTGTGTAACAAGAGAAATCGATAACTGTGGTGTTTAGAAGCCAGTGTTACCTTGGAGACGAAAAACTCCACTGCATTTTGACCCTCAAAATAACAGTGGAACTGCACCTGCTACACCTGAAGAATACTACCAAGCCATATACTTTGAAGCCCTTGATACAGTAATCAATTGTATCACTGACAGATTTGAGCAAGAAGGATATCTGATCTATAAGACCCTAGAGCAGCTACTATTAAAAGGTGGAGGCAGAGTAAGTTTTGGTGGAGATATAGTGTTGCTTCAGGTAGTGGAAGTGTGAAGAGTATGATCAGTTATTTCAGTTGTATGAAGACGATTCAGTGAAAGATGAACTTTTGGCACAGCTCCAAACATTTCATCTCAATAACAAGGTTGATCCTTCCTTCACTTGTCAATGTCATGAAAGCATTGTCAGGTGCAGAGAGAAGTTTATACTCTCAAATTGTTCCAGCTGTCCATTTACTGTTGGTTGCACCAGCAACCAATGTAGCTGCTGAACATTCATTTTCAGCCATGCGATGTATAAAAGCATACTTACGCTCCACTATGAAGCAAGAACGACTATGCTTATGAATGTAAAGACATAAATGACACTATATAAATTTAAGCTGTGTAGCTATTGAGTTTTGTGACAGGAATGAACGTAGGAAATACAAATTTCCAAAATTTTAAGTTTTGTTGGCGTGGTTAGAGTGATTGTGGTCAATATATGTTGGGTGTGGTTTGCATGTGGTTTCAACTCTCACCAACCACAAATTCATTGCTATGCCCCTGCACCCTGTCTATAGTTCAGAAGCAATCTCCTTCAACCATCACCATATGAAACACAAAATATGGTAGCTATAGGGAAGTCTTTCTTCCAACAACTGTTCATCTTGTAATAAATAATATAATTTCATTAGGCTGTGGAGATTTTCTTCTGGTAATAATTAACTACAGCTTAGTGTCTTGAACAGGTTAACTGCCATTGCTGAGATAGTCTATTGAGAGTTCAGCTAATTTGGAGACATCCTTCCTCTATGGAGAGTTCAGATAATTTGGAGTGTAGGTTCGCCAATGTTTATATGATCGCACCTTGCTAAACATTGAACCCTGGTTTGATCACAGGCAGTGCTTCTAGTTGTAACATGTTTTACAGGCATTCATGTCTCAGAATGTCATTCTCAATTCCCTTCTGGCAAAGGCTGTCTAGACAGAGTGTTAACATTACTGTGTGAAATAGTTTAGCAGAATCCAATATCATATGGGTGTTTAGCTAATCAAAATGCCCACCTCTGTATTAGACTGCAGCAATTGAGGAACCTCTCTCCAGTCCATGGTTCGTGATCAGTGATCATTCTTCCATAGAATTATATATGAATTTTTTTTGATCAGTTACAGAGCTCTTGTCAGAATAGTTTTATTCACTTTTTAAAGAGCAAAAGCAAATAGGTTTCTCCACTCAATCCAGCAGCACTTGTGATAGGACAACTCCTAAACCATACTGTGACTCCTGCAGCAAGCTTGAAGAAGTGTGGCAGTGGGTAAGTAGGTTAGAAGTCATCAGGAGCTGCTTGACATTGTACATCACTTGAGACCACTTAAGAATCCACACCCACTTAGTCCTTTCTGTAACATGTCATTCGGGCAGGATAAATTAGAAACTTGATAACTTGTGACAATAGTTCAAGTTAACTGTGTCACATTCCATGGAAGAGGTGCTTCCTTGATTGCAGCTATTAGCTCTGGAATAATGCAAGCAATTTAGGCAGTTTTCGGTTTTATAGCAGAGGGAAAAACTACCAAGAGGGTCTGTCAAGAAGATGGCAAACAGTGTTTGGGTTTCCCATCTTGTTTACAGGAACGACTGCTGACCTGTGCCTGAAGGTCACGTACTAAGGAATAGCTGAAAGTTGGCTTTTGACTCTTTATATTGCCAGCATTGGGCATGAATATGGGATATTGAATGGAATAGTAAGAGTGCTTATGTATGCCTCCATACAACTATATCAGATCTGTGAAAGCCTGTAGAATATGTGTGCGATATTCTAAACCATCTTGGAAGACACCGGAAATCACTGGCCCCATTTCTATTCCATAAGTGAAGCATCTCCTGCCACTGTGAGGAAGTATAGTGTTAGGTGTGAGCATTTCCTAGGCCTGTACAAAGGATATATTTGGTAATCGATTGACCATTTGCACTTACTCCTAGTTGGTAAGTGATCTAGTGGATACAGTAATGTGTCAAGGATAGCTATGAATTTCCTATAATAGCGAAGTAGTCCTAGGATGACCTCAACTGCTATATACTCTGAAGGCTGGTTCAGATATGTCGCATGCGCTAGCAATGTGTTGCAGGGGATAAGACGATTATTTGAATATTGTGAACAGGTTTTACTTACCCCTGCGATGTCATAAGACAGGTGCAGGATGAAATGGCCATGGCTGGGTGAAACGGTGCAGATGCACAGATGATTCCATGCATCTTCCAGATCCTCCAACTGAACTACCTCCATCTATACTGGAAGAACTGGCTGCCAATATATATTATACATTGAATCTGCACCAGTTACTCTCCCATCTTCTGACTAACTAAACAAATATTGCAACTTTCTCGATAATCAACTTAAATTGATTCACTCACAAGAAAGTGATTATATTTACTATGCGACCTGAGAGTTCTTTGAGAGTAAACAAATATTGTTATCACATCTTGTAACAGTGACTATTTATATAACATAAAGCAATTAATGCAACAAAGCTATGATCCTAACTACAAGAATGGTGAAGATCACTCTATGATGTCATCACTGTTATCTAGTGAAATAAACTTCATTACATATTAATGGTGACAGTTACTGCATAATGCAACCACTAACATGTAATAAAATGAACTTTACTGCATCAGGCTGAATGTGTAAATTTTGTACCTAGAAGAGGTCCAACAATGTTGAATGCCAGTCGATGAAATGGTATGGTAATCACCGGCAAGGGTTGCAGTGGTGCTTGTTTGTAGTGATGTTGGGCTTCCTTTTGGCACTCTGGGCATGAAGTGCAATGCTGTTTGGTTTCTGCTGTGATGCCCGGCCAAGTAAAGTGGTGTTGTATGCGATTATGAGTTTTTCTGCATCAAAAATGTCCACCAGCGAGAGCTGAGTGTGCTAGTATGAGAATGTTCAAGCGCCTGGTCTCTGGCAATACAATTCTTGTGGAACACAGTCCTATCTCGTCCGTTTCCTGATGAACGAGAATCCAACATCCCAAAGGTATCCTTCCTCCTGCTTGCTTGCTAGGTCCCTGATAGCCTGCAGAGAGGGGGCATTCTTCTGTTGCTCCACCAACTCCTGTCTATCAGAGTGGTCTTGGGCTGCAATTGGGGTAGTGGCTCTGGATCTGGCAGACTGGCATCTGTACAGACTGCATGGTAGTCTGGGGTGGAGGGTTAGTCTAGAACATCTCATCCTCATAGTCAAAAATATCCTGCAGATTGATAATGTCTGCACCAGATTGTTGAGTGTCTTCATCTGCCCTCTGTAAGGCTGCCTGTTCTTTGGTCTGCTGATCTCTGGTGAGATATACTGGATGAGCTTGCTTAGTGTTGTACAGATGAAGTAAGTAGTCGAAATGTTGCAAGTCTACTCCCAGCAGAGCATCTGCATCTAAGTTGTGGACAACCGCAACAGTATAAGTACCAAAATAATTTTCTACCTGCAACTTAATGTTTGCCAATTGGTACTCTTGAGTTGTCTGGTCAAATGCTGCCAGTCTCACTTTCATCCCGATTAGGTCCTGGGTTCTGATGTGCTTCTTGTTGGTGTGGATTGCTCCTAAGTCTATGATGAGCTTATGACAAGGTGAATTATCAATCATACCTGAGATGTGAGGGCTTGTAGTTTGAGTGGGGGAGGTGATTCGTCTCACTTGCATTGCACAGTCTGGCTTCTTATGACCTCTATATCCGCAGACAAAGCACACCACAGGACGACTGTCTGGACTGCTGTGTGAGTGCTCCCAGTGTTTGTTCGCTGGAGGGGTTAAGGGTCTACTGCAGTAGTCCCGTTTCTGTTGTGGTGGTTGATGTTCTCTTCTCCAATGTTGTTCTTCCTGCTGCTGTCTCGGCTGATGATCACCTTTGGGGTACCCATGTCTGGGTAGTCAGTCTGCTCTATCCATAGGAGTTCTGGAGTGCCAGCTTGTCTTCTATGAATCATCCACACTCCATGGTAGTTGGTTGGCTTCTTATCAGACACATAATCAACATCAACAGGATTAAATAAGGACAACAACTTGTCAGTGGCCATCTTTGGCTTGTTTCTTTCACAGTAGTGTAGTAACCTTCCAGGAGTCTGGTGGACAGCCACTGTAGCTCTCTTGCAATCTCTGTGGTTAGTTCGTTGTGCATCTTGTATCCCCAGAACTGTCTTTGGCAGGCTTCCTTGGATTTACCCAGTGCAGTAAGTAGTGCTTCTTTTAGTGTAGGGTAAGACATCTTCTCTACGGTCGAAATGTTGACAGTGTCGGCCTGCAATGCCTTCCCAGTGAATAGAAGGATGAGGTAGAGTGGCCATGTTGCTGGGTCCACTTTTGCTGTAGTCATGACATACTCAAACTAGAAGAGGTAGGATGCTGGTTGGTAAGAGTCATGCCATGGTGTCAATGATTGTGCCTGTTTGTCTAGCTGCTGCCTTTGCTCTTTAGCTTCCGCTTTTTCCATATGTTCCTTGGTCAGCTTTTTCTCCTGATCCAGTCTAGCAGTTTCCATCACTTGATTAACTTGCAGCTGCTCTTCTTGGAAACATTTGTGGTTTTCTGACCGGTTCTGCATATGATCTAGACTAGTCTGATTCTGCCAGTGTGTCTTGCTCTATCTGGAGGAGTTATCCAGTCATTTGTGCAAGCATCATCACCTGAAGTTCTGTTGGTGAGGAAGGGATGTAGAAACATTGTCATCATCAGATAGTAGAGTGTTCTGATCTTTTGGTTTCTGTCGGGTATTCATTCTCCCGTCTTCGTAGAATGCTGTAGTACTCAGTCTTTTCGTTAAATGTGTTGGTCCACCTCTACTACTAGGTATTGTCAGTCGCTTCAATGGGTGAGTAATCGAACCACCACTGCTGCCAGGTGTACGGAGCAGGGTATTTGATTATGATAGCAGCCACTTGAGTCTGCCACAAACTGCCTACTACCAGGAGTCAGGAGAGGACTAGTTCTCTCTGGCCATCTTATCAGAGGCTTTAAGCAAGAATATATATTGAATAGACAGAAATTGTGTACAACTAAAATAGCCCAGCTGAGTAACGGTTTAAATACCGATCCAGCTGGTTTACAGAAATTACTTATAATGACAAAAATCAATGATAGTGAGATAGTTTGTAATGCAAGTGATTAATCACATCTTGTGTATGAATAGGACTGTGGATGGGTATGAGTGCTTTCGTGCTAGTTCATTATAATATGGTAGGGTTGTTAATGGTGGGATGATCCCCAACAATGAGTAGCTTGCTCTCTGTGTCTTGCTGCCTTGGGTGGTGGAGATGATTTTGAGAATGACTCTTAGTTCGAAGAAGATCAGTTGCTCCTAATAATCAACTTCTTTTCTATGACCCTACAGCTGAAATGTAATTGACTATTTTTGGTCAGCTGTGGCAGAGCAGAGAAGAGTTACTGCAGCTGATCTCTCAAACTCTTCTTTAGTATGTATACTTTGTTCTAACACATCTTTCCAAGATCCTTCTAGTGCTTCTACATTCCAATGCTAACCCTGAGTGCTTATTTAGCTTGGAAAATATTAAAACTCAGGCACATTCTCTTCTAAGCCCATCTACAGCAGGCAATTTTCTCACCTCAAAATGAACAATGATGTACCTCGTTACTTCAGCCAATACTTCGTCACTGACAAGCTATTAAAATGGCATCCCTCCTGCCCACGTGGTATGTACCACAGTCACTAGCACACTTTTGCTGTGACCTCTGGGACATGGACAACTAACTATGTCCCCACCGCACCTTCCAGGTCTTTAGTGAAGAAATGGTAGATCATCTAGCTGATGAGTCAATGATGGGCTCATGCCACACTCCACCTACTCACTGTCCAAGACTGTCACTTGTGTATCCCTACTGCAGGATGTAACCCAGTGGTTGCCATTGATGCTATGGATTTGGATTGTTTCTTAGGAATGACTTTGCACATGTGAGAAACCATCATTTTGAACCAAAAGTGGAGACTGCAACTCAGAAATATTTGCATGTTCATTTTTAATAAGTTCCTATGCCAAAGTGATGTGCTTATCATTAAGCCTTTTCCAGTTTCCAAATCCTTCTCAATTCTTTCTACAAACTTCCTCTGGAATAAGAAATATATAGTTGTATAAGGTGATCCAAATGCATGGCATTGTGGATTTCTGCATGGCATGTACACTTTTATAAGCAACATTCATCAAATCATCAAAAAAACCTCATGGTTTACTCACTCTTCCTTAAATATTTTGTGCAAACTCGTTGCTATTTTTGGGGGGATTCACTCTCTGACATTTGTCACAAATCTGTATGTATTGTTTCTGCAATATTTTTTGGTATAAATCTGAGGATGTCTGGGGAATTCATAAAGTTCCTTTTCAGACACTTGAAAAAGCAAAATTGATTACCTAAGTTTAAAGTACCAACTTTTTCTGTGGGCAACAAAGTCCAAATTCAGTATGGTTGTGTGTGGGTGAAGCCAGCTGCCTCCTTCTAAATAGTAAGTCCACAACCTTGTGATACAATTGCAGTCTACCTAAAAATAGCCAACATGCTAGAGATTAGTATTATTGAGGGTGTACTATGTAGAAATTTCCTGGTATGTGAAAACTGCAACTATACATCTCACTTCCTTCCAACTTAATAAACTTCAGGTATTGTACAGAGGGGTAAGCTGCCATGAGGGCCTGTTGAGAAGATTGCAACAGGTATATTTACTCCAGTAATGCCTGGTGCCTGGCTGTTTCTCTAGTCATACCTATTTTGATTGAAAATATGTACAGTATATGTTTAGTATCTTGCCTAAGGCTAGCCACATAGGAGAAGATGACTCATTAGGATTTATCTTCTATAGTTTCTTCCGCCTCCATTAATCACATTGTGAGAGGAGATATCATGATTTATGTAGAAGAAGGAGAAAGGTGTTTGTGAAGGAGGCATTGTACATCCATCTCAAGGCTGAGGAGCAGCACTATAACAGGGATGTGATGCTGGAGTTTCCTGATTCCAGGATTGATCAGGTGCAATATTTCTACAACATGACAATCACACTGATCATGAGGAACAAGCCGGCTATGTTGTGGTTGTTTGGGGTAAAACTACCCTAACAAATATCAACTCCATGTTTGTTGATCTGAAAATTCCAAGAAACTGCTCGGAAATGCTGCATAGGCACATTCTATGCAGAGTTGCTAAACTGCTATAATGCAATGCACACAGAGAGTGTATTGTTGTATGGGAACCTTCATGTGCTCGATCATGCAACAAACATGAGGCCTAACTATCAATATATAGGAGTACTTTGATGAATTAAGCTTTAATTATGGATGGATTATAAATCCTGCCAAATGCAAACCAACAGGAAAGCTTAGTGCAGTAGCTAGACATAAAAGAAATAAAGCAGAGTACGATAAAATGCAAAAAGATCGTGTTATTTTTATCCACCATCCCACCTACAGCTAGCATGGGAGCTAGTGCAGCTAACATTCACATACTGTCTCCCATTTGCTTAAAAAGAAATGTGTCAAATCCTGGCTCTGCCCATGCATCATGAATGATGTGCCTCTTGTGTGATTTTCAATAAACTGTCATGTTAGTGTCTGGAAATTAGGAAACAAAGAATGACTAACTGCTAATGCAGGAAATTACTGGCAGGCAAATATGTTGAATTTATATTAAATTTTTTCAAACTCAACAGTTAGTTTCCCTTCACTTCCTCACTTGACACTGCAGTTGCCAATTTATTGTTGAAACAGCTAAAATAAAGTCCTCTACATATTTGTAGCTATAGACATTGATTTTTGAGGCCCATACAACAGCTGTGAATTGTTTGTTTTGCATATCTGAACTGAAGAAGGAAACAAATTTTCCAAAATAAAAGGAGACAGCAGCCCTGCAGAGATCTCAGAAATCATGGTTAACATTTTGTGCGCACCACGTTGCTAGTGGTAGCCTGCCTTCATGTGGCTCTGGCTTACCCCAACAAGAGGAGCTCAGAAGATGACTTTGAAACTCAAGCAAAAGCTGAAGACTATGCTCCTAAACTGGACGACCTGGAACAAGAACAGAATGCGATCATTGAAGATTCAGATGTGGACAAGGATAATGAAGGGGTTATGCAGGATGAAGACAGCAGTTTCATGCAAGATGAATTTAACAACAAAGATGGAACTGTTCAGGATGATGATGAAGATGAAGAACTATCTTCTAATAATGAGGAAGACAATGAAGAACTCTCTTCCCAAAATGAAGATGGCGAAGCATCCTATCTGCAAAACAGCAATGACGATGAAAGGGTGACATCAGAGTGCTCTGGTCGAGGCTGTTACTATCGCCTTTATCGCCGTTACTATATCCTTTACCGCCGCCATTGCAAAGTTTACCACCATTACTACCGTCTTTACAAACGTCACTACAAGCTATTCCGGCATTACCACGGTCTTTACCGTCGTTATTACCTTCTTTACCGCCGTCACTACAGCCTTTATCGCCGCTTCTATAACCTCTACCGCCGTCACCACATCCTTTACCGTCGTTACTACATCTACTACCGCCGTTATTACATCATTTACCGCCGCAGGTACATCAGTAGTCGCCGTTACTTCGCCCTTTACCGGCGTAACCACCAGATTTATCGGCGTTACTACCAGTATTACCGCCGCTACCACAGTCTTTACAAACGCCACCACCGACTTACCCGCCATTATTACGTCCTCTACCGCCGTTACTAAAGCTATTATCGATGGTACTATCAACTCTATCGCCGTCACAACCTCCTTTACCGTCGTCAATGCAGCCTTTACCGCCGTCACTACAGTACTGGTAGTAACGCCGATAAATCTGGTGGTTACGCCGGTAAAGGGCGAGGTAACGGCGACTACTGATGTACCTGCGGCGGTAAATGATGTAATAACGGCGGTAGTAGATGTAGTAACGACTGTAAAGGGTGTGGTGACGGCGGTAGAGGTTTATAGAAGCGGCGATAAAGGCTGTAGTGACGGTGGTAAAGAAGGTAATAACGACGGTAAAGACCGTGGTAATGACAGAATAGCTTGTAGTGACGTTTGTAAAGACGGTAGTAATGGTGGTAAACTTTGCAATGGCGGCGGTAAAGGATATAGTAACGGCGATAAAGGCGATAGTAACGGCCTCCACGGAGCACTCTGATGTCACCCTTTCATCGTCATTGCTGTTTTGCAGAGAGGATGCTTCGTCATCTTCATTTTGGGAAGAGAGTTCTTCATTGTCTTCCTCATTATGAGAAGATAGTTCTTCATCTTCATCATCATCCTGAACAGTTCCATCTTTGTTGTTAAATTCATCTTGCATGAAACTGCTGTCTTCATCCTGCATCACCCCTTCATTATCCTTGTCCACATCTGAATCTTCAATGATCGCATTCTGTTCTTGTTCCAGGTTGTCCAGTTTAGGAGCATAGTCTTCAGCTTTTTCTTGAGTTTCAAAGTCATCTTCTGAGCTCCTCTTGTTGGGGTAAGCCAGAGCCACATGAAGGCAGGCTACCACTAGCAACGTGGTGCACAAAATGTTAACCATGATTTCTGAGATCTCTGCAGGGCTGCTGTCTCCTTTTATTTTGGAAAATTTGTTTCCTTCTTCAGTTCAGATATGCAAAACAAACAATTCACAGCTGTTGTATGGGCCTCAAAAATCAATGTCTATAGCTACAAATATGTAGAGGACTTTTTTTTAGCTGTTTCAACAATAAATTGGCAACTGCAGTGTCAAGTGAGGAAGTAAAGGGAAACTAACTGTTGAGTTTGAAAAAATTTAATATAAATTCAACATATTTGCCTGCCAGTAATTTCCTGCATTAGCAGTTAGTCTTTCTTTGTTTCCTAATTTCCAGACACTAACATGACAGTTTATTGAAAATCAAACAAGAGGCACATCATTCATGATGCATGGGCAGAGCCAGGATTTGACACACTTCTTTTTAAGCAAATGGGAGACAGTATGGGAATGTTAGCTGCACTAGCTCCCATGCTAGCTGTAGGTGGGATGGTGGATAAAAATAACACGATCTTTTTGCATTTTATCGTACTCTGCTTTATTTCTTTTATGTCTAGCTACTGCACTAAGCTTTCCTGTTGGTTTGCATTTGGCAGGATTTATAATCCATCCATAATTAAAGCTTAATTCATCAAAGTACTCCTATATATTGATAGTTAGGCCTCATGTTTGTTGCATGATCGAGCACATGAAGGTTCCCATACAACAATACACTCTCTGTGTGCATTGCATTATAGCAGTTTAGCAACTCTGCATAGAAATGTGCCTATGCAGCATTTCCGAGCAGTTTCTTGGAATTTTCAGATCAACAAACATGGAGTTGATATTTGTTAGGGTAGTTTTACCCCAAACAACCACAACATAGCCGGCTTGTTCCTCATGATCAATGTGATTGTCATGTTGTAGAAATATTGCACCTGATCAATCCTGGAAACAGGAAACTCCAGCATCACATCCCTGTTATAGTGCTGCTCCTCAGCCTTGAGATGGATGTACAATGCCTCCTTCACAAACACCTTTCTCCTTCTTCTACATAAATCATGATATCTCCTCTCACAATGTGATTAATGGAGGTGGAAGAAACTATAGAAGATAAATCCTAATGAGTCATCTTCTCCTATGTGGCTAGCCTTAGGCAAGATACTAAACATATACACTGTACATATTTTCAATCAAAATAGGTATGACTAGAGCAACAGCCTGGCACCAGGCATTTACTGGAGTAAATATACCTGTTGCAATCTTCTCAACAGGCCCTCATGGCAGCTTACCCCTCTGTACAATATTAAGTTGGAAGGAAGTGAGATGTATAGTTGCAGTTTTCACATACCAGGAAATTTCTACATAGTACACCCTCAATAATACTAATCTCTAGCATGTTGGCTATTTTTAGGTAGACTGCAATTGTATCACAAGGTTGTGGACTTACTACTTAGAAGGAGGCAGCTGGCTTCACCCACACACAACCATACTGAATTTTGACTTTGTTGCCCCCAGAAAAAGTTGGTACTTTAAACTTAGGTAATCAATTTTGCTTTTTCAAGTGTCTGAAAAGGAACTTTATGAATTCCCCAGACATCCTCAGATTTATACCAAAAAATATTGCAGAAACAATACATACAGATTTGTGACAAATGTCAGAGAGTCTATCCCCCAAAAATAGCAACGAGTTTGCACAAAATATTTAAGGAAGAGTGAGTAAACCATGAGGGTTTTTTTTGATGATTTGATGAATGTTGCTTATAAAAGTGTACATGCCATGCAGAAATCCACAATGCCATGCATTTGGATCACCTTATACAACTATATATTTCTTATTCCAGAGGAAGTTTGTAGAAAGAATTGAGAAGGATTTGGAAACTGGAAAAGGCTTAATGATAAGCACATCACTTTGGCATAGGAACTTATTCAAAATGAATATGCAAATATTTCTGAGTTGCAGTCTCCACTTTTGGTTCAAAATGATGGTTTCTCACATGTGCAAAGTCATTCCTAAGAAACAATCCAAATCCATAGCATCAATGGCAACCACTGGGTTACATCCTGCAGTAGAGATACACAAGTGACAGTCTTGGACAGTGAGTAGGTGGAGTGTGGCATGAGCCCATCATTGACTCATCAGCTAGATGATCTACCATTTCTTCACTAAGGTATGGTGGGGACACAGTTAGTTGTCCATGTCCCAGAGGTCACAGCAAAAGGGTGCAAGTGACTGTGGTACATACCACATGGCCAGGAGGGATGCCATTGAAGATATGAAATTCAACCAAGAAAAAATTCAAAGTCCGTTTATTCGATTGTTTCAGCCATGGAAAGTCACTTCCATTCCCTCTACTAAAAGAAAAACATTTTCAATGAAAAAATTGCTACCCATATACCCCTATTGATATCTATTGATCATGTAAGATGCCAAAGACATTTGGGAACATGATTCAGTGTGACAATTGTGAGGAGTGGTACCACTTACAGTGTGTAGCACTCGAGACCTCACTAACCAACAACACTGAGCACTGGTTTTGCAGAGGTTGTAATGCTTAGTTGTTATATTTCCAAAGATGTTTGAAATATCTACTGTAATAATACTGGGGGGCATTTGTCACTGTGGCTTATTGTAGGATACAATGAAGGGGGGGAGGGGTGGTAAAAGGTGTCACAAGATACTAGGAGTCACTAGATCCTGCATTTTAGAAGAGGGGCCAGAAAACATTTCAATTCCCCATTCCTTACATACAGCAACTGTAACTCCATTGTGCACACAGCAAATACATGTGGTCACAGTTTCCTCACTCAAATGCACTCCATCGTAACAACTCGGTAAGACAAATATCCAGCCAAGTGACTCTAAGTTGAATTCCTCAGATGTTTCCTCACTCAAATAAACTATAAACTCAGTCCTCATGTAGGTCAAAATTGAGTAAGACCTTTTCCTGGTCTAGGTATTATGCAAACATAATTGGTAATCTCTAAAGTATTGCCTACCCTCCACTCCTGATCCATTTATTGCGAGCCTTTCAGAGTGTACTAGTTCAATTTATATACCTGCTTGGATAGGTAACAAAAACTGGGGTAGGTCACTCCATCCAGAGGTAGGTAATTGCACTAGGGGTTATTGTTCTCTCATTCAAATGCACTCCATTCTCAGATAGGTCACAACCAAGTAAGACAAATATTTTGTCCCAGATATTCTAAATTGCAATCCTCAGCTGTCTGCCTCACTGAAATCAGTATCAAAAGTGAACTACATTCTCGTAAGATAATGGATAGTGAGGCGGTTACAGTCAAGTACAGCAGACACCGCATCTGCACTCCATCCTCAGATGGAATAGAACTCTAAGTACTCCAATAACACTTCTAGTACTATTTATGCTAAAATGAGTTGGTCTCCTCAGAAGATCATCGACGCAAGGGTGATAACTCCATCCTATGGTAGACCACTGTATCTGTGAACCCTAGGGTCACTGTATCCTAGTAATTGGGGGTCATGATAACTAGGATACAAGGTCATTTTAAAGGGAGGTCAACAGATACTGCTACAACTACACTCCATCCTCAGACAGGCCACAACTAATATCTAGGCAAAACTACTTGAATGACAGATACTTTATTCACGTCACTGAAGTCCAGTACTACTATGTACGTAAATTCGAATGAAATGCCTCATACTCCTCCTAGACGACCATTGAATAGCGAGAGGGAGTCACTCCATGCCATGGTAGGCTACAACTAATATCTAGGCAGAACTAGTCCAATCACAGATGCTTTTTCACCTCACTAAAACCTAGTACTATTTATGCTAATATGAACTGCCTCCTCAGCCGATCATTGTGAGAAGGGGGAGGGGGGGGGGGGGGGGCACTCCATCCTGTGGTAGATCACTGTGTACTAGCATACAGTGATTCCCAGGTCTCTGTATCCTAGTATTTGATGACTGGGGATCACTGAGAACTAGGATACAGTGACAGGGGGTCATTTTAAAGAGGGGGGGGGGCACCAGATACTGCAATACTGGCAGTAAAGTTGGAACGACCATAGATATCGTAGTAAAGCCGCGATCGGTAGTGACATTTGTTAAGCCTGTATATAGTAATGGTGGTAAACTTTGCTGGTGGCGGTAAAGGATATAGTAACGGCGATAAATGTGATAGTAGTAACTTATTCCACCACAGCACTCAGATGTCACCCTTTCGTCATTATTGCTGTTTTGCAGAGAGGATAAACTCTTCATCGTCATCTTCATTTTGAGAAGATAATTTTCATCTTCATCATCATCCTGAACAGTTCCGTCTTTGTTACTAAATTCATCTTGCATGAAACTGCTGTCTTTATCCTGCATCACCCCTTCATTATCCATGTCCTCATCTGAATTTTCAATGATCGCATTCTGTTCTTGTTCCAGGTCGTCCAGTTTAGGAGCATAGTCGTAAGCTGTCACTTGAGTCTGTCAGGCAGCACTGTCCCTGCAGCAGGCAGGAGGTTGCAGAGCTCCCTGACAATGAAATGACTTCTGTGAACACACCACGCATAAAGGAGTAGGGAGGTTGTGGGTGACAGTCAAGGTGGGACGCATACTTTGAACAATGGTTGTGGCTAGAGTGATGCAATAATCTGATCGATTATATAACTTGTGATTAAGTTACAGTAGTTGACCTCATGGTGATATCTGTACGGAGGACCTGGAAGCCTATATAAGGGGACCTGACTTATTCATAGTTGTACTGATCCAATGACAAATTCTTTATTCATCTCACTGAAATCTAGGACTATTTATGCTAAAGTGAACTGCATCCTAAACCGATCATCGTGAGAATCCAACCTATTCATTCTGGTACTAGGTCATAATTTTTGAATGTTATAAATACTATGCAATCATGATTAGACATTAAACCAAACCACCATTATCAATCAGACAAGGCCGACAGTGGCACAGATAGAACCAGACAGTGAGGACAGGCAGGTGGAGGGTTTCTCAGCAGTGATAAGACAAGTCCTTCACAGAGTTTCAAACTCATCCTCTGAGCTTCTCTTGCTGGGGTAAGCCAGAGCCACATAAAGGCAGGCTACTACTATATAGAAAAAATGTTAACCATGATTGCTGAGTATGTTGTGGTCTGTGCAGGGCTGCCTTCGTGGAAATTTTGTTTCCTTCTTCAGTTCACAAATATGCAAAGCAAACTATTCAATATTGCTTATAGCTATAGATATTAGATTACTCTTGCCAGCCCCGTCTCAACAAACTGGAAATTAGAGTGTCTGTAAACGAGGAAGCGAAGGAAAAATAACTGCTAATTTGAGGAAAATATTACCAACCATATTCAAATTATTTAATACTCAGTGTATGCCTGGTATGTGGATTACTTTTGCCCCATCTCAACAAACAGGAAATTGGAGTGTCTGTAGATGAGGAAAAATAACTGCTAATTGAGGAAAATATTATACACTACTTAATTTTTTAATGCCTACTAGCATTTTCCCACTCAAGCAGTTAGTTTTCCTATGCTTCCTACATCGTAAACAGTTTAGACTGTGTCAAGTCATCAGCCAAGTGTTCTCCATTGTCACTGTAAGCAGCAACAAGATATGTAGAGTTATTTAGCATTGCATGTGCAGAGGATACACATTTGAGATTGTGTAAAGATTTATAATGACTTCAATAATCAACTTCAAACTTACTCTCTTGACGTTTCGACTAGATGCTGTAACCTTCATGAGATGCTAAGACTCATGTGAGCCTTATCCATACAAACTATCTAGTACATGTGTTCAGCATCTGACCAGATGTGGAAAATTAATAAAATTAAAAATGTGTGGAAAATGAATAAAAAAATAATAAACAATTAAAATATCATCAAAACTAAATATTAAAAATGATAATAGCAAAATAATAAAATACACCAAAACATAATATAACAATTAAAGACATGCTTTAGTGCACTAAAACATTAACAAAAATGATAAATAACTGGAAATACAAAACAAATATGGTGGTTTTGATTTCAAGTTCAAGCTCTCGGGAGTGGCCACCAAGCAGCCAGGCAAGTCAATTCCACAATCAAGCTCGATTGAATTGCTCACAATTTGGCACTATGTGCAATCCCTCCTTCACAGGTAGTTCCTTCTATTTCTGGATGATCTAAGATGGTGGCTTCCTCCTACAAAATAGGATATCCCATTGTCTCATGCATGTTCAGATTTCTCTTTGGACACTTTATACAGTATCTTGATGTTCTTTCATTCAGGTTTGTATCATGTGGTAGATAGCACACATGCAGGCTGGACATATTTCATGCCAGCATCCCTTCCCCTTCCCCATGAACTTCTTGACTGCCACCATCCAGTGTGTTGGCTGCATTAGTCAGTGCAATAATCAGTTGGGCCAAGTAACATTGTGAAACTATAGTAATGGTCCCTTTCTGCATGTGTGTCCAGCTTATGTCTGTCTGTGTTTGTTGGTTATGGTAACATAATGACAAGAATGGAAAGAGTCCTGTATTAGAAGCGTGAAGAAGAAACATCTTGTAACAAATTTCAAGCTATTAACAGAAAAAGTTAACACTAACTGGTAAGTTTGTCTCTTTATAAAATCCCTGATATCATGATTTCTATTCGCAGAAATTATGTCTGAGGGAAAACTGTGGCATGATCTCTAAACTCACAGGAGGTCTGGTCAATGGAAACACCCAGCCACATCCCACCTCTTCACTCCCTCCTACTTTGCAAGGGCAGTATTTTGCTACTAGTTGCAACCCTTAGTAAGGTTGTGAATTGGAAGGAAACTGTAGGTGAGTTGAGCACCGTAGATGCTATAGATATCTCATTATGTTGGCTGACTCTTTCCATCAGAAATATTCGTAAAAACTGACAAGTCAGAAAAGCATAGCTCAATTAACTTCAGGCAGTTAATAGCTGATTATAGAGAATCGACCATTTATTTTTGGTCAAGTTCATGTCCTACATTATAATTAAAAGTGAGCCACATGGAAGTGGAATGAAGAGCTGGTAGAGTAATGAGCATTAAGTGCATCATTTGTGATAATGTTAGCAATGTACACATGAATATACAGAGAGAGGTTGTGTATTTTTGCATTGATCAGGTACAATGTCCTTCAGTGGATGTCTATTGTCATAGAGAGAGTTCCAGTGAAGATGAAGGGGAATAACTAGCTAGCTAGGCTCTTCTGCCATCACTACCATACCTCTCCATCACCACCACCCTCCTCTCCTCCACTTTCATCACACCCTTCCTATTTCAACTCAGGCCCATACTTGCCAACTGCTGAAAAATATTTCCTGAACTTTAGAACAAATTCCCATGGATTTGAACTTCCTTCCCTGGACTATTTTATAACTGATACAAGATTCAATTCTTATGGCATTATATAACTTGTGTACCAAAACAGAAAATGTTCTATGCAGCATCGGAATCATCTTGGATGCTCGTTCAAGATGCTGCCATTGGCTTCTTTTAATAGCTTGTCAGTGATGAAGTATTGGCTGAAGTAACAAGACATTGTTCATTTTGATGGTGCGAAAAATTGAATGCTGTAGATGGGCTTAGAAGAGAAGGTGCCTGAGTTTTAATATTTTCCAAGCTAAATAAGCACTCAGGGTTAGCATTGGAATGTAGAAGCACTAGAAGGATCTTGGAAAGATGTGTTAGATCAAAGTATACATGCTAAAGAAGAGTTTGAGAGATCAGCTGCAGTAACTCTTCTCTGCTCTGCCACAGCTGACCAAAAATAGTCAATTACATTTCAGCTGTAGGGTCATAGGAAAGAAGTTGATAATTAGGAGCAACCGATCTTCTTCAAACTAAGAGTCATTCTCAAAACATCTCCACCGCCCGAGGCAGCAAGACATAGAGAGCAAGCTACTGATCACCCCACCATTAACAACGCTACCATATTATAATGAACTAGCACGATAGCACTCATACCCATACACAGTCCTATTCATACACAAGTTGTGATTAATCACATGCATTACAAACTATCTTACTATCATTTTTGATTTTTGTCATTATAAGAAATTTCTGTAAACCAGATGGATGGGTATTTAAACCGTTACCCAGCTTGGCTATTTCAGTTGTACACAATTTCTGTCTATTCAATATATATTCTTGCTTAAAGCCTCTGATAAGATAGCCAGAGAGAACTAGTCCTCTCCTGACTCCTGGTAGTAGGCAGTTTGTAGCAGACTCAGGTGGCTGCTATCATAATCAATTACCCTGCTCCCTACACCTGGCAGCAGTGGTGGTTCGATTACTCACCCATGGAAGTGACTGACAATACCTAGTAGCAGAGGTGGACCAACACATCTAACAAAAAGACTGAGTACTACAGCATATTACAAAGATAGGAAAATCAATACCCAACACAAACCAAAAGATCAGAACACTCTACTATCTGATGATGACAATATTTCCTCCCTCACCAGCAGAACTCCAGGTGACGATGCTTGCGCGGATGACTGGGCAACTCCTCCAGATAGAGCAAGATACACTGGAAGAATCAGACTAGTCTAGATCATCTGCAGAACCGGTCAGAAAATCACAAATTTTTCCAAGAAGAACAGCTGCAAGTTCATCAAGTGATGGAAACTGCTAGACTGGACCAGGAGAAAAAGCTGACCAAGGAACATATGGAAACAGAGGAAGCTAAAGAGCAAAGGCAGCAGCTAGACAAACTGGCACAATCATTGACACCATGGCATGACTCTGACCAACCAGCATCCTACCTCTTCTAGTTTGAGGAAGTCATGACTGCAGCAAAAGTTGACCCAGCAACATGGCCAGTCCACCTCATCACCCTATTCTGGGAAGGCATTGCAGGCCTACACTGTCAACATTTCAACCGAAGCAACGATGTTTTACCCTACACTAAAAGAAGCACTACTTACTCCACTGGGTAAATCCAAGGAAGCCTGCCAAAGACAGTTCTGGGGATACAAGACGCACAACAAACTACCCACAGAGACTGCAAGAGAGCTACAGTGACTGTCCGACAGACTCATGGAAGGTTCCACTACTGTGAAAGAAGCAAGCCAAAGATGGCCACTGGCTAGTTGTTGTCCTTATTTAATCCTGTTGATGCTGATTATGTGTCTAATAAGAAGCCAACCTCTACCATGGAGTGTGGATGATTCATGGAAGACAAGCTGGCGCTCCGGAACTCCTGTTGAGAGAGCAGACTGACTACCCAGACATGGGTACCCCAAAGGTGATCATCAACCGAGACAGCAGCAGGAAAAACAATATTGGAGAAGACCACTACAACAGAAACGGGACTACTGCAGTAGACCTTTAACCCCTCCAGCGAACAAACGCTGGGAGCACTCACACAGCAGTCCAGACAGTCATCCTGTGGTGTGCTTTGTCTGCGGATATAGAGTGTCATAAGAAGCCAGACTGTGCAATGCAAGTGAGATGAGCCACCTCCCCCACTCCAACTACAAGCCCTCACATCTCAGGTATGATTGCTAATTCACCTTGCAATAAGCTCATCATAGACTCGGGAGCAATCCACACCAACAAGAAGCACATCAGAACCCAGGACCTAATCGGGACGAAAGTGAGACTGGCAGCATTTGACCAGACAACTCAAGAGTACCCATTGGCAAACATTAAGTTGCAGGTAGAAAAAAGCATTTTGGTTATACTGTTGCAGTTGTCCACAACTTAGATGCAGATGCTCTGCTGGGAGTAGACTTGCAACTTTTCGACTACTTACTTCATCTGTACAACACTAAGCAAGCTCATCCAGTATATATATCTCACCAGAGATCAGTAGACCAAAGAACAGGCAGCCTTACAGAGGGCAGATGAAGACACTCAACAATGTGGTGCAGACATTATCAATCTGCAGGATTTTTTTGACTACGAGGATGAGATGTTCTAGACTGTCCCTCCATCCCAGACTACCATGCAGGCTGTACAGATGCCAGTCTGCCAGATCCGGAGCCACTACCCCAATTGTGGCCCAAGACCACTCTGATAGACAGGAGTTGGTGGAGCAACAGAAGAATGCCCCCTCTCTGCAGGCTATCAGGGACCTAGCAAACAAGCAGGAGGAAGGATACCTTTGGGATAATGGACTCCTCATTCATCAGGAAACGGACGAGATAGGACTGTGTTCCACAAGAATTGTATTGCCAGAGACCAGGCGCTTGAACATTCTCATACTAGCACACTCAGCTCTCGCTGGTGGACATTTTTGATGCAGAAAAACTCAGAATCGCATACAACACCACTTTACTTGGCCGGGCATCACAGCAGAAACCAAACAGCATTGCACTTCATGCCCAGAGTGCCAAAAGGAAGCCCAACATCACTACAAACAAGCACCACTGCAACCCTTGCCAGTGATTACCATACCATTTCATCGACTGGCGTTCGACATTGTTGGACCTCTTCCAATGTCAATGTTAGACTTCAAATATAT
The DNA here is from genome assembly GCA_028752905.1 of Cladorhizidae sp. MBARI D1340-BT2. Classification (NCBI taxonomy): domain Eukaryota; kingdom Metazoa; phylum Porifera; class Demospongiae; order Poecilosclerida; family Cladorhizidae; species Cladorhizidae sp. MBARI D1340-BT2. The sequence continues at coordinate 26,083,225 of JAQNBH010000014.1, read as the reverse complement.
ACTAACATGCACGTGTTATGGAACCAAGTACCTGGAAGCCTCACCACTAAAGAAAACGATAGCAGAGTTGGTTGCAGAAGCCATGGTGCTGATGTCTTCTCCAGGACAGGAATTCCTGAGGAGATATTAACCGACCAAGGTTCGGTGTTTGTGGGAAAAGTTGTTCCTATATGTGTTCTCTCCTAGGCATACACCACCTCAGAACATTACCATATCACCCGCAGTCAGATGGTGTGCTGGAACGCTGGCACGCCTACTTGAAGAGTATGCTGAGAAAGGTCACTGATGACAGAAGAGACTGGGATCTCTACCTAAAATATCTCGTCTTTGCATACCAGGACACTACACATACACGGTAACTGGTTATTCACCATTTGAACTTATTTTTGGCAGGTATATTAGCGGACCATTGAAGTCATGAAAGAAGCCTGGATGGTTGGCGACACTCCAGCCATTGCAGTAACAGACTGGGTCCAGGAGCTCAAAACAAGAATGACAATCATGACAGACACAGTCCAGCCAAGGGAGGAGAAGGCAAAGCTGGCTATGAAAGCTTACTATGATCGAAAGACAACACCTGAGCACTCACCAGGATCCATGGTGTTGGTGAGAATTCCCCAACTTAAGGGCAAGTTGGAAGACCGATGGGGAGGCCCTTACGAGATACTTGAACAAATATCAGATTGTAACTACAGGATAGCTATTCCAGGTAGAAAGAACCATTCAAGAGTGCTCCATTGAGGCAATGGAAACAAGCAGACAACTAAGTGATGAGAGTCATCATGGTGATGAGGATGATGCACCCTATCTCTCAACCTTGCAAGCAGACTCATCTCTCACTCAGTAATAGGCCCAGCAGCTAAAGGGTAAATTTGACTGTGTTATGCATCCCTCCTGTTCTATTTCAATTCTAGAGCATGCTATCTATACACTCGATTCTCCCCCACTATGTACTGCACCATACCGGCTAGCACCAGCCTGGAGAGACCTGCTCAGAGAAGAAATCGAGATATTATGATACTTGAGCCCTCCACTAGCTCCTGGTCTTCCAGTTCGGAAGAAAGTTGGTGAAATACATTTGTGTGTCGACTTCAGGAAAATCAACCAAGTCACCCAACCTGATCCATATCTAAGTGGATCACTGTGTATTAGGATACAGTTACTCCCTACGTCTCTGTATCATAGAATTTGATGACCGGGGATCACTGAGAACTAGGATACAGTGAACGGGGGTCATTTTTAAGGGGCGTCACCATATACTGCAACACTGGCGGTAAAGTTTGTTTCCTTCTACAGTTCACAGATATGTAAAACACATGATTCATTTTTTGCTTATAGCTACAGGTATTAGATTACTTTTGCCCCATCTCAACATACTTGAAATTGGAGTGTCTGTAAACGAGGAAGTGAAGGAAAAATAACTGCTAATTAGAAAAATATTATACACCACTATTTCATTTTTTAATGCCTATTAGCCTTTTCCCACTCAAGCAGTTAGTTTTTCTATGCTTCCTACATCGTAAACAGTTTGGACTTTGTCGAATCATCAGCCGAGTGTTCTCCATTGTCACTGTAAGCAGCGATGCAAGATATGTAGAGTTATTCAGCATTGCATGTGCAGAGGATACACATTTGAGAGTTAGAATGACTTCAATAATCAACTTCAAACTTATTCTCTCGATGTTTCGACTAGGTGCTGTAACCGCTAAGACTCACATGAGCCTGCTATATACCAATACTTAGTCATCCATACAAACCATCTGCTACACGTGTGGAAATTAATAAAATTAAAAAAGTAGCAATTATAAAATATCACCAAAACTAAACAATAAAAAATAATGATAATAGCAAATTATAAAATATACCAAAACATAATATAACAATTAAAGACATGCTTTAGTGCACTAAAACATTAACAAAAATTATAAATAACTGGAAATACAAAACAAATATGGTGGTTGTGGTTTCAAGGTCAGGCTCTTGAGAGTGGCCACCAAGCAGCCGGGCAGGTCCATTCTACAATTAATCTCGATCGAACCGCTCACACTTTGGCGTTAGGGATGTGCAATGCCTCCTTCTTGAAGAGGTAGGATGCTGGTTGGTCAGAGTCATTCCATGGTGTCAATGACTGTGCCAGTTTGTCTAGCTGCTGCCTTATCTCTTTAGCTTCCTCTTTTCCCATATATTCCTAGTCAGTTTTTTCTCTCCTGGCTGTTTCATTTACTTGATAAACTTGCAGCAGCTCTTCTTGGAACCATTTGTAGTTTTCCGACTGGTTCTGCAGATGATCTAGACTAGTCTGATTCTGCCAGTGTGTCTTGCTCTATCTGGAGGAGTTGTCCAGTCATCAGCGCGAGTATCGTCACTTGGAGTTCTGCTGGTGAGGGAGGGGATGTAGAAACACAGATAGTAAAGTGTTCTGATCTTTTGGTTTCTGTCGGGTATTCATTCTCCTGTCTTCGTAGAATGCTGTAGTACTCAGTCTTTTCATTAGATGAGTTGGTCCACTTGTGCCACCAGGTATTGTCAGTCACTTCAATGGGTGAGTAATCGAACCACCACTGCCACCAGGTGTTGGGGGCAGGGTATTTGATTATGATAGCAGCCACCTGAGTCTGCCACAAACTGCCTACTACCAGGAGTCAGGAGAGGACTAGTTCTCTCTTGCTATCTTATCAGAGGCTTTAAGTAAGTTGAATAGACAGAAATTGTGCAGAACTGAAATAGCCCAGCTGAGTAATGGTTTAAATACCCATCCAGCTGGTTCACAGAAATTATCTTATAATGACAAAAATCAATGACAGTGAGATAGCTTGTGATGCATGTGATTAATCACAACTCGTGTATGAATAGGACTTTGGATGGGTATGAGTGCTTTCGTGCTAGTTCATTATAATATGGTAGGGTTGTTAAAGGTAGGGTGATCCCCAACAATGAGTAGCTTGTTCTCTGTGTCTTGCCGCCTTGGGTGGTGGAGAGGATTTTGATGCTAGTTTGAAGAAGATTGGTTGCTCCTAATTATCAACTTCTTTCCTATGACCCTACAGCTGAAGTTTAATTGACTATTTTTGGTCAGCAGCTGTGGCAGAGCAGAGAAGAGTTACTGCAGCTGATCTCAAACTCTTCTTTAGCATGTATACTTTGATCTAACACATCTTTCCAAGATCCTTCTAGTGCTTGTATATTCCAATGCTGACCTTGAGGGCTTATTCAGCTTGAAAAAGATTAAAACTCAGGCACCTTCTCTTCTAAGCCCATCTAGGGCAGGAAATTTTCTCACCATTGAACAATGATGCTCTTGTTACTTCAGCCAATACTTCGTCACTGACAAGCTATTAAAAGAAGCCATGGCAGTACTTGGAGGAGCATCCAAGATGACCCCGATGCAGCATAGAACATTTTCTGGTTTGGTACACAAGTTATATAATGCCATAAGAATTGAATTATCAGAATCTTTTTATCAGTGATGCACTTTATAAAATGATCCAGGGAAGGAGGTTCAAATCCAGGGGAATTTGTTCTAAAATCCAGGAAACTATTTTTCAGCAGTTGACAAGTATGGGCATGAGTGAAAATAGGAAGGGTGTGATGAAAGTGAAGGAGAGGAGAGTGGTGGTGATGGAGCGGTATGGTAGTGATAGCAGAAGAGACCAGCTAGCTAGTTGTTCCCCTTCATCTTCAATGGAACTCTTTGGCTCTCTCTATGACAATAAACATCCACTGAAGGCCATTGAACCTGATCAATGCAAAAATACACTACCTCTCTCTGTATATTCATGTGTACATTGCTAACATTATCACAAATGATGCACTTAATGCTCATTACTCTACAGCTCTTCGTTTCACTTCCATGTGGCTCACTTTTAATTATAATGTAGTACATGAACTTGACCACAAATAAATGTATAATCAGCTATTAACTGCCAGAAGTTAATTGGCTATGCTTTTCTGACCTGTCAATTTTTATGAAATATTTCTGATGAAAAGAGTCAGCCATCATAATGAGATATCTAAAGCATCTATGGTGTTCAACTAACCTACAGTTTCCTTCCAATCCATGACCCTACTAAGGGTTGTAGCCAGTAGCAAACTACTGCACATGCAAAGTAGGGGGGAGTGAAGAGGTGGGATGTGGCTGGGTGTTTTCATTGACCATTATCTAAGGTTCCCCTGTGAGCTTAGAGATCATGCCACAGTTTTCCCTCAGACATCATGTCTGCGAATAGGAATCATGATATCAGGGATTTTATAAAGAGACAAACTTACCAGTTAGTGTTAACTTTTTCTGTTAATAGCTTGAAATTTGTTACAAGATGTTTCTTCTTCGCGCTTCTAATACATGACTCTTTCCATTCTTTTCATTATGTTACCATAACCAACAAACACAGACAGACATAAGCATGGACACACATGCAGACAGGACCATTACTATAGTTTCACAATGTTACTTGGCCCAACTGATTATTATACTAACTAATGCAGCCAACACACTGGATGGTGGCAATCAAGAAGTTCATGGGGAAGGGGAAGGGATGCTGGCTTGAAATATGTCCAGCCTGCATGTATGCGGTAGCTAGCTATCTACCACATGATATATACAAACCTGAATGAAAGAACATCAAGATAGTGTATAAAGTGTTCAAAGAGAAATGTGAACATGCATGGGACAATGGGATATCCTATTTTGTAGGAGGAAGCCACCACCTTAGACCATCCAGAAATAGAAGGAACTACCTGTCAAGGAGGGATTACACATAGTGCCAAATTGTGAGCAGTTCGATCGAGCTTGATTGTGGAATGGACTTGCCCGGTTGCTTGGTGGCCACTCTCGACAGCCTGAACTTGAAATCACAACCACCATATTTGTTTTGTATTTCCAGTTATTTATAATTTTTGTTAATGTTTTAGTGCACTAAAGCATGTCTTTAATTGTAATATTATGTTTTGGTATATTTTATTTTGCTATTATCATTATTTTTTATTATTTATTTTTGGTGATATTTTATAATTGCTACTTTTTTAATTTTATTGATTTTCCACACGTGTAGCAGATGGTTTGTATGGATGACTAAGTATTGGTATATAGCAGGCTCATGTGAGTCTTACCATCTCATGAAGGTTACAGCATCTAGTCGAAATATCGAGAGAATAAGTTTGAAGTTGATTATTGAAGTCATTCTAACTCTCAAATATGTATCCTCTGCACATGCAATGCTGAATAACTCTACATATCTTGTTGCTGCTTATAGTGACAATGGATAACACTCGGCTGATGATTCGACACAGTCCAAACTGTTTACGATGTAGGAAGCATAGGAAAACTAACTGCTTGAGTGGGAAAATGCTAGTAGGCATTAAAAAATGAAATAGTAGTGTATAATATTTTTGTAAGTTAGCAGTTATTTTTCCTTCACTTCCTCGTTTACAGACACTCCAATTTCCAGTATGTTAAGACAGGGCAAAAGTAATCTAATACCTGTAGCTATAAGCAAAAAATGAATCATGTGTTTTACATATCTGTGAACTGTAGAAGGAAACAAACTTTACCGCTAGTGTTGCAGTATGGTGACGCCCCTTAAAAATGACTCCCGTTCACTGTATCCTAGTTCTCAGTGATCCCCGGTCATCAAATTCTATGATACAGAGACGTAGGGAGTAACTGTATCCTAATACAGAGACGTAGGGAGTAACTGTATCCTAATACACAGTGATCCACTTAGATATGGATCAGGTTGGGTGACTTGGTTGATTCTCCTGAAGTCGACACACAAATGTATTTCACCAACTTTCTTCCGAACTGGAAGACCAGGAGCTAGTGGAGGGCTCAAGTATCATAACATCTCGATTTCTTCTCTGAGCAGGTCTCTCCAGGCTGGTGTTAGCCGGTATGGTGCAGTACATAGTGGGGGAGAATCGAGTGTATAGATAGCATGCTCTAGAATTGAAATAGAACAGGAGGGATGCATAACACAGTCAAATTTACCCTTTAGCTGCTGGGCCTATTACTGAGTGAGAGATGAGTCTGCTTGCAAGGTTGAGAGATAGGGTGCATCATCCTCATCACCATGATGACTCTCATCACTTAGTTGTCTGCTTGTTTCCATTGCCTCAATGGAGCACTCTTGAATGGTTCTTTCTACCTGGAATAGCTATCCTGTAGTTACAATCTGATATTTGTTCAAGTATCTCGTAAGAACCTCCCCATCGGTCTTCCAACTTGCCCTTAAGTTGGGGAATTCTCACCAACACCATGGATCCTGGTGAGTGCTCAGGTGTTGTCTTTCGATCATAGTAAGCTTTCATAGCCAGCTTTGCCTTCTCCTCCCTTGGCTGGACTGTGTCTGTCATGATTGTCATTCTTGTTTTGAGCTCCTGGACCCAGTCTGTTACTGCAATGGCTGGAGTGTCGCCAACCATCCAGGCTTCTTTCATGACTTCAATGGTCCGCTAATATACCTGCCAAAAATAAGTTCAAATGGTGAATAACCAGTTACCGTGTATGTGTAGTGTCCTGGTATGCAAAGACGAGATATTTTAGGTAGAGATCCCAGTCTCTTCTGTCATCAGTGACCTTTCTCAGCATACTCTTCAAGTAGGCGTACCAGCGTTCCAGCACACCATCTGACTGCGGGTGATATGGTAATGTTCTGAGATGGTGTATGCCTAGGAGAGAACACATATAGGTAACAACTTTTCCCACAAACACCGAACCTTGGTCGGTTAATATCTCCTCAGGAATTCCTGTCCTGGAGAAGACATCAGCACCATGGCTTCTGCAACCAACTCTGCTATCGTTTTCTTTAGTGGTGAGGCTTCCAGGTACTTGGTTCCATAACACGTGCATGTTAGTATATATTTGAAGTCTAACATTGACATTGGAAGAGGTCCAACAATGTCGAACGCCAGTCGATGAAATGGTATGGTAATCACCGGCAAGGGTTGCAGTGGTGCTTGTTTGTAGTGATGTTGGGCTTCCTTTTGGCACTCTGGGCATGAAGTGCAATGCTGTTTGGTTTCTGCTGTGATGCCCGGCCAAGTAAAGTGGTGTTGTATGCGATTCTGAGTTTTTCTGCATCAAAAATATCCACCAGCGAGAGCTGAGTGTGCTAGTATGAGAATGTTCAAGCGCCTGGTCTCTGGCAATACAATTCTTGTGGAACACAGTCCTATCTCGTCCGTTTCCTGATGAATGAGGAGTCCATCATCCCAAAGGTATCCTTCCTCCTGCTTGTTTGCTAGGTCCCTGATAGCCTGCAGAGAGGGGGCATTCTTCTGTTGCTCCACCAACTCCTGTCTATCAGAGTGATCTTGGGCCACAATTGGGGTAGTGGCTCCGGATCTGGCAGACTGGCATCTGTACAGCCTGCATGGTAGTCTGGGATGGAGGGACAGTCTAGAACATCTCATCCTCATAGTCAAAAAAATCCTGCAGATTGATAATGTCTGCACCAGATTGGTGAGTGTCTTCATCTGTCCTCTGTAAGGCTGCCTGTTCTTTGGTCTACTGATCTCTGGTGAGATATACTGGATGAGCTTGCTTAGTGTTGTACAGATGAAGTAAGTAGTCGAAAAGTTGCAAGTCTACTCCCAGCAGAGCATCTGCATCTAAGTTGTGGACAACTGCAACAGTATAACCAAAATGCTTTTTTCTACCTGCAACTTAATGTTTGCCAATGGGTACTCTTGAGTTGTCTGGTCAAATGCTGCCAGTCTCACTTTCGTCCCGATTAGGTCCTGGGTTCTGATGTGCTTCTTGTTGGTGTGGATTGCTCCCGAGTCTATGATGAGCTTATTGCAAGGTGAATTAGCAATCATACCTGAGATGTGAGGGCTTGTAGTTGGAGTGGGGGAGGTGGCTCATCTCACTTGCATTGCACAGTCTTGCTTCTTATGACCTCTATATCCGCAGACAAAGCACACCACAGGATGACTGTCTGGACTGCTGTGTGAGTGCTCCTAGCGTTTGTTCGCTGGAGGGGTTAAGGGTCTACTGCAGTAGTCCCATTTCTGTTGTAGTGGTCTTCTCCAATATTGTTTTTCCTGCTGCTGTCTCGGTTGATGATCACCTTTGGGGTACCCATGTCTGGGTAGTCAGTCTGCTCTCTCCACAGGAGTTCCAGAGTGCCAGCTTGTCTTCTATGAATCATCCACACTCCATGTTTAGAGGTTGGCTTCTTATTAGACACATAATCAGCATCAACAGGATTAAATAAGGACAACAACTAGCCAGTGGCAATCTTTGGCTTGCTTCTTTACCAGTAGTGTAACCTTCCAGGAGTCTGTCGAACAGCCACTGTAGCTCTCTTACAATCTCTGTGGGTAGTTCGTTGCGCGTCTTGTATCCTCAGAACTGTCTTTGGCAGGCTTCCTTGGATTTACCCAGTTAAGTAAGTATCTTTTAGCGTATGGTAAAACGTCTTTGCTTCGGTTGAAATATTGACAGTGTAGGCCTGCAATGCCTTCCCAGAATAGGGAGATGAGGTGGAGTGGCCATATTGCTTTGTCCACTTTTGCTGCAGTCATGACTTCCTCAAACTAGAAGAGGTAGGAGGCTGGTTGGTCAGAGTCATGCCATGGTGTCAATGATTGTGCCAGTTTGTCTAGCTGCTGCCTTTGCTCTTTAGCTTCCTCTTTTTCCATATGTTCCTTGGTCAGCTTTTTCTCCTAGTCCAGTCTAGCAGTTTTCCATCACTTGATGAACTTGCAGCTGTTCTTCTTGGAAACATTTGCGATTTTCTGACCGGTTCTGCAGATGATCTAGACTAGTCTGATTCTTCCAGTGTATCTTGCTCTATCTGGAGGAGTTGCCCAGTCATCCGCGCAAGCATCGTCACCTGGAGTTCTGGTGGTGAGGGAGGAAACATTGTCAGCATCAGATAGTAGAGTGTTCTGATCTTTTAGTTTCTGTCGGGTATTCATTCTCCTATCTTTGTTAGTATGCTGTAGTACTCAGTCTTTTTGTTAGATGTGGTGTTTGTCCACCTCTGCTACTAGGTATTGTCAGTCACTTCAATGGATGAGTAATCAAACCACCACTGCTGCCAGGTGTAGGGAGCAGGGTAATTGATTATGATAGCAGCCACCTGAGTCTGCTACAAACTGCCAACTGCCAGGAGTCGGGAGAGGACTAGTTCTCTCTGGCTATCTTATCAGAGGCTTTAAGCAAGAATATATATTGAATAGACAGAAATTGTGTACAACTAAAATAGCCAAGCTGGTTAACGGTTTAAATACCCATCCATCTGGTTTACAGAAATTACTTATAATGACAAAAATCAAAAATGATAGTGAGATAGTTTGTAATGCATGTGATTAATCACAACTTGTGTATGAATAGGACTGTGTATGGGTATGAGTGCTATCGTGCTAGTTCATTATAATATGGTAGCGTTGTTGATGGTGGGGTGATCAGTAGCTTGCTCTCTGTGTCTTGCTGCCTCAGGCGGTGGAGATGTTTTGAGAATGACTCTTAGTTTGAAGAAGATCGGTTGCTCCTAATTATCAACTTCTTTCCTATGACCCTACAGCTGAAATGTAATTGACTATTTTTGGTCAGCTGTGGCAGAGCAGAGAAGAGTTACTGCAGCTGATCTCTCAAACTCTTCTTTAGCATGTATACTTTGATCTAACACATCTTTCCAAGATCCTTCTAGTGCTTCTACATTCCAATGCTAACCCTGAGTGCTTATTTAGCTTGGAAAATATTAAAACTCAGGCACCTTCTCTTCTAAGCCCATCTACAGCATTCAATTTTTCGCACCATCAAAATGAACAATGTCTTGTTACTTCAGCCAATACTTCATCACTGACAAGCTATTAAAAGAAGCCAATGGCAGCATCTTGAACGAGCATCCAAGATGATTCCGATGCTGCATAGAACATTTTCTGTTTTGGTACACAAGTTATATAATGCCATAAGAATTGAATCTTGTATCAGTTATAAAATAGTCCAGGGAAGGAAGTTCAAATCCATGGGAATTTGTTCTAAAGTTCAGGAAAGTATTTTTCAGCAGTTGGCAAGTATGGGCCTGAGTTGAAATAGGAAGGGTGTGATGAAAGTGGAGGAGAGGAGGGTGGTGGTGATGGAGAGGTATGGTAGTGATGGCAGAAGAGCCTAGCTAGCTAGTTATTCCCCTTCATCTTCACTGGAACTCTCTCTATGACAATAGACATCCACTGAAGGACATTGTACCTGATCAATGCAAAAATACACAACCTCTCTCTGTATATTCATGTGTACATTGCTAACATTATCACAAATGATGCACTTAATGCTCATTACTCTACCAGCTCTTCATTCCACTTCCATGTGGCTCACTTTTAATTATAATGTAGGACATGAACTTGACCAAAAATAAATGGTCGATTCTCTATAATCAGCTATTAACTGCCTGAAGTTAATTGAACTATGCTTTTCTGACCTGTCAGTTTTTACGAATATTTCTGATGGAAAGAGTCAGCCAACATAATGAGATATCTATAGCATCTACGGTGCTCAACTAACCTACAGTTTCCTTCCAATTCACAACCTTACTACAGGGGTGGATCCAGGGGGGGATTTTCTGGGGTTGCAACCCCCCCATAACATTCTAAACACTAGCTCCATCTCCAGTTTCATTGTTAGTATAGACACTTTGTTAGATATAGACACTTTGGTTAAACTACAAACTGTTAAATATGAATGAAATTCTAGTAAACCCACACTCCTGCTGTCATGATAATAGCATTTTGCATCTGCCATCAACATTGCCATGTCTGGAAGTAGAAAGAGGCCGTCACCCAGGGATTGCACCCAGCTGACAACTTTTTTTTAAAAGGTAAGATACAATATACAGCCGGTATATGAACAATAAGGGTTAAGAGTTGAATGCTCAATTTATAATAGCCTTCTAATTAATGTAGAATCGAGTCTGGGTCCCATATCCCTGTATCAAAGACTGCTGATGATGGTAACTCTAGTGCATCAACTGATATAGATTTATTTGTTCAATCACCATCAATGACAGTCACAACCACTACATCGAGCTCTTCCTTGTCAATGCCAACTACTGTTTCTCAGTTATGCTCAGCATCAATTGATACGATGACTACATCACTCAGTGTAGTTCCGTCAACTAGTGGACAGGTGGACTTAGGGACGATAGTTGAAGCCGCTCAAGGTAACTGGGATAAGCTTAGGTCATTAGCAAATAATATCCCAGATGATCGTAAGAAGCAATATCTTTCTCATCATTCCAAACCTTCTTCTTCTGATCATCTTCATTCACATCAGGTGACCAAAGTGGGAAAAACCTGGAGTGTATCCTTCCAGCTTGGGATGGTTAGTAAAATTTCCTTGGCTTTCATACAGCACTGTTCTTGCAGGTGGTCTTTGCAGATATTGTATAGTTTTTCCAGAGCAGCCGGGTAGAGGCAGTGTTTCTGTAGTTGGCAATCGTTCTGGTTTGTTAGTTTTGTCCCCATACCAGAAACCATACTCAAAAGCACTTGGCAAGGATGGTGTACTTGTATGCCATGATCAGACTCAAATGCATTGCCGTGCAGCTGAGAGGGTAGGATCTCAGAAATTTTAACCAACCAGATGAAAGGATAGCTATTGAAACAGAGCAACCAACAAGCTGAAGAGAACAGGCATGTTCTCCAGCAGATAGTTTTGGCTGTAGAGTTTTTGGCAAAGCAAGCACTACCATTCAGAGGCCACTCTGACTACAGAGTGGATTTCTCAGATGAAGATCTCAACAGGGGCAATTTTGTAGCCACACTTCAGCTTTTGGCTAAGACAGATAAGCTCCTACAGAAACACCTTCTCTCAGCTAAAAGGAACGCAAAGTATACCAGCAAGACCATTCAAAATGAGGTTATTCACATATATGCATCTAAAATAATTAGAAAGCATATAACTGAACAGCTCCGAGAAAAAATATTGCCTTTCACCATCATTGCTGATGAAGCCACAGATCCTCATTCTAATCAAGAGATTCTTTCTGTGTGCTTCAGGTATGTTGATCTGTCCTCCCCCACTGATCCTCATATCAAGGAGTGCCAGATTAGCTTTGTCTACTTGGACCGAGCCAATGCTTAATCCATTTCAAGAAAGATTCTTGAAACAGTTTCTAGTCCTTCAGTTTCTTTAGATCCCTGTAGAATTAGAGGGCAAGCTTATGATGGAGCATCTGTGATGTCATCCGGCATTGCAGGAGTCCAATCTAAAGTCAAGGAGGTCAGCCCACTAGCTCTGTACACACACACTGCTACTCACACTGCCTTAATCTTTCAATTGCCAGAGCATGTCTTGTTCAGGAAGTACGAAACTTGATTTTAGTTATAAATGAAGCACACCTCTTTTTAGCTCACAGCCCTAAGAGACAAAACCTTTTTGAACTTACAGTCAATGAATTCTTGCCTTCTTCAAAAGCAAGAAAGCTTCCAGGAATGTGTAAGACAAGATGGGTGGAGAGCTTTGAAATGTTTCTTGAAATGTATGAGTCACTTATCACTTTCTTAGATGCCATTTTGTGTACTACCGATTACCCAAATTTATGCTCATCAGATGGGAGCTGGAATTGGGATACTGAGACAAGAGTGAAAGCACAAGGTCTGAAAGCTGCTCTCTCTTCTTTTCAAACTCTTGCTGTTTTTATAATCACCAAGAATGTTCTTGATGAAGTAAAAATACTTGCTTCAAAACTTCAGAAGCAGGATCAAGATATATATGAGGCCTATAACAAAGTTACTGAAGCGATTGAATGCTTGAAAACCCTCAGAAAGACTATTGACACCGTTTTTAGCTTGTGGTATTGTGAGGTACTTGAACTGGCTGAGTCAATTGGTGTGAGTGAGAGTGTTCCAAGAAAGACAAGCATTCAACGGAATCGAGCAACACTCCAAGTCAATCAGCAAAAGAGCATTGCAAGAGAGTCATTGCTATACCAGTGCTGGATTCATTCATTAACCAGTTGGAGGAAAGATTTCAAGGTGAGGGAAAACAAAGTCATATGCTTTTGTGCCTTGTGCCTTCAGTGCTCAACTGCAATCCGAGTGTTCAACTATCACAACATATAGATGACCTTCTGTACTGGGAACAAGATCTTCCATGTTCCTTGTCTCTCAAAAGTGAACTAAGAAGATGGCAATCATTGTGGGAGCATAAGCGAGACAAAGATGAGGCTACCACCCCCAACAATCTTCTCCTAGCTCTTAGCTCTGATACTTTCCCAAACATTCATTGCTTACTAGTCATTGCTTGCACTCTGCCTATCACCAGTGCTGAAGCAGAATGATCATTTAGTTTATTCAGGAGGATAAAGACATATATATATACAAGGTCGACTTTGACTGAACAACACTTTTCTGATCTTGCTGTAATACCCATGAACTATGGAGTGAGAGTGTCAGTTGATGATATCTGCCATGCTTTTGTGCAGTGTCACCCGAGAAGGCTCTTTCAAGCTTCACTATTTATTGACTGAAAATAGTCTCCTGTTTATCTTTAGTTGCTGTTCTTTTAAGCTGATAAATATTCTTATTCATTACACAGTACAGTGTGCATGGGCTAGTTCTCCACCCCTGCACCCCCCCCGTACCTTTCTAAAATTCCTGGATCCACCCCAGCATCTTCCTTAGGTTGTTAGTAGGCAGGCAGCCAGGACCATAGCCCGGAATAAGTAAGGGGGTTTCCTGAGCACTTGCACTATTACTCACAATTCTTTTTAAAGGATAACATGTTCAATTTTACATTTCTTGTTATAATAATGTTGGTGATGATATGTCTTGATATATAATTGCCAAGAGAAATGCAGGACGGTGCTTTCTTGCAAAATGATTAATGATCTGATCATGATTCAGGAAAGAAAGGATTTCCGGGCAACATGGAAACCCCTGTGTCTATGGCCGTGAGTAGTTCATCAACCCCCCCAATCTAAAATTCCTGGATCCACCCTGTACTAAGGGTTGCAACTAGTAGCAAAATACTGCCCTTGCAAAGTAAGAGGGAGTGAAGAGGTGGGATGTGGCTGGGTGTTTCCATTGACCAGACCTTAAGATTCCCCTGTGAGTGTAGAGATCATGCCACAGTTTTCCCTCAGACATCATGTCTGCGAATAGGAATCATGATATCAGGGATTTTATAAAGAGACAAACTTACCAGTTAGTGTTAACTTTTTCTGTTAATAGCTTGAAATGTGTTACAAGATGTTTCTTCTTCACGCTTCTAATACAGGACTCTTTCCATTCTTGTCATTATGTTACCATAACCAACAAACACAGACAGACATAAGCTGGACACACATGCAGACAGGACCATTACTATAGTTTCACAATGTTACTTGGCCCAACTGATTATTGCACTGACTAATGCAGCCAACACACTGGATGGTGGCAGTGGAAGGGGAAGGGATGCTGGCATGAAATATGTCCAGCCTGCATGTGTGCGGTGGCTAGCTATCTACCACATGATATAAACCTCAATGAAAGAACATCAAGATACTGTATAAAGTGTCCAAAGAGAAATCTGAACATGCATGAGACAATAGGATATCCTATTTTGTAGGAGGAAGCCACCATCTTAGACCATCCAGAAATAGAAGGAACTACCTGTGAAGGAGGGATTGCACATAGTGCCAAATTGTGAGCAGTTCGATCGAGCTTGATTGTGGAATGGACTTGCCTGGCTGCTTGGTGGCCACTCTCGACAGCCTGAACTTGAAATCACAACCACCAGTTATTTATCATTTTTGTTAATGTTTTAGTGCACTAAAGCACGTCTTTAATTGTTATATTATGTTCTGGTGTATTTTATTATTTTGATATTATCATTTTTAATATTTAGTTTTGGTGATATTTTAATTGTTTATAATTTTTTTAATTTGCTACTTTCTAAATTTTCCACACATTTTTAATTTTACTAATTTTCCACATCTGGTCAGATGCTGAACACGTGTACTAGATAGTTTGTATGGATAACTAACTACTGGTATATAGCAGGCTCACATGAGTCTTAGCATCTCATGAAGGTTACAGCATCTAGTCGAAACGTCGAGAGAGTAAGTTTGAAGTTGATTATTGAAGTCATTATAACTCTTTACACAATCTCAAATGTGTATCTTCTGCACATGCAATGCTGAATAACTCTACATATCTTGTTGCTGCTTACAGTGACAATGGAGAACACTCGGCTGATGATTTGACAAAGTCCAAACTGTTTACGATGTAGGAAGCATAGGAAAACTAACTGCTTGAGTGGGAAAATGCTAGTAGGCATTAAAAAAGTGTATAATATTTTCCTCAATTAGCAGTTATTTTTCCTTCACTTCCTCACTTACAGACACTCCAATTTCCAGTTTGTTGAGATGGGGCAAAAGTAATCCACATACTTATAGCTATAGGCATTATACACTGAGTATTAAATAATTTGTATATGGTTGTGTAATATTTTCCTCAATTAGCAGTTATTTTTCCTTCACTTCCTCGTTTACAGACACTCTAATTTCCAGTTTGTTGAGACGGGGCTGGCAAGAGTAATCTAATATCTATAGCTATAAGCAATATTGAATAGTTTGTTTTGCATATTCGTGAACTGAAGAAGGAAACAAAATTTCCAAGAAGGCAGCCCTGCACAGACCACAACATACTCTGCAATCATGGTTAACATTTTGTCACCACATTGCTATATAGTGGTAGCCTGCCTTCATGTAGCTCTGGCTTACCCCAGCAAGAGGAGCTCAGAGGATGAGTTTGAAACTCTGTAAAGGACTTGTCTTATCACTGCTGAGAAACCCTCCACCTGCCTGTCCTCACTGTCTGGTTCTATCTGTGCCACTGTCGGCCCCGTCTGATTGATAATGGTGGTTTGGTATAATGTCTAATCATGATTGCATAGTATTTATAACATTCACAATTATGACCTAGCACCAGAATGAATAGGTTGGTTTCTCACGATGATCGGTTTAGGATGCAGTTCACTTTAGCATAAATAGTCCAAGATTTCAGTGAGATGAATAAAGAATCTGTCATTGGATCAGTTACAACTACAGGTCCCCTTTTATAGGCTTCCAGGCCGTACAGATATCACCATAAGGTCAACTACTGTAACTTAATCACAAGTTATATAATCAATCAGATTATTGCACCACTCTAGCCATAACCATTGTTCAAAGTATGCATCCCACCTTGGCTGTCACCCACAACCTCCCTCCTCCTTATGCGTGGTGTGTTTTACAGAAGTCATTTCATTGTCAGGGAGCTCTGCAACCTCCTGCCTGCTGCAGGGACAGTGCTGCCTGACAGACTCAAGTGACAGCTTAAGACTATGCTCCTAAACTGGATGACCTGGAACAAGAACAGAATGCGATCATTGAAGATTCAGATGAGGACATGGATAATGAAGGGGTGATGCAGGATGAAGACAGCAGTTTCATGCAAGATGAATTTAGCAACAAAGACGGAACTGTTCAGGATGATGATGAAGATGAAAATTATCTTCTCAAAATGAAGATGATGATGAGGAGTTATCCTCTCTGCAAAACAGCAATAATGACGAAAGGGTGACATCAGAGCGCTGCGGTGGAATAAGTTACTATCACATTTATCGCCATTACTATATCCTTTACCGCCACCAGCAAAGTTTACCACCATTACTATATACAGGCTTTACAAATGCCACTACAGATCGCAGCTTTACTAACGGTATTTATGGTCGTTCCAACTTTACTGCAGTATCTGGTGCCCCCCCTTCTTTAAAATGACCCCCTGTCACTGTATCCTAGTTCTCAGTGATCCCCAGTCATCAAATACTAGGATACAGAGACCTAGGAATCACTGTATCCTAGTACACAGTGATCTACCACAGGATTGAGTGACCCCCTCTCCCTCCCCCTTCTCACAATGATCGGCTGAGGAGGCAGTTCATATTAGCATAAATAGTACTAGGTTTTAGTGAGGTGAAAAAGCATCTGTGATTGGATTAGTTCTGCCTAGATATTAGTTGTAGCCTACCATGGCATGGAGTGACTCCCTCTCGCTATTCAATGGTCGTCTAGGAGGAGTATGAGGCATTTCATTCGAGTTTACGTACATAGTAGACTGGACTTCAGTGACGTGAATAAAGTATCTGTCATTCAAGTAGTTTTGCCTAGATATTAGTTGTGGCCTGTCTGAGGATGGAGTGTAGTTGTAGCAGTATCTGTTGATCTCCCTTTAAAATGACCTTGTATCCTAGTTATCATGACCCCCAATTACTAGGATACAGTGACCCTAGGGTTCACAGATACAGTGGTCTACCATAGGATGGAGTTATCACCCTTGCGTCGATGATCTTCTGAGGAGACCAACTCATTTTAGCATAAATAGTACTAGAAGTGTTATTGGAGTACTTAGAGTTCTATTCCATCTGAGGATGGAGTGCAGATGCGGTGTCTGCTGTACTTGACTGTAACCGCCTCACTATCCATTATCTTACGAGAATGTAGTTCACTTTTGATACTGATTTCAGTGAGGCAGACAGCTGAGGATTGCAATTTAGAATATCTGGGCCAAAATATTTGTCTTACTTGGTTGTGACCTATCTGAGAATGGAGTGCATTTGAATGAGAGAACAATAACCCCTAGTGCAGTTACCTACCTCTGGATGGAGTGACCTACCCCAGTTTTTGTTACCTATCCAAGCAGGTATATAAATTGAGCTAGGACACTCTGAAAGGCTCGCAATAAATGGATCAGGAGTGGAGGGTAGGCAATACTTTAGAGATTACCAATTATGTCTGCATAATACCTAGACCAGGAAAAGGTCTTACTCAATTTTGACCTACATGAGGACTGAGTTTATTTGAGTAAGGAAACATCTGAGGAATTCAACTTAGAGTCACTTGGCTGGATATTTGTCTTACCGAGTTGTTACGATGGAGTGCATTTGAGTGAGGAAACTGTGACCACATGTATTTGCTGTGTGCACAATGGAGTTACAGTTGCTGTATGTAAGGAATGGGGAATTGAAATGTTTTCTGGCCCTTCTTCTAAAATGCAGGATCTAGTGACTCCTAGTATCTTTTGACACCTTTTACCACCCCCTCCCCCCCTTCATTGTATCCTACAATAAGCCACAGTGACAAATGCCCCCCAGTATTATTACAGTAGATATTTCAAACATCTTTGGAAATATAACAACTAAGCATTACAACCTCTGCAAAACCAGTGCTCAGTGTTGTTCGTTAGTGAGGTCTCGAGTGCTACACACTGTAAGTGGTACCACTCCTCACAATTGTCACACTGAATCATGTTCCCAAATGTCTCTGGCATCTTACATGATCAATATAAATCAATAGAGGTATATGGATAGCAATTTTTTCATTGAAAATGTTTTTCTTTTAGTAGAGGGAATGGAAGTTACTTTCCACGGCTGAAACAATCGAATAACGGACTTTGAATTTTTTCTTGGTTGAATTTCATATCTTCAATGGCATCCCTCCTGGCTATGTGGTATGTACCACAGTCACTTGCACCCTTTTGCTGTGACCTCTGGGACATGGACAACTAACTGTGTCCCCACCGTACCTTCCAGGTCTTTAGTGAAGAAATGGTAGATCATCTAGCTGATGAGTCAATGATGGGCTCATGCCACACTCCACCTACTCACTGTCCAAGACTGTCACTTCTGTATCCTTACTGCAGGATGTAACCCAGTGTTTGCCATTGATAATATGGATTTGGATTGTTTCTTAGGAATGACTTTGCACATGTAAGAAACCATCATTTTGAACCAAAAGTGGAGACTGCAACTCAGAAATAATTATTTGCATATTCATTTTGAATAAGTTCCTATGCCAAAGTGATGTGCTTATCATTAAGCCTTTTCCAGTTTCCAAATCCTTCTCCATTCTTTCTACAAACTTCCTCTGGAATAAGAAATATATAGTTGTATAAGGTGATCCAAATGCATGGCATTGTGGATTTCTGCATGGCATGTACACTTTTATAAGCAACATTCATCAAATCATCAATAAAAACCTCATGATTTACTCACTCTTCCTTAAATATTTTGTGCAAACTCGTTGCTACTTTTTTTTGGTTTGACTCTCTGACAATTCTCACAAATCTCTATGTATTGTTTCTGCAATATTTTTTTGTATAAATCTGAGGATGTCTGGGGAATTCATAAAGTTCCTTTTCAGACATTGAAAAAGCAAAATTGATTACCTAAGTTTAAATACCAACTTTTTCTGGGGGAAACAAAGTCAATTCAGTATGGTTGGGTGTGGGTGAAGCCAGTTGCCCCCTTCTAAATAGTAAGTCCACAACCTTGTGATACAATTGCAGTCTACCTAAAAATAGCCAACATGCTAGAGATTAGTATTATTGAGGGTGTACTATGTAGAAATTTCCTGGTATGTGAAAACTGCAATTATACATCTCACTTCCTTCCAACTTAGTAAACTTCAGGTATTGTACAGGGAGGTAAGCTGCCATGAGGGCCTGTCGAGAAGATTGTAACAGGTATATTTACTCCAGTAATGCCTGGTGCCTGGCTGTTGCTCTAGTCATACCTATTTTGATTGAAAATATGTACAGTGTATATGTTTAGTATCTTGCCTAGGGCTAGCCACATAGGAGAAGATGACTCATTAGGATTTATCTTCTATACTTTCTTCCGCCTCCATTAATCACATTGTGAGAGGAGTATCATGATTTATGTAGAAGATGAAGAAAGGTGTTTGTGAAGGAGGCATTGTACATCCATCTCAAGGCTGAGGAGCAGCACTATAACAGGGATGTGATGCTGGAGTTTCCTGATTCCAGGATTGATCAGGTGCAATATTTCTACAACATGAGGAACAAGCCGGCTATGTTGTGGTTGTTTGGGGTAAAACTACCCTAACAAATATCAACTCCATGTTTGTTGATCTGAAAATTCCAAGAAACTGCTCGGAAATGCTGCATAGGCACATTCTATGCAGAGTAGCTAAACTGCTATAATGCAATGCACACAGAGAGTGTATTGTATGGGAACCTTCATGTGCTCGATCATGCAACAAACATGAGGCCTAACTATCAATATATAGGAGTACTTCGATGAATTAAGCTTTAATTATGGATGGATTATAAATCCTGCCAAATGCAAACCAACAGGAAAGCTTAGTGCAGTAGCTAGACATAAAAGAAATAAAGCAGAGTACGATAAAATGCAAAAAGATCGTGTTATTTTTATCCACCATCTCACCTACAGCTAGCATGGGAGCTAGTGCAGCTAACATTCCCATACTGTCTCCCATTTGCTTAAAAAGAAGTGTGTCAAATCCTGGCTCTGCCCATGCATCATGAATGATGTGCCTCTTGTTTGATTTTCAATAAACTGTCATGTTAGTGTCTGGAAATTAGGAAACAAAGAAAGACTAACTGCTAATGCAGGAAATTACTGGCAGGCAAATATGTTGAATTTATATTAAATTTTTTCAAACTCAACAGTTAGTTTCCCTTCACTTCCTCACTTGACACTGCAGTTGCCAATTTATTGTTGAAACAGCTAAAAAAAAGTCCTCTACATATTTGTAGCTATAGACATTGATTTTTGAGGCCCATACAACAGCTGTGAATTGTTTGTTTTGCATATCTGAACTGAAGAAGGAAACAAATTTTCCAAAATAAAAGGAGACAGCAGCCCTGCAGAGATCTCAGAAATCATGGTTAACATTTTGTCACCACGTTGCTAGTGGTAGCCTGCCTTCATGTGGCTCTGGCTTACCCCAACAAGAGGAGCTCAGAAGATGACTTTGAAACTCAAGCAAAAGCTGAAGACTATGCTCCTAAACTGGACGACCTGGAATAAGAACAGAATGCGATCATTGAAGATTCAGATGTGGACAAGGATAATGAAGGGGTGATGCAGGATGAAGACAGCAGTTTCATGCAAGATGAATTTAACAACAAAGATGGAACTGTTCAGGATGATGATGAAGATGAAGAACTATCTTCTTATAATGAGGAAGACAATGAAGAACTCTCTTCCCAAAATGAAGACGACGAAGCATCCTCTCTGCAAAACAGCAATGACGATGAAAGGGTAACATCAGAGTGCTCTGGTCAAGGCAGTTACTATCGCTTTTATCGCCGTTACTATATCCTTTACTGCCGCCATTGCAAAGTTTACCACCATTACTACCGTCTTTACAAACGTCACTACAAGCTATTCCGGCATTACCACGGTCTTTACCGTCGTTATTACCTTCTTTACCGCCGTCACTACAGCCTTTATCGCCACTTCTATAACCTCTACCGCCGTCACCACACCCTTTACCGTCGTTACTACATCTACTACCGCCGTTATTACATCATTTACCGCCGCAGGTACATCAGTAGTCGCCGTTACTTCGCCCTTTACCGGCGTAACCACCAGATTTATCGGCGTTACTACCAGTATTACCGCCGCTACCACAGTCTTTACAAACGCCACCACCGACTTACCCGCCATTATTACGTCCTCTACCGCCGTTACTACAGCTATTATCGCCGGTACTATCAACTCTATCGCCGCCACAACCTCCTTTACCGTCGTCAATGCAGCCTTTACCGCCGTCACTACAGGCTTTATCGCAAATACTACGGGCTCTACCGCCGTCACTACTGTCTTTACCGGCGTTATCATAGCTATAGCAAGCGTAACTACCGACTTTATCGCCATTACTATGGGCTTTACTACAAGCATCGCAACCTTTACCGGCGCTATTACAGCCTTTACCGCCGTCACCACTGTCTTTATCGCCGCTACTACAGCTACTACCGGCGTTGGTACAACCAATACCGCCGCTACTACAGCATTTAATCGCCATTATTACATCCTTTATAAACGGTACTGCAACCCCTAAGCAAAGGTGGAGTAATTGTGCCCACCTGTGGCCATGAAGAGGGAACTTTGGTTAAAATCTTAATTTGATAAATTGTAGAACATGAGTAGCTAATGATTTGATCAACTCTTGTTTAGTACAATGTAGGATGTCAGTTTAAAGAAATGTTATTTTGTAACATGCCAACTCTAGTTTCATAGGTATGTCACAAAATAATGATCCCCTAATAAATGGTGCACAAGGACCTATATTTCTTTTAACAAATATGGTCTCCCTCTGAAACATCAGACCAAACTAATGCATCCTGGTAATCTTTTGTGCTGAATGGTCTTGCTCAAATTATCAGAATGCCTAAGAATCTTTAGAAGT
This sequence comes from Cladorhizidae sp. MBARI D1340-BT2, assembly GCA_028752905.1. Classification (NCBI taxonomy): domain Eukaryota; kingdom Metazoa; phylum Porifera; class Demospongiae; order Poecilosclerida; family Cladorhizidae; species Cladorhizidae sp. MBARI D1340-BT2. Next base: position 26,061,026 of record JAQNBH010000014.1, on the reverse strand, counting down.
AAGAAAGCTCCTTAAAAATAATCAAATGTTTGCATTTGGTTTGCAACACCATTTACACGTGCTCTAACCTCAGAATCTGCTTTACTATCCAAAACTGTTTCAACAATTTCAAAATGACATCATAATTATCTAGTACAATTTTAAAAGTGTCATTACGCACAGTCCAGCGTGATGGACATAAAACATGAAACCTGGAGGAAGTCACTTTTAAGATTTTCAAAGAGAGAGTGCTGCTTGGGTGAATATTGCTAATTTCGTATGTGGTGTCCATACTCGATGGTAAAAGCTTCACACTTTTAATAGAGTCACCAATTGCAAGGCTTAAAGTGTGACTATAACAATTGGTGTACAGTGCACATGGTTCATCTTGGATATCTGTGACTGGACTCCTTTTCTGCTTCCAGCCATATTTCCAGCACCATCACAACACTGTCCATGGCAACATGATTAAGATTAAATCTCAGTAAGGCATCGTTTATAATATGAACTACAGTATTGGCAGTTATATTTGGGCAGTGATATAAGCCTACAAAATCTTCATGAACTTCAAGATCTGGGCTGACATGCCTAAAGCATATTACCAAATGCTCCTTATTGGATATGTCCACACATTCGTCTGCAATTTGCTGAATACCTATAATGATCTTACGAAGAATGCTATGTGACATTATTTGCAAAATTTCATTCTGGATCTCTGAATTTGTATACTTGTCCATTTTCTTTTCCAGTCAATCAAGAATATCTAGAAACAAGTACAGTACATATAGTCTAATAATATTCATTATATCTATATAGCTATTAAACTTACATGCTGATCACAACTTCTCAATTTCAATAGTTGAATGAAATTGCTCTCCTTTTCATTGTGTCCTCTGAAGGTAATCCTTGCCTACCTAAAAATTGCATATTCTCAAGAATAGTTTGCCCATTTAGTTGCTTTTCATCATTGTGTGCCACATCACGACATTCTTGCTTGATCCTGATCCTGTGACTGCTCGAACAGCATCAAGATGACATTAAGATATTTGATGCTTCCTGTTTTACAGTTTAAGACTAGAACATATCTGCTATTTTTATTAGCTTAAATGTTTACCTGAATCTTGGGCTAGCATCTTTCCAGTTAGAGTATCCTTGAGAAATGTAAGCATCTTCTCTCTTGCTAGAAAGATCTTTTATAGGCAACAAATTCATTTGTGTGTTACAGAACAATAAAAGCAAAGCACAGAGTCGTTGTATTCTTAATAATCCAACCATCGCCTTTCTTCAAACCAAGCAGGTTTAAATTTTCTCTTTTCTCCTTTACTGCCAAATGATTTTGAAGGAAAGCAAAACTTCTTAGGTTGATTTGGATGAGAGCTATTTGAAGTAGCCATACTGCTTCAAGGCTTGATTTTTTTTAGTGAGCACCTGGCTACATATGTACTGTGGCTTGGGGTCAGGTTATTGTAAAATGAGAGAGATTAGGACTCTATGTTATTGTAAAAAGAGATTAGCACTCTATGTTATTGTAAAAAGAGATTAGCACTCTGTTATTGTAAAAAGAGATTTGCACTCTGTTATATTGTAAAAAGAGATTACCACTCTGTTATTGTAAAAAGAGATTAGCACTCTGTTATTGTAAAAAGAGATTAGGACTTTGTGAGATTAACACTTTTTTTATGCTATTTGCACATTTTGCTTCATGAATGTACGGGGATGAGATCATCCCATCACATACATTACCTCTAAACTCCACAGACATAAAATGTGACTTGAGAGCAGTAATGTGCTCATTACAAAATCGAATAATTCTGACTCAGTAAAGTATGTGTGACTTGGGGGGTGCATCAGTTGATATAGTGTGTAGCTTAATTTGTGGGTGTGGCTTGATTCTAAGGGTGTGGTTAGTGGGAAATATTGGTGAGGCGAGCGCCCCTCTGCCTCACCCCTTGCTATGCTTCTGGGGTGGATACCATTTTTATTCTGTATTATTCTTTACTTAGGATTTTGTGAGGATATTCTGGTTATAATAAGGAAAGTGATAAGTTACTGTAAAGCTGGCTTTTTGGTGGTTCTCTTCTACTAGAACCAGCAAGAAACCAAACACCTAGTGCCTAGCAAATAAATACTTCACAACCTCGATGTGCATGCATAAGTAGGCCTTATAAAAACAGCATGAATATTTGTTTCAGCTGACATCAAATACTTTAAGGATTCTCTTTAGTTCAGCATTTTTTTTAGTCCCAACTAAAATACTTCAGTCTTCATCAAGAAGAAGAAAAAATGATTCTCCTGCGCCTCTTTTTGTTGTTTAGTGTAATTATAATCTAGCTTCCATACTTGGACACTAGAAAATTTCACTAACATTCTCTTTCCTCAAGGAAATCACCATTTTCCACACACCAGAGCTGAGTCTTGATCCTTATTTCATCCTCGGACAGCAACATCTACAGGAAGTATCAACAACCACCAACTTAAGACACTCAGCACATCTGACGTGTAGCATTTCCACACATGTTGAAATGTTAGAACTAAAAAAGCTGGTTTAAGAGAATTCTTAATGGAAGAATGCAGCACAGTGTGTCTTGGTAATAACAGTGAGACAGTGCTTGACACGAACAGAACTAAACAAACAAGCTTTATTTAATTTGCAATCTAATCATTGGGTCTAATATGATCTAGGAAGCAAAAGAATATTTTTCTGTTCCTTGCATCACAGCATATTTATGTTTATCTATTCAAGCTCACTTCTATTGTGATAATTGCACAGCAGGGAAGAATCATGAAATGCTATTCTTCTCATCCCAATTGTGGCCACTTTGCTATTGGAAAGTTCATATATAGCTGAGAGATTCATTGGTCTGTATATAGCATTTGCTTCAACGTCTAGATAGTGGAAACATTTCCATTTTCTCTTGCAACAGAGTGCAAGGAAACCAATCAAGAATGCACAATGTACTGCACCTTAGGTGTTAGGGGAAATGAGAGTGTGTTTGTGCTGCAAGGAGTAGTTACTCGGAGTTCAAGTTCCCTTACATTGCAAGACCTCATGGTATTCAAGGGAAATATTCTGTGTGCATGAAGTTCAATTCCTATCTATGTACAGATTTTAAACAATTGATTAATAACTCATAAATCATATATACACACACACAAGCATGCTTAATTTTATGCTGAAATTTTTAGAATATGAAAAGAACACACAATATTCACGTTGATACTGCGAGGTATAAAGTGAGGTTTTTTGATGGCTTGATGTTTGCCCTTTGTACAAACATAATCTGACTTCCCTGGAATTGTTCAACTTCACTGCCTAAATAAAGGAGGCTGGGGGTAGAAGAAGATACATTCTAATCTCTTCTACCCACCTCCTGTATACCTGCACCCTGTGTCTTGCATTCTACACTCTCTACTCCTATGATCTTTCCGCAAAAAAACAACTTACATGGTCAAGCGTGGGTTGGAAAATAAAATTTATTTCCCAATGCGCCCTTGATCGCGTATATACTTAGCATCTAATGAAAAAAGTTGTTGTGCAGTTGGGCTTCCTCTAACCACTGGTGCTAATTTCAGCTCTCTATGAAAAAAGTTTTAGTATTTTTGTAACGTTGGTAAAGACGGCAGTAACGCGATCGGCCTTGTGAGGTTACTTTGTTTTCATCAATCTGAAATGTGCTATCTTGAGAGGCTACATCTTCATCTTTACTTTGGTAAGACACTTTTTCATCATCATCCAGAGTGATCCCGGCTTTGTTTCCACTCTTATCCTGCAGTGAACTTGGATCTTCATCATCCTGCATAATCCCTTCATTATTTTTACCAGTATCTGTGTCTTCAATGATCACCGTCAACTGGCGTTCAAGATTGCGCAGTTTCGAGGCATACTCTTTATCTTGAGTTTCTAACTTATTCCATGAGCCCTTCTTGTACGGATAAGCCAGACACACATGAAGGCAAGCAACCACCAACAATGTGGCGGACAAGTAGTTCACCATAATTTCTGCAATTCATCTGTTATAAACAGGATCCTCTTCCTCCTTTTATTTGAGAAAACTTTTGTTTCCTTGTTTAACTCTTTGACCTTAGCATGCGGTATCCGTGTAGATAGACAGAACTAGAACTATATACAAGAACATACTTGTTCAGCTTAGTCTGGACTTGGATAAATTAGCAAAAATGGTGTCTCAAATGAGGAAGTGAAGGAAAAATAACTGTCACTGTAGGAAAATGTATACCTTTATAATGCCTGCCAGTGTTTCCCTATGCAACAGTTGGTTTTCACATACTTCAACATAAATATAGCAGTTTTATTATTATTGAGAGTAGTTAGGAGATGAATAAGTGCTCTAATTGTAGGTGCAATTATCATACTACAGAGCTATATATGACACATTTAATGGTAGAGTATATATGTCTTAAAATTTGATTTGATGCAATTGCAGAGGATTTGGCATATAAAATGCTTGATTTGAGATAGAGTGAAATGCAACAATATATGTACAGACAAAATCAATATTTAAATTTTTATTCAGGATCCCATAACTTTTGTGTATACTAGTCACCAATAGGTTTGGTACAAACTTTGCTGATAATATCACATATATAGATAGAAACCTGGAATGACTTATAACTAGATAATTGGTGCATTATATAGGGGTCCTGGTGCAAAACACTGACAAAGAAATGGTGTAAACCACAGTGCTCCAAATAATGAACAGATTGGGTACAAAGTACACTACACTCCTCCCTCACAGTGTTTGTGGCTAATCAGATGTGGTTCTTGCCAACTTTAAAACACGATCAGCAAGCAGCTGGAACACGATTTGTGTTTTGTCTTGGGAAGTAGCACGAGGAAGGGATGTGCCTGAGCAATTTCGGGTATAGCTGGTTCACTCATCTTGAAGTAGAATTTCCAGAAGAAGTGGTTCTCACAGATGCTGTCATACACAACTCAAAGTACAACACGAGAGTAGGTAGAGCACGTTCAGTGAAAGGGAAATCCCACTCTAATTCCATCTCAGGTTCAGGGCCTGAGGTGGCAGTTGGACATGGTACAACTTGATGTTGTCGATATGATGTTTCTACAACATCCCACTGAAAAACAACCAAACAGGTAAGGGATCCCAACTTATGGACTATCGCTTCTATTGTGAACAGGTTTTACTTACCCCTGGGACGTCATAAGACAGGTGCAGGAAGAAAGTGGCCATGGTTGGGTGAAACGGTGCAGATGCACAGATGATTCCATCTTCGAGATCCTCCAGCTGAACTACCTCCATCTATACTGGAAGAACTGGCTACCAATACATTGAATCTGCACCAGTCACTCTCCCATCTTCTGACTAACTAAGCAACTTTCTCGATGATCAACTTAAGGTTGATTCACTCACAAGAAATTGATTGTATTTACTATGCAGCCTGAGAGTTCATTGAGAGTAAACAAATATTGTTATCACATCTCGTAACAGTGACTATTTATAATACATAAAGCAATTTATGGAACAAAGCTATGATCCTCACTACAAGAATGGTGAAGATTCACTCTATGATGTCATCACTGTCATCTAGTGAAATAAACTTCATAATGGTGACAGTCACTGTATAATGCCACCACTAACATGTAATAAAATGAACTTTACTGCACTATAAAAATAGTTATGGCATTGGACTGAATGTGTAAATTTTGTACCTAGGTTTTATAATGGGTATAAATTAATACTCATTGGACACCGTGAGTTACACCATGGGGCATTACCGTAAGTATTATTAAGGTTATCTCATGAAGGGTTGTTTGAGTAACACACCATCATATTATGAGTATTAATTAACACTCAGATTGGGTACACTCTGAACGAGTAAAATTTAATAGCCCTATTTATTATTATTGGGCGTCATATATTGCCACATTAAGTATTAATTAACAACAAATTGTGGTGTACTTATATAATATTTATTAGTGGTGATGTGCACTTCGCATTTTCATGCTCAAAATACTATCAAAGTGTAACTTTAGGTCTCTATCAAAGTTCAACTTTAGGCCATCTATCCTAGTGCAGCTTTCAAAAGAAGTTTACATTTTGGGTTTTGCAATCTTATCACAGTTAGCTACCCCCAAAAAAGCAATTCCTCTCTGTCCAAGAACAATCACCACATCAGTATTGAAGAATACCTCTCTTGTCCACCATCTTAGACCAGACCTGGAGACAGAAGGAACTGCTAGTGAAGGAAGCACTGCATATCAGCCTAGCATCAGAGTGTGAGCAGATGAATTGAGATTGTGGAATGGACTTACCTGTCTGCTGGGTGGCCCCTCTCTCTCAAATCTCTGGATGACCACCATAATATACTTTTATTTTTTTCATACTTACTCTGTGGTAAAAGTGCACTTACTCATATAGTTTATAGAACCCCCTTCCCTCAAGTTCAAATGTTCAAATGATGACTAGGGAAATGGCTCGTCCCCAACCCTGATGGCAAAGATCCTATTACTGAGGCTGCATTCCCACGCTGCACCGCCACAGAAATCCATTGAAGAAGATGTTGATTGGAGTTCTCTTCGTAAGTCACTGACCTCAGGTGGCGGCCCAACTCCCTGAAGATTGCCTTTGCTTGAGGCCCAAAGGATCCACAAGTCTCTACCGCCACAGGTACAAACTTGTATGCCGAGTCCAGGTGGGCGTACTTCTCGCCCTTCAAAATCTCCCCCTGGGCTGCCACTGCACCAGACTCAGTGACTGCAGCCAAAAGGTTGGATGGGGCAAAGGTGTCACTGCAGGTTGCAAGAGTCTACCACTTGACCATGGAATGATGGACATGCCATCAGGTCTCTTTCCATCGGACCGAAGCAGACCTGAGGGCTCCAGCCGGGAAGGAACATTTGCAGCAGTTAATGGATGATGTCATTTAAAGCACCGAGGTGAGAAAGCCTTCCCTGACTGTGCCTGCAGCTCAACCCATGCGTGCCAAACTGGTTGACATATGATTTACATTAACTACAAGAGTGTGGCTGGCACAGGGGTGCTCCAAGACGTAGCCCAACTGCTATTCGAACTACATCATTGCTCATTCGGAGACCCAGTGAGGAGATTGGCAGGACATTAAAAGCCAGGCACCTGACTCACATGCAGACACTGCGAGGAGATGCGAGCTCTGGTTTTGGGGTCACTAGCATTCCGCAAAAGTGACTCTGCCCTTTCCAAAATATGAGGGATGTCCCACGACTTCTGCTGATGGGAAGCAGGCGGGGCTGGAGGAGGCAAGACAAGGTCATCACCCCAGAGTGAAAGGGCAACCTCAATCTCAGGATACTGGACAGCACTAAACTGAGGGGGGAGGATATGGTGAATGAGATTGGACGATCCATCAGCAGAAGCCTAAAAGGCAGAGGGAGAAAGATGAACCGCACTCCTAATTCCAATTCCCCCATGGTTTACTGGAAGGGTGGCCTGTAGCCAAGAAGGGTCATTGTTCTGAAAATCTATATTAGTGATATTGCTGAGGATCGACTTGAGAAGGTGATCATAGGCTGGGAGATGACTGGAAGAGAAACAGGGAGCAGAGCGGAGAATGTGCATCATTTTAGGGATTGCAAATGAGTGACGCAACAATTTGATAGCATCATGTGATTGCAAATGACAAAGTCTATCACCCAACAACTGCAGCAGCTCTGTCATCTCCCTTACACATGCATCCACTAATTGTAACCCTCCAATAGGAGAGCCCAAGAGATTGGCATTCTCTGGGTAATGATGCTAACTCCTGGAAGAGCAATGAGGACGATCCCGCGAGAGGTAGGATCCTTACAGATCAATTCTGTCTTTCCTCTGTTTAGCTCAAGGCCCAGAGCACCTGCTTCAACCTCAATGGTCTTGAGATCATAAATGACATCTTCCCGGTTGCCTCCCAGAGTTCCATCATCCAGATTAAAAAACACAGAACTCTGACCTCAGCTTTGCACACAGTTTGTGAATAGTCAGGCAAAAGAGGAGGGGTCCCAGCAGGTCGCCCTGCTGAACCCCTTCTGAAGGCAGCACCACTTCATCACCCCATGAGAGTAAAGATGGCGAGCAGTATACTGAGTGGACAAAAGGGAGAAGCTTGGGAATGTACTCCTCTACAGCACCCAACATCTTGTCCCGGCGAATACTGTTGAAGGCATTTCTGAAGTCCACTTTCATGATCACTTGGTCTTCCTTGAGGTTCTGGAGGTAGATGCGAGCAGCATGCACTGCCACTTCAACCCCCCGTGTCACTCCAAAACCTAACTGCCGAGGGGCCAGGAAATCAGAATGTTAACAGTAACAGTAGTTATTATAAATGCATACAAAAATCGTCATTTGTATGTTTTCATCGTCGTCGTCATCGCCATCATCATCATCACCACCATCATCATCATCATCACCATCATCATCAACACCATCATCATCATCATTATCACCATCATCATCATAACCATCATCATCATCACCACCATCACCACCACCATCATCATCATCATCATCATCATCATTATCACCGTCATCATCATAACCATGATCATCAACACCATCATCACCATCATCATCATAACCATCATTATCAACACCATCATCATCATCATTATCACCATCATCATCATAACCATCATCATCATCACCACCATCATCATCAACACCATCATCACCATCATCATCATAACCATCATCATCAACACCATCATCACCATCATCATCATAACCATCATCATCAACACCATCATCATCATCATTATCATCATCATCATCATAACCATCATCATCATCATCACCACCATCATCATCACTACCATCATCATCACCATCATCATTATCATCATCATCACCAGCATCATTATCACCATCATCATCATAACCATCATCATCAACACCATCATCATCATCATCGTCATCATCAACACTATCATCATCTTGTCATTGCTGCCACATATATACACGTGTACCAGGGTGTGGTAGTTTGCATCATGGTGTATACACCAACTTTACACAAGTCTTAGCATCTCATAATCGATGAAGGCGAGAGTATCTAGCCAAAACGTCAATTGAGTAAGTTCAAGTCGATTATCGAGAAAGTCATTGTATCAGCACTCATGCTTTTTGTATTGAAGATAACAAGAACACATGAAAAACTATTTTGATGAGTTTGCCTAGTCCAAGTAGCAGAAAGGAATCCCATTGCTAATTACTGCTCACGTAATTCGTAAATTTTTCACCATATTTTTTTACCTAACCTGTAGGAAATATATAAGAACAATCTTTTTCTCTCCTTTGTGGTCTAAAGCTTAGGGCCCATTCTCTTCAATGAAAAGAGGCCTAGTGAATTAATGTTATGAAAGTGTATATACACTGCTAATATAAATATATACCTTCACCAGAAGAAATTTATAAAAATAATGAACTAGAGACAGATAAAAGACAAATACTCTTTTTTATGTTCTGGGTTTTATTAATGATTCACGAATCCACATTCACATAATTGAGCTATATACTGTATCTCGAGTCTTGTTACTCTCAAAAAGGCGATAGACTACAGCTAACAGTCCACACTCACTGCCCTCCAAACAGATTCAGCCCTGCACCCCGAGAGCCTGACCAATCATAGATGTCATTACCATGTTTATTGCTAAAGTGGACACAAATGCCTGTCAACCATGAACTCTATATTATATGATGACAAGACCTTCTGTCACAAAGCTTATCACATAAAATAATATTATGCATGGGGGGGGGGGGGGGGAGGGGAGGGGGATAGATGGATATATATAATTTCACAGTTGCGTTTTTAAACTGTTAGTAAACTATTTCAATGAAGGAAATGCTTAAAAAAATGGGGGTGGGGAAGGAACCAACAGAGGTTACCATTCATGACTGCATAAGTGGGTTTTAGCTGAGATTCTTTGGTTTTTGTCTGCCATTTAAAAATAGGCACTAGAGAAGGACTAATGGTGGTCACCTTCCCTAAAGCTATTGTGGAGCCCATCATCAACCCATGCAATCGAAACTATGATCAGAAGCAGGTTACTATAGAAACCAAGGTCTCAACCAGCTCTTGTGATTTCACAAGGTCATGCTGGAAGTTTACGAATGTGTGGTACAAATGGTCCAGTTATGCATTTGTAAGGAATGTGCATGTGCATTTTTACAATACATATGTAGGCTCTGGCAAATTATTCCCAAAAGGTCACTTATTCTTCTTCTCAGGTATAGCCTATTATTCTTTTAAAGGTAGCCCATTATTCCTAAATTATTCTCAACTTTGTTGTAATGATTATGATCATTTCTATAATTGTACTGCATCATTACAGATAGTTGAATGTAGTCTTCTAACGACTGTTCTTGCTGTTTTCCGAATGAACTTTGGAGAAGTGAAAATACCCTCTCTGCTGCAGCAGAGGATGGTTGAATAAGGGCTATTTTTCAGAACGATCTTGCCCAATTGGTATGTCTGCACTGTAGCCGTTCACAGGGGTCAAACTGTGGTGCTACACCTTCTGCAGCAGCCAAGTATGTAGGCAACTCAGACTTCATTCCTTCGATGGCCTCAGAATCAAAACATGGGAGGGTAGATAGCAAACTTAGGTCACTGCTTGTAAGCTTAAGTTCTGGCACTTTGGATGGGGAAAAGTATCTTGCTATCTTGAATAGTTCCACAGTGCTTCGCAGATCATTGTTGAACTTCTCTTTGAAGTAATCGTAGGCTGGTTTCACGCAATTTTTTGCATAGTTTAGAAGCATTTGCTCATCCCATTCGCTAGATGCTTAGTGACTGCTGTTACATTTGGATGATGACTTGCAACTATGTGGCTGTGTAATGCACTGATTCTCTCATAAGCCACCAAGGAGAGCACTCCGTCACCTTCAAGAGCATATGTGGCCTTGACAAATGGCTCCATGCCATCGACTGTCATTGCTAACTCCATTTTCAGCTTTCGGCACTGGGAAGGATTGTTGAGTACATCAACCATCTTCTTGCAGCAGGTAATTCTGTATTCACTCTAAAAAATTCAGACACATCACCAAATTTGTTGTGCATCTGATGAATCACTTCGAAGCGACTACACCATCTTGTTGCAGAATACGAAGGAGAGGAAAAACCCATCCTAGACCTCCAAGCCAATCTCACCTTCGGACTGTGGGAAAACAAGCTTATCCAGTGCTTCGTGAACTCATCCAAGATGGGTGTGTTCATGTTTTCCCAACACGATCAAGTGTATGCGAGTAACATCCAATATCGACCATGGAGTTGTAGAGAACGGAAACAGTCCTCATAGCCACATTGTTGACTGAAGCCCAACCTCGCATGAATGCTAACACATGGTTTGTGGAATAGAAAGCTCAGTAGAAAGAGTAGCTATGAGTTGGCGTGCAACCTCCTCGCCTGTCATCGATTTGGCAACCAACATTAGGCGGCAAACCTGTTGTTTAATTTGCCAGTCATCATCCACATACCTCAGCACAACCACCATTGCTTCACAGACGTGCGTAGTACCATCGAAAATCACAGCCACCGACTTTCCTTCGGTTGCTCGTTTGATATCCTGTATTTCTTTGTCCGGTATTAACTGCCTTAACTTGGACGAATCACACAGAGAGAATGCATGCTCCTCAAAGATATCTCGGAAACTGTCAACCTTCGAAAGTGGAACCACAGCTTTCAAAAAAGCTGTTATACTACCTTTACTCTATAAATTCGTGTACTTTCAGGCAAATTCTCACCTACTGGGTGGTGTTTTTTTGAGCTGTATGCTTGGAGAGCTTAGGATATGTCTTTTCATTAGTCTTCAAGCTTTCTTTCACCTTCTGATGCTTTTACAGATTTTATGTGAAGCTTGATGACTTGTGACTTGACCGAAAGCTGCTCTCTGCAAGCTGAACAAAACAGTGTTCCAGTGTTCACAGTTAGAGGCTCTCCAGGGTGCTCCTTCACACGGTCAGATTTTGGAGCAAATGCAGAATTCCTGCCTTTCTTACTCCGCTTCATACCCACAAGAGGTTTTGACTGGACTTTTCGTTTTCTTGCCAGATCTGAAGCTTTTGAGGCTTTGAGCCTGTCCAGCAGTGATACAACTTCTGATTGAGCTTCATCTTCATTGTGATCAGACAGCTGATCTTCAGAGTCACTGCTAGAAAGCACTTGGATAGAGTTACCATCAGCCAGTTCAGGAACACTAGATATAGTGTCACTCTGAGGACTGCAGCTACTGCTACTACCACTAAGTCTAGCACTTGAGTTACTGGTATCCATTGAAACCATGTGGTCAACAGTTTTGTGAGCTGTAATTTTGAACTAAACTTCCTGTAAATACAGATGTGTACAGTGTTACAAATCTAAAGACTAGATAATTAGAGTTTAGCAAGTTTTTATAAGAGTTAAGAGATAAAATTTTCAAGAATAAAATTTTCAAGAATATCGGGATATATACATGTTCTCTACCGCCCTACCAAGTTATAAGCATTTAATGCCTGTAGTTTTTTTGATTAATGAGGTAAATTTTGCCACAATTATTATGTTGGGAACGCTTTAAGCTGAAATTTACAAACTAATGGGAGTTAAAAACCCAAACTTGTTCTGTAAGTGTTCAAGCATATCTATTTTACTTATATCATGCAAAACATTTTGTTATCATAAGGGTTTTCTTCCTGGGTGAAGCTTTTCAAAGGTCCTTATTGATGATTATTGTGGGCATGTTTAGGGGTGTGGTCATGGGTTGGGCTTGAATAGATGTAGTTTGTCAGCTGGGTATATATGTTTGACAAATTTTAAATGCAAAATATATCATATTGGCCTGTCAGTGATGGAATACCATCTTTAGACAACAAAAATGTACCAAAAAAGTCTAGTCTCTATAGACCTGTAGGCACTGTACTTGCCCCTAGACATGGGATTTTTATGTCATTTTGTTCAGCAAAATATGATGTTTTTATGTCATTTTTTGTGGTAAAATATATGCTGAAAATAGCATGTGATTCTGAAATTCAGATAAGTAGGGGCTATAATTATATCAGGAAAAATAAATGGTTCTAAACTTTTTATTATGGGATAGAACAACTAGCACGAGAATAGAAACAGTGTGTCACCATAATTTTGACCATATTCTCTTCAGTCAAACGGTGGTGCCTGTCAGTCAACACAGTTTTGTAGACCGAAAAGGTTCTCTCCACAGCGGTAGGGCAAAACTTTGAAGTTGTGTCTCCAGGACCAACTCCTTCGGGGAGGGATCCTTCCTCACCTTTCAAGCACCTCACAATTAAGCATAGCACCAGAACACCAGGGTTTCTCTTCAGCACAGAGTTGAACATGTTCTGTAACAACCCCTTTTGGCCAGCAATGCTGATATAAAAGATAAAGCACTTATTTGTAGCCGTCAGCTGTCACAGTCCTGTCCCAGAGCCACAAGTGTCTTGGGTGGTGTTAAATATATTATGCCGAGTGAAACACAGCTCCTGTTTTTGTCTAGTTCTTTACAGTTGACATTTATTTCATGTCTTACTTCCTGATTACAGAGTTAATTTCTTACAGTCGCAAAAAAAAGCCACTTTTATGTGAAAACGTATGTTTTATGTGATCACATAAAAATCCCATGTCTAGTGATAACACAGTGTACTAGAGGTTAGAACTGTCCTCTTACAGCTCTTAGCATTTGTAGTGCCCTTTGATATTTTGCCAACAAAGGAGGTTCACAATGATTATTCCTGGGAGTTGTGCCCATTATTCTCCCAAAACTAAAGGACACCAAATTATTCCCGGAAGAATTTGCCAGAGCCTATACATATGCTCAAGTTGGGCATTTGTAAGGAATTATGCATGTGCACCTTTACAATACTTTGGCAGTTATAACAATGAAATTTTTTTGCAATAAAAAAAGAGCACACAGTGGGTCTAGCTATAATTATATCAAGTTCGGATCAACTGAAGAATAGTCACCCGGGCCGAGGAAAATCCAATCTTCTGAAGAATAGTCACCTGAGCCGGAACCTTCTGAAGTAGTCACCAGAGCTGGGACCTTCTGAAGAATAGTCACCCACCTTCTGAAGAGTAGTCATCCGAACGCGGCTAGCGCCTATTGACGTTTTTGTTACTATGTAGAACATCAAAAGATGGAAGAAAACGGTTCAATGAGTAACTTCATGTATTTATTTGAACATATGTCTAGTACATGCATAGGTTCCTGTATCCTTTCCACTCATCGCTGTGAATGATTGTGCCTTGTTGTACCACTGACTGCACAATGGGAAGAAGAGTATCCGCATCCCTCCTCTCCACAATTTCCATGTACCCCTTGGCTGGTGTCGTGATGGTATCCCTAGCCCTGGGATCTTCTGAAGAATAGTCACCCGAGCCAGGATCTTCTGAAGAATAGTCACCCGGGCTGGGATCTTCTGAAGAATAGTCACCTGGGCCGCACTCGGGTGACTATTCTTCAATTGAACCTCAAGTTCATACAGTGAAGTGTGCAGAATGTATTGAACTCTAAGTCATAGCAAAAGGGAGACAGAGAGATGATCAAGTTCATATTTGAAGTGTGCCTTGATCAAGTTCATTGTATGAACTGTGCTGAATCTATGGAGCTCCAAAGTTGATACCTCAATCTTTTTTTCATTTTTTTAAATCTGGAGTACTTCCCCCCCCCCAACCAAAATCCAGTGGTTTATAGCACAACTATACCAAGGTTACTACAACTGAAGTGGGGACACCTCAAAACCCGAGTACCTGATTTTGCAAGTTACAGCTCCTTATTGGCAAGTGCTAGAGCTGAAATTAGTCGCTCCCCAGTAAATAAATATCCCACACACCATTGTAGGAAGGAGCACTACACATCAGTCTCATCCAACTCTTTATATACTGGTCAACCTTAAAATGGGAGGATTAAAAAAAGAAAGAAAAAAGAAGCTAATATAATATGCATTGCGTGTGTGGTGTATGTGCAAAATAGATGTGTACTGAACATGTTCTTGTTGACTGGTCACATACATGTCCTTCACCCATACACAGAACCAACTCACTCCCCAGTAAGGAACCCCACTAAACAAAATCACTGTGAAATCCTCTCCACATTCCAAGTGCTAATGAAATATTAACATACCCGCTACTGCACATCCCAAGTGTTAATGCAATATTAACATACCCCTATCCACACATCCCAAGTGCTAATGCAATATTAACGTACCCTATCCCCACATCCCAAGTGCTAATGCAATATTAACGTACCTTCGCTATCCCCACATCCCAAGTACTAATGCAATAGTAACGTACTTCCTAACCCACATCCTAAGTGCTAATGCAATAGTAACATACCCCCTAACCCTGCATCCCAAGTGCTAATGCAATATTAACATGCCCCCTAACCCTGCATCCCAAGTGTTAATGCAATATTAATGTATCCCTATCCCCACATCAAGTGCATGCAATATTAACATGCCCCCTAACCCTGCATCCCAAGTGCTAATGCAATATTAATGTATCCCTATCACCACATCAAGTGCTAATGCAATACTAATTACCCCCTACTCCCGCTCTCAAGTCCTAATGTAATATTAATGTACCCCCTAACTCCACATCTCAAGTGCTAATTAATATTAATTACACCCTACCCCCACATCTCAAGTGCTAGTTAATATTAACTACATCCTACCCCCGCATCTCAATTGCTAACTAATATTAATTACACCCTACCCCCACATCTCAAGTGCTAATATTAATCACACACAACCCCACATCTCAAGTGCTAATTACACCCTGTCCCACATCTCAAGTGCTAATTACACCCTGTCCCCACATCTCAAGTGCTCATTACACCCTGTCCCCACATCTCAAGTGCTACTTACACCCTACCCCCACATCTCAAGTGCTAATTACACCCTGCCCCACATCTCGAGTGCCAATGTAATATTATGACAAAACAACTATGTAGATACATGTATATAGAAATACAGAACATAAACAATAATAATAAATTATGCTGATAAATGGCAGCAGTAAAACTATGTGTACTCCAACATTAGCAATGAATATCTAAGACTGATCTTCTGTGCTTCCCATAAGTAGCTTGTGTGTCTCTTCTTCCGAGGGTTTTGTCCATCTACTACCCATGACAAATCCCATCTTCTTGATCTCCTCTGCCTCCTTGATAGCTTCTAGGTCAGCCCATCTGACCTGAAATAAAGATGCCATGTGAGTTCATGTTCGTGAAGCTACTGTAGACAAGTGCCACTACTAATACATAGGCTTATTATAGGTAATAACATACACTGGCAGGCCAATTAAAATTTCTGCCATTGCCTTCCCATCCAAACTTCTATGGAGACCGTTACCCTCCAGGAATCCATTCTGAACTAATTAACAATACCAACAAAATAAATAAATACCAAAAGATAGTTGGCTTTATTTTCTCCAGTCAGGCATTCTGCCAGCTGGGCTAATGTCGAGAGATACTCTAGTCTGGTGGCTTTTCAGCTGCGTTGATGTCTAAACCTAATCCAGTCTAGCTATCCGTCAACTGTTGAGAACTGTTCATTAAAGTACTCAGTTTAGCAGTGGTGATAACCAACATTCGTTCAGCTGCAGTTATACAATAGCTACTGTTAGTCTATCAGTCTACTGCCTCGTCGATGTCAACAGATGCTCCATTGAGTCACAAAAGACAGGTCCCTCTGTGTGCTCCCTTTTGAAACTAAAAATGTTGAATAACTACAACCATGCTAAAGTAACACGCAGTTAAAAGTTGGGGACCTCAGAACCTGCATGCCTGACTTTTCTGCAACTGTGTCTCCTGATTGGAAAGTCCTAGATAGTTGAAATTAGTATCAGTGCCAAGAGGCCCTACTCGACATGTCAATACGCGCTAAAATGTAAGTACGTGGTCAAGTGCACGGGTTGAAAATTAAATGATTTTTCAACCCCCAGCTTGACCATGTACTTACGTTTCAGCACCTAATGTATGTGAGTAAGGCTTCCTCTTGTCACTGATAGCAGTCTAGCACTTTCCCGTCAGCAGCCACAACTGTAGAAAAGTCAGACATGCAAGTTTAGAGGTGGGTCCTCTGTGTGTGAGTATTCACTGGAGACAAAAGAAACACAGACAAACAGAAAGGGCAGACCCAATAATTACCCTAGTTAGGGCATTATGGATGTTTCAACGCCCAAAACCTTGCCTACGTTCTTCCCCTGGTCGAGTTACCTCTTACCCTCCCTGGTCCCATCCTCCCGGGGTCCTCATGTGAACACCCATCGAGGACAAACAAACACAGACAAGGCTGCGAGAAATATTAGTCTAGACAACAATGTTCACAAATATTTAAAGAGACTCTTTATAAGCCTAATCTCTCACTAACCAACTCTCATAGCATATGCTCGCATGGAAGGAGAGAGTCTGGCCAAACTCGTAGCATGGCTATGAGTTTCACACCCAGAAAATATTGGCATGTGAAATTCCTGTCGTGGTGTGTGGTACTATCGTCCCCCCCCCCCACTAAATTCTAGATGATCAACATCAGCAACTTTCAACTACATTGCTGTGCCACACACACAATTCAGTCTTGTGAGTTTAACCATCTTTACATGCACAATGTGTCTATAGGAGCCTGGATAGCGAGACTAGCACATACCTCCAGCAAGTATATATACTGTAGGCCTACACCGTTCTGTCCAAGGCCCACCTAACATCCCATAATCTATATAACAGCCAGTTATAACTATTATAATGCTCAAACATCAACAACGACAAGTTTAGTACCAAAAATATTCTCAAAATCGCAGAAACTAATCTTACAGTGCACCTGAGATTTATTTGTTTGAAGCTCTTACCCGCTTCTTCCTGGCACCCTGTTCTTCTTCCATTTTCCTCAGCAGATATTCAGTCAGACTCAACTCCTCTCTCTCCTCCTCGTCTGACAGAAGACGCTTTCTCTTGCGAAAACCCCGAACAGCATCAAGTTTGTCTGCATGACATGGGAGAGGAAAAAGGCAGGAAAAAAGGGGAAAAATGGCAAGTGATTTTTGAGGACTAACAAAAAACCTGGCATGAATGATTGTAACCATGGTGATCACAATAAGAGCAATCACACTATTTGAAGGTCACACGCAAACAAGAAAGAAAGACAACAACGACAACATGACTGTAAGCTCCTCGATATTTGATGTGCACCGGGTGAATTAGCCTTTAACACAAAGTCTAAGATACCCTACACATTACACGTGTTGGATCTACTTACATGCACACACTTGCATAGAAAGCATCGTGATCTATTTATAGGTAGGTGGAAAAATTCATTTAGCCCAGGCACACTACCCAATGAAACTGATTTGCTATAATTATAGGCTTAAATATGTGTGACATACATATAAATGTGAACATATTGCTATACATGTAGATGATTCGAGTCGGATATTCCGCACAATAAACAGAACACTACAGAGCTCACATATTGTATATTAATATTTTTCAAATGTTTCCAGGTCCCCCATTGGGTTCAGATGAGAGCCGACACTCAAAATTACACATTCACAAAACATTAACACTAATTCACAGATGTTGTGTAAAACTTGGGATGTTCGGCACTCCTTTCTACGGTGACCACTCACTGCTAAGATATGGTCTAAATCTTGTTAAAAAGACTCTTCATTTAAAGTGCTCATCTTGCCATAACAGTCTTGCCATGCGAGAGGTTCCCACTGTTATGGCAAAGAATTTGTAAGCATGCACAATTGGGGTAGGCATAACACGAATAATATTTGCTAGGTGCTGGTTTTCTTGGTAATTTCAAGTGAAAAAGGGTATGCCAATTGCCCAAGTTTTAGTTTTAACATCTTAACTTTAAAAAGTTCAAAACTGGCATGGAAAAACACACCCATTGTGTACGTAGCATAGGAACCGAGCTAGCCGTAGCTATAGCAACCAACCTAGTTTGTCGTCAGAAGCATCCTCCCATCGACTCTTGGCTACATCCGTCTGACGGAGGTCAGAGTTCAGCATAGCAGTAATGCAAGACTGTTAGATCTTGATTATACTTTATTAATAGTTATACATCCCATAGTTATAGTTTATTAATAGCACACATCCCACACATGCGCATGCATGGAGGCACATTCAATATGGTTCCCCAATATGACCAAGGTGATTCTGGATACTGATCAGCTAATAATCCAGTCGAGTTTTCCACTGATAAAATATATATAATTCCAGCCATCCTTGAATAGCTTACATAAATAATAATAATACTAACAATACTAATACTAATAAATGATGATAATAATAATAAATCCTACTACCACCACTACTACTAATAATAAAATAACCCTAATAATAGTAATAATAATAATAATAATAAATACTACTACCACCAAGACTAATAATTAATAATAATAATATCTACTACTATTAATAAATATACTACTACTAATAAAATAACAACAACAACCAAACAACGCTGATGATACAATGATAAGAAGAAGAGGAGGAAAGTGTTTCATACCAATCAGATTCTTTGGTTATGAGGAGAAGAGGGAATGAGAGAGAGGGGCAGAAAGAGAAACCAATGGAGGTTTGGCTAATAACCGAAACCGGTCCAAGAGAATAGGTAATAAATTGACCTCAAAACTGGGCAGAAGCACCCCATGTTATATGACTACACATGACAGGAACCCAAACTGGTACCTGTTAGTGTAGGTACTAGGTCCTTGTTGGGTAGTTGCCAATATCAGGCACTACATACTTGTGAGCAATGTCCAGGACTACATGTTTAGCTTGCTCTTAGTGTACCATGACAACCAGAAAGAAAGAAAAACTACAGCTTGCTGCAGGCTGCAGTGAGAGTTTGAAGATTAACATATGAATATAAAATTTAAAAAAATTAGTGATGCTGAATATTCAGCATTGTGATTTTCAAACTTCCTGAGGGTAATGTGGAGGGTGGACTTTAGGAAAGGGGGAGGGGCATCCCAGAGGACACGCCATCTAATAATAATAATAATAATAATAGTAGTAGTAGTAGTAGTAACAATAATAACTCGAATGGCATTCTATTCTAGCGTCCAATAACAAAATACTGATGAAGATAATTATGATGAAAATAAAAATCAATAACAAAATACTGATGAAGATAATTATGATGATGATAATAAAAATAAAAATCAATAACAATGATAAAACAGCACCCATTGCTATGTCAATTATGGGCAGATACAAATGATGCCCAACATCACCCAGTAATGCCTTCCAACCATCCAAAATTTGTTCATGCATATCTCATACATGTATTTGATAAGGCCTTGTCCAGGCAGCTTCTACACACAAACCTGATTAGGGCTATCAGCAGCAGTTTCTTCTTCCTGTTCCACTGCTTTCTCAACTTCATTAGTTCCTTCCATTTCAATCTGCAATATGTAAGGTGGCGTGCAATATATAAGGTGGTGTGCAATATATAAGGTGGTGTGTAATATATAAGGTGGTGTGTAATATATAAGGTGGTGTGTAATATATAAGGTGGTGTGTAATATATAAGGTGGTGTGTAATATATAAGGTGATATGTAATATATAAGGTGGTGTGTAATATATAAGGTGGCATGCAATATATAAGGTGGTGTGCAATATATAAGGTGGTGTGTAATATATAAGGTGGCATGCAATATATAAGGTGGTGTGTAATATATAAGGTGGTGTGTAATATATAAGGTGGTGTGTAATATATAAGGTGGTGTGTAATATATAAGGTGGTGTGCAATATATAAGGTGGTGTGTAATATATAAGGTGTTGTGTAATATATAAGGTGTGCAATATATAAGGTGATATGTAATATATAAGGTGGTGTGTAATATATAAGGTGATATGTAATATATAAGGTGGTGTGTAATATATAAGGTGGTGTGTAATATATAAGGTGGTGTGCAATATATAAGGTGGTGTGTAATATATAAGGTGGTATGTAATATATAAGGTGGTGTGTAATATATAAGGTGGTGTGTAATATATAAGGTGGTGTGTAATATATAAGGTGGTGTGTAATATATAAGGTGGTGTGTAATATATAAGGTGTTGTGTAATATATAAGGTGGTGTGTAATATATAAGGTGGTGTGTAATATATAAGGTGATGTGTAATATATAAGTTGGTGTGCAATATATAAGGTGGTGTGTAATATATAAGGTGGTGTGTAATATATAAGGTGGTGTGCAATATATAAGGTTGTGTGTAATATATAAGGTGGTGTGCAATATATAAGGTGGTGTGCAATATATAAGGTGATCTGTTTACAGTTTTGTAGTTCCGTTAGTTCAAGCAAAAATGGCAGAAGACCATCAAATGAAAAAATATATTTATACTGTACGTAGAAACAAAACAAGAAATAAATATATCGATTTATATTTTTAAGGTTTTGGGGTTACTAAATGCTTCGTCTTCATCACGTGATGCAGATCGGACGGAGTATTTGGTTGAAATGTTAGCCCCAATTTCAGTATTAAAAAAAAAATGAAGTCAACAGAAAAAGTGTTGTACAAATCTTATTCTAAATTTAAAGTGCCAGCTGTCGTTTTTATCAGTGTCAAGCAAAACTTTGCACATTGTAAATGGCTGGCTGGGCAAGATAACAGAGTTGGTTGGAGACATAGCCACATTGATCTAGTCATAGCAATACACTCTATGTGAGTTTAGCTCCATCCTCTAGCCTAACACACTTCATCTTATGAGCCAGGCAGATTCCACACCGCCTTGGACAGCCCTGGGCTATGTTGTGGCCCACCTAATCCTATCCTAGCCTTAGTATACTAGGTGGGTGAATTTTGAACTTCGGACTCCATAGATGGTTCTGCGAATGTTACTGCATCGCCACACATGTGGGTGTGAGGGAAGGGAGTAGTTATATCCCAAACACTGGTTTGCTATGCTACCTACCTTCTTCCACTAGTACTAGTAATGAATGCGAGGTATTGGGTGGCAAGCAAAGCTACAGTAGAGAGAAGAGGAGAGAAACATCTATTTTTTACGCCCAACTCCCTATGGGACAAAAGCTTAGCATTGCATTGCTCCTACAGCTACTGTTCTAGCCCTAGCTCAGCCCTAGTGGCACTGTTAGATTGCATTGTTCCTAGCCATTGTTCTAGCCCTAGCCAAGCCCTAGTAGCACTGTTAGACTGTTGTTCCTAGCTACTGTTCTAGCCCTAGCCAAGCCCTAGTGGCACTGTTAGACTGCATTGTTCCTAGCCATAGTTCTGGCCCTAATTGCATGTAGCACTGTTAGATTGCATTGTTCCTAGCTACTGTTCTAGCCCTAGCCAAGCCCTAGTGGCACTGTTAGACTGCATTGTTCCTAGCCATAGTCCTGGCCCTAATAGCATGTAGCACTGTTAGATTGCATTGTTCCTAACTCTAGTCCTGGCACTAGCCCAATCTTGTATTGATTATTGTGTTTACAGGAGGTGCACTGGACTAGACATAATATTGTTGCATGTAAAAGAGCTATGAATCAGTACAGTATCATACAACAAGCAGCACATAATACGATTGACATACATATTCTACAAATTATACCGAAGCCTGAATGCTCTTAATATAATAGTGAATATAATTTACTTGAAATATTTCATTAACACCAAGAGAGAGAGAGAGAGGAGACCCTTTAGGTGGAAAGTGAAGGCTAAGCTACATGTACACTCTCTCCTAGACACCGCACCATTGCACGTCAGCCTACCGTGAGTTAGTAGTTGCTCTTTGCATGCTTCATCGAGTTCTGTCTTTTTACTCGTGCGAGGCAAGTTGATCCGTGTCGCTCGGCTGATAGTGACTGTTCTAGGCCTGTGATTATATTATCAGCAGAGCGAATATGCCACACCTTGCTCATCCTCCTAACTCTAACATCCAGGGAAAGTTCAACTTCCATTAAAAAAAAATATCAATGCCAGCCTTTCTGTGCTTGTTCAAGTTCTGCTAGGAACACCCTCATCTAGACTTCTACGCTCCGGTAAGTCTCACTCATGAGACGCGAGCTGGCTACAATTTTTCACTAACCACACCCACAATACGTATAACTATTGCATCAATTTGACAAAATGAACTTTGAACTGTAATAGAATAACAGTAAGGCCGATATGCCTTTAATTTCGGAGGGATATCGGACCAATACGCTTAAACGCTCTGGGGCGAACACTGATTGATACCATCATAATAATGCTGTAGTGCTGGGATTGTGATATGGGAAAATAGCCAAGAATTGTATATAATTCTTATAGATTCCGAACTGCAAATCCTGAATGGAAATGTGCATGTGGAAGTATTGGCAGTGTCATTAAGAGGATGTGGAAGCAGATTCATTTGAAGATGAAAAGCTCACTACAGAGTGAGTTCATCAGGGAATGATTTCTGCAGGAATTCTAAGTGTCCCAATGGAAGACCATGCAGAGGCTGACAAGAACTTGTTGAAGTGATAGATTGCATTCTTGACACTGTGTTCAGTATGCTCTCTCCATCATTAGCAATCCTCTATTCATCAGCCATCCCTCCTATGTATATATGCTCACTAGTACCCACTTCTCTGTCCATAAAGTGTGGCAGTATATACAGTAGGAGCCAAAAAATGTTCCAGTTGCACTGTTAATATTCCGTTGGCATTTCTGAGCGACATCGTTCAAAGTCGTTCCAACGCCTTTAAGCATGAAGAAAACAACTCCGTTCCAAAGGCGAAGAATTTTTTTTCTTCGTGTCGCAAACTCATTCGCGGTTCAATTAGCTCTCCCTCATTTGCGCAATTGTCCGCCAGCCTCATGCTTCAAGTTCAATCGGCTTCGTGCTCCAGCTTATTTGTCGTTCGGCAGCCTCTCGCTTCTTGAACCATTCATGATGTCGTTCTTCAGCGAAGGCCCTCGATATTAATGCCAGCCTCGAAGGAATAGAGGAGCAGATAAAGCTGACTGACGAAACAACTGTTGACTAGGGCTACAGACCAAGCTAGGGCTACAACATTTCACTGGCATTCTGCTGTGCAGGACCAGGAGAGACCTTCCGTGGTAGCTCTACTGTCAGCTCATCAGACACGTGGAACAAGGTAAGCTGCCTGTTAATTCTAAAGCTTGCTAAGCTTAGTTTAGCTAATTTCAACTGACAACCTGGTTTAAGCTGGTTTGACTTAGACCACTACTTTCATCGTTTCTTTACTTATTCGATGAGGCGGAGCTGGGTCTTGCGGCCCACCTTCTGGATTTAAGGTCCTCTCCGAGGGCCGATCTGAGTCGAAGACAGTGTCAGGTAGGGAGTTGTGGCTGGGGCGGCACATCTGTCAAACGATAACGCAGGTGTCCTAAGGCAAGCTCAGTGAGAACAGAAATCTCACGTGGAACAAAAGGGTGAAAGCTTGCTTGATTTTGATTTTCAGTATATTAAGGAAGCTTGAATGATTATCTTCTTCTAATTTTCAAGGGTAAGCTTAAGAGCATAGCTTTACCTGGGTTGTGGTTTGGAGTTTAGCTTGGGGGCTTGAAGGACAAGCTTAACATAGAC
The DNA here is from genome assembly GCA_028752905.1 of Cladorhizidae sp. MBARI D1340-BT2. Classification (NCBI taxonomy): domain Eukaryota; kingdom Metazoa; phylum Porifera; class Demospongiae; order Poecilosclerida; family Cladorhizidae; species Cladorhizidae sp. MBARI D1340-BT2. The sequence continues at coordinate 26,036,546 of JAQNBH010000014.1, read as the reverse complement.
TAAGACTTGTTAAAACAGTCTTGACTGTTTAGCTTACTCTTTAGCAAGCTTAGCTTGAATCAGTGAAACATTTGAGTTCCAAATCTTAAAGGCAAGGTAATATTACAATACTATCTCCTCCCTTCCTACCTGACTGGAGCGAATATGGCATTTTCTTGGGGAGGTGACTTGTGGCATAAAGGACGTTATATGGACAGATGAATGCACGAGATCCACAGCCTACACTCGATTCTTCCAAGGATCATTGAACTAGAAGGAGCAGCAACTGGCTATTGAATCTTGTACTTATTCACTGGCAGTTATACAAAATTGCTATGATTTTTGTTCAGTGATTTTTGTTCAGTGGTAGTAAGGTTACCATAATCATTGAGCATGCATAATTTTCACCAGTGAACTTTCACGACAATTTAATACTATCATAGGCTTGGGTTATGGTTGGCTGTCACAACCAAGACTACCCCCAAAAATCCCTCGCTAGATTTAGCATCCAGTTGTAAACACCTGGGGGGACGCATGTGTTTATATAAAATAATTTTTTTTTTAATTAAAAAAAAAATTTATTTTATTTTTAAAGCGCTCAGATTAAAAGTAAACGTAACAGCGTTTGTTATGGTTATTCATCAGGGTTTTTTTTATGCGCTGATTCTGCATTTCTAATATCCCCAGACATCGTAACATTAGCGTTGGAACGGGTATAGGACCAGAACTTTTTTTGGCACCTACTGCATGTGTTATCTTACCAATTGATGTCAGAACGATCACCCTCTCTTATCAGCTATTAATTATGCAGCTCATTCTCACTCACCACCGGCTCTAGCTTCAAATCTGCTGCCATTTTCTCGACCTTCTCTTCACTAGGACGACCATTCCTGCCTGGTTTATATATCCTGCTCTATTTAATGCAGGTGATCCATTCATATATATTTATCGGTGATATGCCATGCGCGGCAATACCATGTTTTCCATCCAAATCCCCACGGAGGGCTCGTTTAATTTGCCAATCAGAACTATCCAAAGGTAATCAGTAAGCGATGCCACACTAATCCATACTGTAATGTTAAGGTGTTGGATGAGATACTGTCGCATAGTAATTTTCATGACCAAATATTCTTTTCCTTTATTTTCTTAATCATAAAGTTCAAGACACAAAGACGACATTTTTGGACACATTGAAGAACAATGTCAAGAATCCTTATTACATGAATGAACCTTCTCAATAGCCAACTTGAAATTATACTCATTCGACGTTTCGACTAGATGCTAGTTGAAAATTCGAGAGAGTACAATTTCAAGCTGATAATCGAGATTATGTCAACTAAGTTCACTGGGAAGATGTTCGTTAAAAGTACAAATGTTGGGCAAATAGATGAATTCTGTTTTCTGCATCAAATCTTGGCCATTCTAGCCTATTATAGCATGAAGAGCCAAATAATAACACTTTCCAGTGATGGTCATAAAGCACAACCATGCTCCTACAAGTTTACAAAACTGGCCGATGGGCAAGTGGAATGTCATTGTATATATAAGGAGTATTTAGGTGACGAAAATTGACGAAGACATCATAGGCCATTTAGCTAACCACACAGTTTCATAGTTGTCACCACTTTACACTTCAAAACAAACACTAATTTTCTAATTAGAAAATCATTTATTTTGACTTATAATAAAATATGAGGGCTGAAAGTACACTCTCATGAATATAGCCATCACATTTGCAGCACAGGTAAGGGGTCTCCAAGATCAAAAACACTATATGAAACAAGCAGAACACAACATTTGGGGGGGGGGGGGGGGGGGGGAGGGGGGGTGATTAGTTTGATCCATTAATGGCAGATCCCAAAATACACATAACAAAGGAAAAGTTTATATTTATATCTCACACTTTGGTAGTTTCAAAATGATCAGGCGGTTTCTTCAGAAGCTTACACTTGTGACAAAATTAACGGTGACCTATAACAAAACCAGGTGCCGAATTCACACGGGTATATATATGCCGCGAAAGACCAGTCTTCTGTCTAAGGTCATTGTGCTAGTGCAATTTTTTCGATGAGTCATCGTGGGTGTTTTTAATACCCTATGCCTAGCATTCAATTACAGAGGATCTAGTAGTCACTATCAGTGTCAACGAGGAGTTTGTTCTGTTCAATCTCCTCTTCTCATCGTCTTCCTCCAAGGAGGCAAACAGGATTCTCTCCATAACTGTCCCTCTCTTCCAGCAGCTGATGAGTAGCTCCTGCAATGGCTAGAAGAGCTCAAGCTACTCCTCATCATCCCTGAGGCAGTGAATCCCTTCACCTCCACAGAGAGGCTGCAAGCACAGAGGGATTTCTTCATCAACTTGGCTGCTATCACAGTGTAGTTCAGGTGGTATACTGACTGTGTGCTGGTGCTAGTATATACATTGGGAATTACTATAATCAATCAGGGGCGCTCCAATTGGAAGACTGCATTTTTGAGCGAGACTTCTATTCAGTATGCGTATTCGAATCAATATGGTAGCTACTATAATCCATGTTCCTGTGTGTGTATATACATGTATATATACATGAATACAGAAGCATGTGTGTATGTTAACAAATAATTGGTTAATTCTGGACTTACCCTGAGCAGATCCTTATAGGAGACTACTTGACAGAAACAATAAATAAATAAAAACTCAGAAAGAAGACAAAAAAAAAAGATTATAAAAAAATAAATATATATATATATATATATAAATGAATTTACCTAGTCATTTGTACAACCATTTCCATTTACCTATAAATATAATGAAGACCAATATCATTTTTTAAAGTCTGTATCACATTTGGAGTTCATTATCTTCACAGATAAAGGGTCCTAATAAATGATTGTATGCCTAAAATGGTAAATTCTTGTTCCTCGACAAGTCAAAATCCAATATTTTTATGTTAAATTGCCTCGTGTGTCTATAAACCATATATAGATACACACATACCTCAGGAATGTTGGAGGAGTCAGAGAGGAGTGGGACAACATCTAGACGTAGGAAGTGCACAGGAGTATCTTCCCACTCCCCAGCCAGCTACACACACAGGCACATGTACAAATGTTAATTCCAATACAGTATATATTGGAAATCAGTCGGACAGCAGACATTTACCAAATATCTCGTGTACTTATCTAACAAATTTTTTTTGGTGCTCTGTCAAAATGTCCGAGCAACACTAACGAATGCTCTAGAATACGCGCAAGTGCACAGCCACGATGTATCGAAGCATCAGATGCCTCAACCTCTGACACAGACGGTAAAGGATAGGATGAGGACGAGCTGTTAGTTGATGACTGGATACGGGATGGCCGACTCAACCCATTCTTAATTATAGTGTTCGCACTCGTTACTTGATGATTTGAGTTACACGAGTCTAAACTCTCAACAAACTCTTAGTTGACGTAGCGAATTAAAATGACTTTCTCAACGATCAATGTAATAATAACATACACACTCGACGTCTCGACTAGATTCTATAGCTTTCATCAGGAACAATGAGATGCTAAGACTCGTGTGAGCCTGGGTAGCTAGCAATCCACCACATGATACACTATACCCTGGCACACGCTTCCAGCACGTGAACTCGATGTGGCAAAAACAATACTATTAACAAGCAACAATAAAATAAAATAACTAGTAATAGTATAATTAAAAATAACAATAACATATTTTATAAATTAAATAAGATCTGCTATGTTGATATACCTACTATTACTAAATTACTAAAAACACATTAACAAAGTATGATAAATAAAAATGCAGATTATGGTGGTCGTGACCAAGTTTAGCCAGGCAAGTGCATTCCGCAATCTCGATTGAACCGCTCACACTTTGGTGCTAGGCTGATGTGCAAAGCCTCCTCCACTAGCAATTCGTTCCCGTCTTACGGTCTGGCCCAAGATGGTGGCTTCCTCCAACATGTGTAATTAAAACAACAAATAATTGATGGCAGATCAAAGTCTGAGAATGGCCGAACAAAAATTTATTGTATTTGGACAAATTGTCCAAACAGATTTTGGTTGTAATTTCCTGCACTGGCAATATATGTATAGTTACATAAATGAGAATAAACTCGTGTTGGTTAAGTAAGAAGTCAAGCACCTAAATGAGATCAGTTCACCTCATTAGATCAGCCCTGTTTATAATCAAATACACTTAGGCCATGCCAATTAAAGAATGAAGTTTCCATCTGCAAGACGAGTAAATTATATGTACAAGAGCAGTCATTAAAAAGACTTAGGTCTCGTCAGTACATGAGAATTACCTTATTAACTCGAATATAAGTCGCGATTTGTATTTATTTCAGCCAAATCAAGTTGCGATCTTCAAGCAATGCGCTTGCGCAGTGCCAAGCCAGTCATTCGCTATTGTGCTAACGCAATTTTTTTGTGTGCGTCGTTGTGGTTGCGATCGTTTCATTTCAAACATTTGAGCTAGGTAGTAGTTGGCTGGAAGAGTTCCTAATCGCTATCGTTATCTACAATGAGTTTGTTATGTTCAATCTGTTCTTCGTCCAAGGAAGCAAATGGATCTTCTCCACCGCTGTCACTTCCTTCAGCTGGCGAGTAGCTGGATAGCTAAAGCTGCTACTTTATCGACTTTATCGACTTTGAGGCAGTGAATTTCTCAATCTTCAGACCCGTCCGCCTTCACAGTGATGCCACAAGCACGGAATGCTTTCTTGATCTCGACAGACAAGCTATCTTAGCTAACGATAAACGACTGCGCGTGTGTAAGAGCGGTGGTGTAATTAACTAGGTGTGCTACATTTGGAGTGCGGCTTTCAGAGCGACTTCTATTCAGTGTGCGACTTATATTCGAGTGAATACGGTATATATATATATACACATATACATGTGCTCTCTCCTGACATGTCCACTCTGTCTCATCAGCGTATCTAGGTAGTACTGCTCGGCTTTCCTGCTCTCTCCTGACTTGTCCACTCTGTCTCATCAGCCTATCTAGATAGTGCTGCTCAGCTGACCTGCTCTCTCCTGATACGTCCACTCTGTCTCATCAGCCTATCTAGATAGTGCTGCTCGGCTTTCCTGCTCTCTCCTGACATGTCCACTCTGTCTCATCAGCCTATCTAGATAGTGCTGCTCAGCTTACCTGCTCTCTCCTGGTATGTCCACTCTGTCTATCAGCCTATCTAGATAGTGCTGCTCAGCTTTCCTGCTCTCTCCTGACATGTCCACTCTGTCTCATCAGCCTATCTAGATAGTGCTGCTCGGCTTTCCTGCTCTCTCCTGACATGTCTACTCTGTCTCATCAGCCTATCTAGATAGTGCTGCTCAGCTTACCTGCTCTCTCCTGACATGTCCACTCTGTCTCATCAGCCTATCTAGATAGTGCTGCTTGGCTTTCCTGCTCTCTCCTGACATGTCGACTTGGTATTATTCTCTCAAGAAAAAAAAGGAAAAAAATTAGCATGTATATTTATATACATGTATATATATATATATATATGCATGTAATATATATTTTTTTACTTGAAAGAAAATGAAACATGACTTTTCAGGAAACAAGGTTGCACCCATAAAGGCATAAAAAATTGGTTATAACAACTGCCTCGCCAATAATAACCACACCTCCAGCTCTGACCCCACCTGGCTAGCAAGAAAGCAGCTACATTTTTTTCATCTGTTAGAATACTAATACAAGCCAGAAGCAATTGGCTCCACTGCAGTAAGAAGAGGAAGAGGAGGGGGAAAAGGAAGAAACAAAAGGGAGCAAGTCAGACTACATGTAGGCCTACAACAATACACACAGCAAAGAAACACACCCAGGAGTGCCTCCTCTGTCAAAGCTGAAGGGATTCAGAGCATTCCCTGGTAGACAAAAACGCCTGTACAGCCTTGCTCAGCAAGAAAAGCTTCTAGAAACAGTCCCCGAAGACAGCAAAACCGTTGGAATCGTCAGCCATTATATCAGAATAGTTGTCGTATCGGAACTTGCATAATAGTAACTGCCATTCCAATTGATAATAACCGCAGGTAGATTGGACTGAACCAATTCGATAATACGTGACCCGATTAGCGAAAACTGACCATATAGCGAATTTTGAAGGGGGAAACCCCCTCAGATAATGGTAACCACAAAATGTCTGAATAAACTACACAAGTTCTAGACTGACCAGACTTGCAGCCTTCAAGATATCAGCATTTATTTCACACACCAGTTTCATTGTTTCATTACGCAGTACTAAGAAACCTTGCAATAATGGCGTTGCTAAAGAATATTTACAGTATACTATCTCTGTAAACTATCCAGGAGCCATATCGCACCCTAATGTATGTACTTTTGCCATTAGGAAGAAGCGGAGGAGACTCCCATCTCGGATCTCTTCATGGCTTAGATAAGTAAGCACTAGTATTTGGCATTGTGTATTCGCAGGCACGGTCAAGGCAGGCTAACAAAACAGCTGGCAAAAAGTAATAATGGCAAAAAGTAATAATAATAAAAACAATAATAAAATAAATAAATTCTGGACTTTGCACGACAAAGCATCTCTTGGAAACTGTAAATTCTAAAGTATAGTCGACTAGCCTCGCTTACTCTGCCCTTAGTTAGCTAACCCAGTGGCTTGTAAACTGCATAGTTATTGAGAGGAAGAGTTCTTCTGAAGGTTCCTGCAAGGGAAAGCAAATTGTAATGCAGGAATAGTAATCGAAAATCTCCTATTTGGTTGGTTTTTGCAAATCCTGTCATACGAACGAGTCAACGATGAGTGTGTCAAGGCAGTCTATTCGGGGGCAGGAGAAGGTGTAATCTTGTTTGCCTGATATGACAAATGAATATAATTTGTTTTTAAAATAAACTTCTTTTCTAGTTTCAAAAAATAAAAATAAATTCTTGTTCCTCCATGTGGTCGTAACTGATTCAACATTGACTATATTTGTGGTCTGTTGCACCAGTTATATTTGAGCTATAACAAGAATAAACACCTCATATTCAAGCTGCATAAGAATCAGCTCCGTTGAAGTTAGCAAACAGGAGCTACGCAGCGCTACGTCACTACATGTCTACAACAAAACTCCAAAGAAATCCATCCAGGAGCGCCTCCTTGCTCAAGAGCGAAGGAATTCGAAGTGATTCCTGGTAAGCATGGGTGCATGTGCTGGAAAGCAGAGAGGAAAATTTTCCCAGAAATAGTAGCAAAAGCAAGGAAGAGACCGTTCACAAAGGCAGTTGCGATCGCCAGCTATTACTACAAAATCTTCTTTAATTTTGCTCGCTTGCCCCATCCAATTGGACGTTAAGTTTTACACTATTTTAAATCAATAGAGCAATCTACTGGGCACACACATACAATGGGCATGTAATACCTATTCATATAATCCCCCCCCCCCCCCCCCCCCCCCCCCCCACAAACACACACACCCCAGACAATGCCACAAGCGCCATTTAAATGCAGTTAAGCAGTATTAACACCAAAGAAACTATCCCAGTTGAGTATCAGTTGGCCAAGTCCAACCCCATGTTGACTCAGTGTCAAGTCTATAGCAATAATTATATATTTTTTACACACACTCCATTAATAATTCCATTTTTCTTTCATGAACCGCATACAAGTCAGCACATACTATCTTAGCATTGCTCATTCTGCTATATTATTCCCTGAATTTCTCATTTGCATTTTACCTCAGTGTAGAATGGCAAGTGTATGGAAACTATCCACCCCATATCTCATACGCCTAGTTCTACTATAAGTATTTACTGAGGACACATGCACACAACACAATCATACACACCACGTCTAACTCTGCTCTGCTCCAACGGTGGGTGTTCCTCTTGGTACACAGGCCAACTTCCTCTACGACATCTGCTACATACACCTATAATTAATGAGGTTAGCAGATTGTGAGGGCAGGCTTGACACACAGCGACATATGTAGACCTGTAAACCTGTTGTTAATTAACTCACCTCAAAGCCTTTCATTTTAGCACTGCTCCAGAACCTGTCAAAGTGTCTAATCTGTAGAGGGGCAAAATATTTCAACAACACATGTACGGTAAGTTAAAGTTGTTTGCTTATGAAAAATCTGCTGGCATATGTGTAACTATGTAAGTTAGGTATGGACCTCAGTTACATGCAGACAGTTGAGGTATGGGCCTCAGTTACATGCAGACAGTTGAGGTATGGACGTCAGTTACATGCAGACAGTTGAGGTATGGCCCTCAGTTACATGCAAAGTTAGGTATAGACCTCAGTTACATGCAGACAGTTGAGGTATGGGCCTCAGTTACATGCAAAGTTAGGTATGGGCCTCAGACAGTTGAGGTATGGGCCTCAGTTACATGCAGACAGTTGAGGTATGGACCACAGTTACATGCAGACAGTTGAGGTATGGACCTCAGTTACATGCAGACAGTTGAGGTATGGGCCTCAGTTACATGCAGACAGTTGAGGTATGGACCTCAGTTACATGCAGACAGTTGAGGTATGGACCTCAGTTACATGCAGACAGTGAGGTATGGGCCTCAGTTACATGCAGACAGTTGAGGTATGGGCCTCAGTTACATGCAAAGTTAGGTCAATTACATGCAGACAGTGAGGTATGGGCCTCAGTTACATGCAGACAGTTGAGGTATGGGCCTCAGTTACATGCAGACAGTTGAGGTATGGCCCTCAGTTACATGCAGACAGTGAGGTATGGGCTACCACTGTGTAGTGTGTAGACAAGAGTGTATGTTGGCTGTTGGTGGTGTGAGGGGGAGCACTAGCTGACGCTATATTAGTATTGTAATTAGGTGGCAGAACTCAATTATGTTGAGGGCGACAGAATTTCTAAATGCTGACCCTCTTTCAACCCAACCCTCCTCCACACATCCCTATCAGTCCAACCCCCTTCAACAAGCCCTCCCTCTCCTCCACAATCCCTTCCTCATCACCCTCTCCCCCAAACAATTTGCCTATTGACTTAAGCATAACTGCCATAACCAACAACAGCAAACATGTAAAGCATGTTGATGAACAGAGTAACTTTGTCCATCATCCTCTCCTGCCAGCCAGCCATGGAGCTGTTCTCACGTGTCTGTGCAGCAAATTTAATTTTTTGTTGTTGTTATGAGGGCCTGTGGGTAGGTGATTGTGGAGGGCTTGCGGGGGATTATTGAGGTCTTGGGTTTGTTGTTTGTCCTATATATTTCAGGCTGGCTTGTTCTGCTACCTGGTAAAAGGTCATATCAGCTATTAATCGTGCTTGAGTGGCGCAGCCGGGCGTAGATCATTCTCTTCACTGAGATTCAATTTACATAACTTAAGCCCCCATTATTTTATTTTTAAGGAGGCTGACGTGTTCAAATTTTTTTATACAGGTGAACGTACGTACATATATAGATGCAGAGATAGATAGGTACATAGATAGATACATAGGCACATATATAGATAGGTACATAGATAGATACATAGATAGATAGGTACATAGATAGATACATAGGTGCATAGATAGATAGGTACATATATATATGGATACATAGATAGGTACATAGATGGATAGATAGGTGCAAAGATAGATATGCCATGCCTGGCAATACTAAGTCTTCCATCCAACTCACCACTAAAGCAACAACAACAACAACTTTTTTTAAATTAAGAAACTCAAGTGTATTCATCTTCATCCCAAACAGTCAGATGACCCTTTACCTTTAAATACCACAGCATTATTGTAGTGGCATGTATCTGGCTGGGTGTGGTCTGCATGGCTCCACTCTTGTTTCCTCGATCAAAAAAGCTGTTTCTCTTTTAAAATAAAAATATCTTTGAGCTTTTAAATAGTTTTTTGTTGTTGTTTGTTTACCTTTTATTGTTGTTGTTGTTTTGCAGAATTCTTCTTCTTTGTGGGAGGACTCCACAAGCCCCAAAAAGGAGGGGGTGAGGGGGGGGGGGGGGGGGGGGGGGGTGGCTCTTCTTTAAAATTCAAAGTGTGCAAAAACTTAGCAGCTGCAAGGTGCTAAAAGAGCTGCAAGGTGCTAAAAGCATTGTGGTCATTTTCAGACTGACCACAAAGTATTTCACTCCAACATTTGCTCTGTAGGCATTATATATATACCTGCTGAAAAGCACATGCTCATGAGAACTACACACTTACCTGAGAATGCTGAAGTTAAAACAAAATAGGACGAAATAAGTTTGGCATGACACATGTCAGTTTTGGGAAGGAGATCCGATTAGAAAAAAATATATATACATTTTTTGGGGGCCCCCCCCCCCCCTGTATAAAACCCTGAGATGGACCACTCCTACACTAAATTTAACTTATTTCTTATTGTTGAGCACCGCACCAGTCCTCACACACCTTATTGTCTTATTCCTTACACACCTCGCTTTTACGCTGGGCCTTTAACTCGGACTCTAACCCCAGGTTTTAGCTTGCCCGCTTGCATGCACCCCCCCTAAATATTAAAAGCACGGCTAGCAGACCCATGCCAACAGGCGGATCGCAATCTCGTTAAATTGAAGAGGGTTGGACAATGCCAGCGTAAACAAGCCTACAGTCAGCCAACAATCAGCTACAGGCTCTTTCAAGGACTTGGCAAAAGTGTACCAGAAACATCCAGAGCTGCACAAGCACACAGAGCAGATGTTCGATACCATGTTCAATAGCTGAAGTACGTACGCATACGTACAAATAATTATGCCCTATTCTTCTTCTCCTTTGTTTTTAAGATACTTACCAGTGAATCCACTGACCGAGCGCTCAGTTTAAACCCAACAGCACAAGGACTTCATTGAGTCCTCATGTTTTGGAGAAGAGTGATCTCAACCCATTCCCGATTATAAAACATCATGTGAGTTGGCATGGTTGCATTATCGACGACAACCCTAATTCAGGCGTGGTTCTCCCCCCACCCCCTATAATTGAGAAACCGATTAGTCGTACAGGCATTGGAACCTTTGGAGTATTTCACTAACTGACGTTCTTACGATTGTGTTCCAGGGTTTATATAAAGGAAAGAAGGAAAAAAAAGGAGGGAGATGGAGATATGGTGAGGATAGATTTCAAGGTTTTTAAGCCTTCTGCCTGAGGATTCTCGGCATGCTAAAGGTCGGTGCACAATATGTCGCTCGCACTAGCGATGAGAAGTGACGCATCAATTTTATGGTATTGTGAACATGAATTCGCATCACTCGAATAGACTTCTAGTTTCGGTCGCAATGCATCGGTCGATAGTGTTGGTGTGCTTTCTTGGTGTTTCCTGGAAAAAAAGGTTCTCTTTAAAGGAATAAATTAACAAGGAAAAGTTGATGGAGGCAGTGAGAACTTTCCAGTGTTTAAGGCCACACTGCACATTAATGTGCATTTGGTCGCATCCACACTGAATTCGAATTGAAATAATGTGGGTCCACCTCGATAAGTGGTTTGATGCGAATCAGAGCAACCAATTAAAGCGTTCAAATAACTGCGCGAGTGTGTGTTGAAAAGAATTTCATTCACTTGCATCTTCGTGATACTGCAGTTAGGAACTTTGGAGTTAGCTGTATACTATCTGTTGCCTGCGGCCAAGCCAGTGTAGCTAGAGAAATGTTGCTCTATGGTTATACGCCCTACACCTGGATGTCTGAAGATCGTGCATTCACAACCTTCGTTGGTTCTACCTTTCCCTCAGCTCTCTCCTCTTTCTGCTCTGCAGCTAATGTTTCCTATGCATCTGTAGGTAGCTGATCAGCAAGAAAAGGACGCAAAAACAAATTCCATCTCAACTACAGCTACAGTATATGATTTTGACTGACTTAGATAGAGGATGATTATTTATGCTTCGTACAGTTTGCTGGTATGCAGGCGACGAATGTGCATCAGCGTTTTCCTCTGACCCAATGCACATCGGTTTAAGTGCAGTGTGGACAAGCCTTTAAAGATTGAATTAATGGGTGGAAATTCGTAATTGGAGGTGAAAGTCCAATTTCAAAGCGAAGCTATGGGATCAGGCGGATATTGAGAACTGCTCGAAGAGACGCGATGTGGCCAAAGGTCTCACGACATATTGTGAGCCGGCCTCAAGAGCTATTTTAGAGCTGAATGCATCACTTAGACTGTAAGCCATTGCCCATGTGAGGACCAGCTGCTTGGTAAGGGTGTCTTTTTTTTATGCCGTCCGCCATATTTAAAAGTGGGTCAAACCAATATTGGGAGTATCAAGGCCTGTCTACACCGCACAAGTCAACGAGCGTTAATACGCATTGGACGCAACCACGCTGAATCAGAGTTATAATGCGCATTAATATGGTCCACCTTGATGGGTGGTTTGAGTCGAAAACACTATCAATTAAAGCGTTCAAATATCAATGCGAGTGTGCGTTGAAATGAATATCACCCACTCACACCTTGGCGATGGCTGTAGTTTGAAACTTTGGAGCTAGCTGTATACCATGTGGCCTGCGGCCAAACTAGCTAGCTAGACTTACTTCATAGCTAGACAGCTGTTGCTATGTTTATATGTCCTGCATCTGCACTTCTGAAGTTTGTGTCGTAACCTTCGTTGGTTCTGCCTTTCCCTCAGCTCTCTCTACTTTGCAGATAATGTTTCCTGCGCATCTGTAGGTAGCTGACGAGCAAGAAAAGGATGCAAAAACAAACTCCATCTCAACTACAGATGTGGTATATGATTTTGACTGACTTTGGTAGGCTGATAATTTTTTTTGCTTCGTACGGTTTATTTCGGTGCTAATGTGGAGTTCTCCCCCCCCCCCTCCCCCAAAGGACCAACGCGTATCAGTTAATTGCAGTGTGGACTGGCCTTAAGTGACATTAATTTTGGCAGACTAATTGTATTGCTATTGAAGGACCTCGGCTCTCAACAGTTGATCCAATCAAATCTTAGACGTAAACAAAAAGCGAAATCATAAAATAGTCTTGTTTGGGGGAGCGGGGGAGAATCCCAGGGCACTCCTACCTCTGTATGAAACCTGCTATGTACAGACGTAAGAGATTCAATAGTCCTACCCCTGTATGAAACCTGCTATGTATTGAAGTAAGAGATTCAATAGTCCTACCCCTGTATGAAACCTGCGGTAAGAGATTCAAGTCCTACCCCTGTATGAAACCCAGCCATGCACTGAGGTAAGAGATTCAATAGTCCTACCCCTGTATGAAACCTGCTATGTACTGAGGTAAGAGATTCAATAGTCCTACCTCGGTATGAAACCCAGCTATGTACTGAGGTATGAGATTCAATAGTCCTACCCCTGTATGAAACCCAGCTATGTACTGAGGTAAGAGATTCAATAGTCCTACCCCTGTATGAAACCTGCTATGTACTGAGGTAAGAGATTCAATAGTCCTTACCACTGTATGAAACACAGCCATGTACTGAGGTAAGAGATTCAATAGTCCTACCCCTGTATGAAACCCGGCTATGGAGGTAAGAGATTCAATATTCCTACCTCTGTATGCTATGTACTGAGGTATGAGATTCAATAGTCCTACCTCTGTATGAAACCTGCTATATACTGAGGTACATGTATGAGGTTCAACAGTGCTATCTGCATTTAGAAAATAAGTGGGAGATTACGTTAGATAGGTTTCTATGTCAGGTTTTATAGAAGCATCATGCAGAGAAGGGGACAAGCTGTGGTGTCACAGGACACCAGAATAGGAGTCATTTATAGAGTCCTGCAGTGCATCATGCAGAGAAGGGGACAAGCTGTGGTGTCACAGGACACCAGAATAGGAGTCATTTATAGAGGCCTGTGGTGCATCATGCAGAGAAGGGGATAAGCTGTGGTGTCACAGGACACCAGAATAGGAGTCATTTATAGAGTCCTGCAGTGCATCATGCAGAGAAGGGGACAAGCTGTGGTGTCACAGGACACCTGAATAGGAGTCATTTATAGAGGCCTGCGGTGCATCATGCAGAGAAGGGGATAAGCTGTGGTGTCACAGGACACCAGAATAGGAGTCATTTATAGAGGCCTGCGGTGCATCATGCAGAGAAGGGGATAAGCTGTGGTGTCACAGGACACCAGAATAGGAGTCATTTATAGAGGCCTGCGGTGCATCATGCAGAGAAGGGGATAAGCTGTGGTGTCACAAGACACCAGAATAGGACTTAATTAAAGAAAATGAGTTGCTTAAAAGTGCATAACTAATGCTTAGCCTCTCGCTGCCTAAGGCTTTCATATCTTTCAGTTGCAATGCAGTCATGATCTGATTCAAGTTCCGAGATAATTTTGTGGTATTTGACCGGCGACCAACAACTCCAAGGTATCAGGACTCTTTGCTACAATTTGCCCCTTTTCTCAGGTTCGATCACACACACAAACACAGCCATTTGTGGAAAACTTAAAGTATAAAAGTCACAAGGTAAAAGTGTCCCCCCCCCCCCCCACTAGTAGAGTAGGCAATAACTCTCTCCTTACCAGAATATGCCGTGCATTGCACTTTCACCCATTGCCAGGATGTCATACAGGATGATTCTTCGGTAAGGGATAGAGGGTAATGTTCTACGTGCCTTTGTTTTTTTAAGGGGAGAGGGGAAACCCCCTTTGCCCTCTCTCCAAAGAGACCCTATTGGTTTGAATTGAGCACATTTGACACCCTGCCTCTGAATTCCCCCTGCCCCCTGAATTCCAGATCCCCCTGCCCTTTACACGAACTCCTAAAAATCCTAAGAAACATTGGATGACTTCCTATACCTTGTGGTTGATGGCATCTACTATGATCATGGGGAAGAATCCTTCCTCCAGAGTTTTGTTGAAGATCTTGAACATGCTCTTCCTGAACGAGGGTTCCATGGCTGCGTCGTACTCGTACTCCTCCACTTTACGCTTCACTCTGTATAGAAGGTAAAGGGTTATCATTCATACATTGCTGTATTATGACTATCGATTGCATACCTATACCTATATATACAGTCACACATAGCTGTATATTATGACTACTGATTATATATATATAATAATAGTCACACATAGCTGCATTATGACTACTGATTATATCTATATCTATAAATACAGTCACACATAGCTGTATTATGACTACTGATTATATATATATCTATATATACAGTCATACATAACTGTATTATGACTACTGATTATATATATATCTATATATACAGTCACACATAGCAGCATTATGACTATTGATTATATATATATATATATATATATACAGTCACACATAGCAGCATTATGACTACTGATTATATCTATATCTATATATACAGTCACACATAACTGTATTATGACTATTGATTATATATATATATATATATATACAGTCACACATAGCAGCATTATGACTATTGATTATATATATATATATATATATATACAGTCACACATAGCAGCATTATGACTATTGATTATATATATATATATATATATATACAGTCACACATAGCAGCATTATGACTATTGATTATATATATATATATATATATATACAGTCACACATAGCAGCATTATGACTATTGATTATATATATATATATATATATATATACAGTCACACATAGCAGCATTATGACTATTGATTATATATATATATATATATATATACAGTCACACATAGCAGCATTATGACTATTGATTATATATATATATATATATATATACAGTCACACATAGCAGCATTATGACTATTGATTATATATATCTATCTATATATACAGCTATCCATCATGCCTTATTTCAAGTGAACCGGACAAAGGGAGGGGGAGAATTGAAGGATTCTGCCCAAGGAAGAGAGAAAAAAAGGGGAAAAAAGGAAAAAAAGAAGGAAAAAAAAGCAAAGAAATATTCTGCCCATTGAACCAGCAAGTTAGAATACCAAAGCTAACAGACAAACATACAAATTTCCCCTTCTGATATTTTTGGCCACCTCATTAAGAAACTTACAAGCTAAACCAACAAATAAATCCTGTCAACTATAAGCAAGTGAATAAGCAAAAAACATCTCTTCCTTATCGATAACAGCAGGGTAAGAATATAACTCCTTGAAATGTGACTTCAGCTCTTTCTCCACAGAACTTAGGCAAGGTTGACAACAGGGGGTTTACATAAGCTCTGAGAAGTGTCCATCATCAGGAAGAAGAGCTGGTTAAATGCTGAGGCTGATACAGCAAGCCCAACTTGTGAAGTGACTATTATCCATGTACATGTATATATCAGGATAGGAAATAGCCACCTGTACTCGAACTGAAAAAGGAGGTGATTATGTTTGTCCCCTACTATCTTGGATTGTTAGTCCATGCTCAGTTTTACTGCAGCACACCAACTGGCATCACTCTCCCTGATGGAATTTAGATAATCAAGTGAGTTCTTGGGCATAATAAAGAGCAGCTTGCTGAAGCGAGCGTCCTCTTCTGCATGGTCAAGTTTGAGTGAGCAAGGTCACTGAAACTTATAGGGAGGTAACTATTTGATACACCTAACACTAGCCAAAAGAGAGGACATACAATACCCATAGCTGTCTCCAGAAGACTCAGAACTGTGAAAGTGTTTTCAACAATGGAGGCATGGAAATTCCCTGAAAAACTAACCCACTAAGACCACCACACATTTAGTGTTAAGCTATAATAAAGACAGGATAAATCCAACCCCCCCCCCCCACAACAAAAACTTCTCCCTGTAAATGTCTGTATACTGTAGACCCAGAAATGTTTGAAATTTGTGGTATAACGTTTTTTATTCTAACGATTTTGCAGCACCAAGAATTCCCGGACTGTGGGTAACCAACCTTTATCATCTCCTACACCACTTCTTTATAGTACTTACATGTACTATAGTACTATACTTACTATAGTACTATACTTACATGTACTGTACTGGTAATACCTGTTAGTGTAGAGCACAATCATAATAGCACACAACACAAAGTGCTATACTTACTGTAGTGGTAATACCTGTTAGTGTAAGTAGGTATTTACTGAGCACAACCATAGTAGCTCACAACACAAAGTGCTGTACTAACTAGAGTACTGGTAATACTCTGTTAGTGTAAGTAAGTACTTATTGAGCACTACACTACCTATTCTAAGAGTTGTGTGGTATTGTTCTAGGTTCAAGGTTCACTGCTGCCCCGAACTCCTCCAACACCAGTGTCCTTCCACCCCCTCACCAGTGCCCTTCCCTGCTGTGCCAACTATTCAATGTTTTCCCTTTAGTCACTCAAAATGCATGGCCTAGATAGCAGAAGTTTGCAGGTGCACCTGATGTCTTCAAGGGATGTACAATTATCAAAGAAATTCTTGACCTTGAGTGCACACCAGGAGGTGAACAAATGTTCCTTGAAGGGCTCATTTACAGACACATCAAGAGGCTGCAGCTGACCAGGCATCCTGCTGGAACGAAAACACACTTAACATGGCTGGAAGAAGTTCACCTGAGAGCGAAACTGCCGTCACCACTCTTTTATCATCCAATCCCACCACATCAATCTGCTTAGTTCCTTACACTTCTAACACCCAGTTACTGACAAGAAACATCTTCGTCCCTGTCTGGTCAAAATTGATGACCATTGAAGGAGGAGCACGAGTATTAGCTCTCACTGCCTCTCTTACACTAGTATTAGCTCTCACTGCCTTTCTTACACTAGTATTAGCTCTCACTGCCTCTCTTACACTAGTATTAGCTCTCACTACCTCTTACACTAGTTAGTATTAGCTCTCACTACCTCTTACACTAGTATTAGCTCTCACTACCTCTCTTACACTAGTATTAGCTCTCACTACCTTTTACACTAGTATTAGCTCTCACTGCCTCTCTTACACTAGTATTAGCTCTCACTACCTCTTACACTAGTATTAGCTCTCACTACCTCTCTTACACTAGTATTAGCTCTCACTACCTCTCTTACATGAGTATTAGCTCTCACTACCTCTCTTACACTAGTATTAGCTCTCACCACCTCTCTTACACTAGTATTATATCTCACCACCTCTGTTACACTAGTATTAGCTCTCACTACCTCTCTTACTGTATGTACACTAGTATTAGCTCTCACTACCTTTTACACTAGTTAGTATTAGCTCTCACTACCTCTTACACTAGTATTAGCTCTCACTGCCTCTTACACTAGTATTAGCTCTCACTACCTTTTACACTAGTTAGTATTAGCTCTCACTACCTCTTACACTAGTATTAGCTCTCACTGCCTCTTACACTAGTATTAGCTCTCACTACCTCTCTTACACTAGTATTAGCTCTCACTACCTCTTACACTAGTTAGTATTAGCTCTCACTACCTCTTACACTAGTATTAGCTCTCACTACCTCTCTTACACTAGTATTAGCTCTCACCACCTCTCTTACACTATTATTAGCTCTCACTACCTCTTACACTAGTATTAGCTCTCACCACCTCTCTTACACTAGTATTAGCTCTCACTACCTCTTACACTAGTATTAGCTCTCACTACCTCTTACACTAGTATTAGCTCTCACTACCTCTCTTACACTAGTATTAGCTCTCACCACCTCTCTTACACTATTATTAGCTCTCACTACCTCTTACACTAGTATTAGCTCTCACCACCTCTCTTACACTAGTATTAGCTCTCACTACCTCTTACACTAGTATTAGCTCTCACTACCTCTCTTACACTAGTATTAGCTCTCACTACCTTTTACACTAGTATTAGCTCTCACTACCTTTTACACTAGTATTAGCTCTCACTACCTCTCTTACACTAGTATTAGCTCTCACTGCCTCTTACACTAGTATTAGCTCTCACTGCCTCTCTTACACTAGTATTAGCTCTCACTACCTCTCTTACACTAGTATTAGCTCTCACTGCCTCTTACACTAGTATTAGCTCTCACTACCTCTTACACTAGTATTAGCTCTCACTGCCTCTCTTACACTAGTATTAGCTCTCACTACCTCTTACACTAGTATTAGCTCTCACTACCTCTCTTACACTTATTAGCTCTCACTACCTCTTACACTAGTATTAGCTCTCACTACCTCTCTTATTACACTAGTATTAGATCTCACCACCTCTCTTACACTATTATTAGCTCTCACTACCTCTTACACTAGTATTAGCTCTCACTACCTTTTACACTAGTATTAGCTCTCACTGCCTCTCTTACACTAGTATTAGCTCTCACTACCTCTTACACTAGTATTAGCTCTCACTACCTCTCTTACACTAGTATTATATCTCACCACCTCTGTTACACTAGTATTAGCTCTCACCACCTCTGTTACACTAGTATTAGCTCTCACTGTCTCTCTCCAAAAATGAAGCATTGACTCCAACAAAATTCTCTGGCATTTTACAACTTGTTCGGGTTGCTTTCCATTCGACATAGCCATGTCTGGACAGGAAAGAAAAAGCCCAAGAATTTTTGAGTTCTACTGGTCCACCACACTCCATCGACAGGGAAGAGGCCTTTGTGAATGATAATCGCTTTGGCAGCTGCTAGCACAATTGACAAGTTCACCGTTACTTCAAAGGTTCTGTAGAAACTTCTTAATGAGCACATTGATTTCATCTGTCGCCAGAAGGGACCCACCACGCTTCCCAGCTGTTACTGGGAGTTCCTCTTTTTGTGTCCTTTTCGCTAACTCTTCTATCTCCTGTAATACGACCTCAACAGCGTCAGCCATAAGAGCAGCTTGGTCGGAGGTGGACTCACTCACTGCTCCTGTTACAGCTCGTTGGCCACTTTCTCAGAGACAACGACCGTTTGACCTCGGCTACGAGGGGGCAATTATTTTTGTGTACACGATGTTTTACATATCATTTCTTTTTATAACGAAATCTATTCACTCGTTATATTCGTTAAATTAAAATGATCATTATAATTTTTGGATTTGCATCAAATCTGCTTTTTTAAATTTTTTTATCGTTTCTAACGTTTCGGCCGCAATTCTTCTGTCTTCATGAGGGCAAATCCTGATGAAGACTGAAGTATTGCAGCTGAAACATTGACACTAAAACACACACGCTTGTTTAAAGAAATTCCTTAAAGTATTTGATGTCAGCTGAAAGTAATGGTACTATATACAGTACGATATATTTATATCTGGTATAGTAGTGGCATTAAGCAAAAGCAAGTTGTACTGAAAAGTCCCAACTAAATTTCATGAGTGTATATATATATGTATATGGTGGCTGACTATTTGCTGATGGAAGAATTTGCATGCAAGTTGTGTTTTTTTGACTTTAAGTTATAAGACGGTGTGAATCCTACTCATTGAAAATATTCCTCTCTCCAGTATGTACATGTAAGCCTGCCCCATTATGACCTGTCTAGACGGGACAATTCTTTATGACCCGTCTCAACAAGCTTCAGCTCTCTCCACCAGACATTTCTTTATGACCGTCTCAACAAGCTTCAGCTCTCTCCACAAGATATTTTTTTATGACCTGTCTCAAGCTTCAGCTCTCTCCACCAGACATTTCTTTATGGCCGTCTCAACATGCTTCAGATCTCTCCACCAGACATTTCTTTATGACCTGTCTCAACAAGCTTCAGCTCTCTCCACCAGACATTTCTTTATGACCGTCTCAACAAGCTTCAGCTCTCGCCACCAGACATTTCTTTATGACCGTCTCAACAAGCTTCAGCTCTCTCCACCAGACATTTCTTTATGACCGTCTCAACAAGCTTCAGCTCTCTCCACCAGACATTTCTTTATGACCTGTCTCAACAAGCTTCAGCTCTCGCCACCAGACATTTCTTTATGACCTGTCTCAACTAGCTTCAGCTCTCTCCACCAGACATTTCTTTATGACCTGTCTCAACAAGCTTCAGCTCTCTCCACCAGACATTTCTTTATGACCGTCTCAACAAGCTTATGCTCTCTCCACCAGACATTTCTTTGACCCATCTGAACAAGCTCATGTTCTCCACCTGGCAACAGATTCAAAGCTAGATTGGCCTCATTACGTTGCACAGGTGAGAAAGGGCAGCATGGTTAATAGCTGATCAGGTAGAAGAACACCAGCCTGAAACAGGACAACCAACAGGGTTTCAAGAAAGGGGCAACTGGAGGAATCTGGATTTTAAGGGGGGTGGGGGGCATGATGGTTAAAGATGTGACAAAGTTTCTAATGAATTTTAATAATACAATTTCCAAGGGGGGGGGCAAAAAGGTTCAGACCCCCTGCCCCCTCCTAAATAAAACCCTGAACAAGAAAACCAAGACCCTAATAATCGAAAACCAAGACCCTAATAATCGAAAACCAAGACCCTAATAATCCCCCGCAAGCCACTTAATTTTTTTTTAAATTAAATTTGAGGTAAGAATGAGCTGCATGGTTAATAGCCAACAGGAAAGGATGATGGCCACAGTTACTCGGCTCATCAGCATGCTCAAGTTTTTTTCGTTTCATTCTCTGGCCACTCAATGCCAGGCATTCATTACTGCAAATAATTCAATCAAGTCGCACCCTAGTTACTGCATGTGCACTGACTTGCTTGGATGACTTATTGTCGTGCACAACTGTAGAGCAGCATATTACTTTAGCTAGCTGTGGCTTGGCTGTATGTAGTTGTACTAACAGAGAGAAAGCAAGCATTCCAGATCAGATCAGGTAACAGCGACTTTCTTGTGCACTGTGATGTAAGGGAGAGGGGGGTTGTGAAGGGAAGGAGGGTTCAAAGGTGAAAAGGGAGATTCAGTGCTTGACATCTGTCAAGGCTTGAACCATCAAATACTGACATTGTATATTCACATAAAACAACTCAATTGGAAAGTGAAATCAATAAATGGAATATTAAATGAAAAAGTCAAAGATGTGTTTGTATATGTTGCTACAGAACATTAAAGACAAGAGCCACTAAGTTGCGTAAACTATTGCTCCTGGCCGAGCAGTGTGCACAAACTACACTAGAATAAAACCTGTTTGAAAGGGGGATGCCTCTATACACAGAGTGTCGAGCCCACTCTAGTCCAACCCTCTGACATGCAACACTTTAAGTAAACCACTCGAGTTCAACCCACTGAAAATACATAGTGGAGCCCACTCTAGTCTAACCCACTGAAATGAGGGCACCTGTGTATACAGTGGAGTCCACTCTAGTCTAATCCTCTGAAATGAGGACACCTCTATATACAATGGAGCCTGTTCTAGTCAACCCTCTGACATGAGGACACCTCTGTATACAATGGAGCCTATTCTAGTCAACCCTCTGACATGAGGACACCTCTATATACAATGGAGCCTGTTCTAGTCAACCCTCTGACATGAGGACACCTCTGTATACAATGGAGCCTATTCTAGTCAACCCTCTGACATGAGGACACCTCTATATACAGTACAATGGAGCCTATTCTAGTCAACCCTCTGACATGAGGACACCTCTGTATATTGTGGAGTCCACTCTATTCAAGCCATCTGAAAATTCAAGCTATCTGAAATGCTACCTATGAACCAAAGACTCATCTCAATTGAAAGGTTGCAACTCTTTCAAAATAAATAGTAAGTACGTGACACAAAGTCAGCAGCTGATCCCATGCCAATACATCGTTATGACATGCCAGACAGACAAACATGGCCACCAGAGAGAGCAGCTCCAATATAAGAGAATAATGATACCCATAGAGACTCCCTACCTCTACAAATATCAATAGGTTCACATAAACACTCAATCGTGCCTCAGCCAAGTGCAATGTGTTACCATATATGGACATGTCGCTTGGTCCAACTCCAAGAAATAACAAGAACGTGTCCACAGAATTCAGACTCCGTACGAGGTATTGTAGAGTCAGAGGGGGCATGGACCAATCACATAGGATGAGGTACTGCAGAGTCAGCATGGGCACGGACAATTCATAGGACGAGGTACTGCAGAGTCAGCATGGGCACAGACCATTCATAGGACGAGGTACTGTAGAGTCAGCATGGGCACGGACCATTCATAGGACGAGGTACTGCAGAGTCAGCATGGGCACGGACCATTCATAGGACGAGGTACTGCAGAGTCAGCATGGGCACGGACCATTCATAGGACGAGGTAGTGTAGAGTCAGAATGGGCACGGACCATTCATAGGACGAGGTACTGCAGAGTCAGTATGGGCACGGACCATTCATAGGACGAGGTATTGCAGAGTCAGCATGAGCACGGACCATTCATAGGACGAGGTACTGCAGAGTCAGCATGGGCACGGACCATTCATAGGACGAGGCACTACAGAGTCAGCATGGGCACGGACCATTCATAGGATGAGGTATTGCAGAGTCAGCATGGG
Source organism: Cladorhizidae sp. MBARI D1340-BT2 (assembly GCA_028752905.1). Classification (NCBI taxonomy): domain Eukaryota; kingdom Metazoa; phylum Porifera; class Demospongiae; order Poecilosclerida; family Cladorhizidae; species Cladorhizidae sp. MBARI D1340-BT2. The sequence continues at coordinate 26,013,383 of JAQNBH010000014.1, read as the reverse complement.
CACGGACCCTTCATAGGACGAGGTACTGCAGTCAGCATGGGCATGGACCATTTATAGGACGAGGTACTGTACAGTCAGCATGGGCACGGACCATTCATAGGACGAGGTACTGTAGAGTCAGCATGGGCACGGACCATTCATAGGACGAGGTACTGCAATGTCAGCATGGGCATGGACCATTCATAGGACGAGGTACTGCAGAGTCAGCATGGGCACGGACCATTCATAGGACGAGGTACTGTAGAGTCAGCATGGGCACGGACCATTCATAGGACGAGGTATTGTAGAGTCAGCATGGGCACGGACCATTCATAGGACGAGGTATTGCAGAGTCAGCATGGGCACGGACCATTCATAGGACGAGGTACTGTAGAGTCAGCATGGGCACGGACCATTCATAGGACGAGGTATTGTAGAGTCAGCATGGGCACGGACCATTCATAGGACGAGGTATTGCAGAGTCAGCATGGGCACGGACCATTCATAGGACGAGGTACTGCAGAGTCAGCATGGGCACGGACCATTCATAGGACGAGGTACTGCAGAGTCAGCATGGGCACGGACCATTCATAGGACGAGGTACTGTAGAGTCAGCATGGGCACGGACCATTCATAGGACGAGGTACTACAGAGTCAGCATGGGCACGGACCATTTATGGTATTGCAGAGTCAGCATGGGCACGGACCATTCATAGGACGAGGTACTGTAGAGTCAGCATGGGCACGGACCATTCATAGGACGAGGTAACAGAGTCAGCATGGGCACGGACCAATCATAGGACGAGGTATTGCAGAGTCAGCATGGGCACGGACCATTCATAGGACGAGGTATTGCAGAGTCAGCATCGGCACGGACCATTCATAGGACGAGGTACTGTAGAGTCAGCATGGGCACGGACCATTCATAGGACGAGGTACTACAGAGTCAGCATGGGCACGGACCATTCATAGGACGAGGTACTGCAGAGTCAGCATGAGCATGGACCATTCATAGGACGAGGTACTGCAGAGTCAGCATGGGCACGGATCATTCATAGGACGAGGTACTGCAGAGTCAGCATGGGCACGGACCATTCATAGGACGAGGTATTGCAGAGTCAGCATGGGCACGGACCATTCATAGGACGAGGTATTGTAGAGTCAGCATGGGCACGGACCATTCATAGGACGAGGTATTGCAGAGTCAGCATGGGCACGGACCATTCATAGGACGAGGTACTGTAGAGTCAGCATGGGCACGGACCATTCATAGGACGAGGTATTGTAGAGTCAGCATGGGCACGGACCATTCATAGGACGAGGTATTGCAGAGTCAGCATGGGCACGGACCATTCATAGGACGAGGTACTGCAGAGTCAGCATGGGCACGGACCATTCATAGGACGAGGTACTGCAGAGTCAGCATGGGCACGGACCATTCATAGGACGAGGTACTGTAGAGTCAGCATGGGCACGGACCATTCATAGGACGAGGTACTGCAGAGTCAGCATGGGCACGGACCATTTATGGTATTGCAGAGTCAGCATGGGCACGGACCATTCATAGGACGAGGTACTGTAGAGTCAGCATGGGCACGGACCATTCATAGGACGAGGTAACAGAGTCAGCATGGGCACGGACCAATCATAGGACGAGGTATTGCAGAGTCAGCATGGGCACGGACCATTCATAGGACGAGGTATTGCAGAGTCAGCATCGGCACGGACCATTCATAGGACGAGGTACTGTAGAGTCAGCATGGGCACGGACCATTCATAGGACGAGGTACTACAGAGTCAGCATGGGCACGGACCATTCATAGGACGAGGTACTGCAGAGTCAGCATGAGCATGGACCATTCATAGGACGAGGTACTGCAGAGTCAGCATGGGCACGGATCATTCATAGGACGAGGTACTGCAGAGTCAGCATGGGCACGGACCATTCATAGGACGAGGTACTGCAGAGTCAGCATGGGCACGGATCATTCATAGGACGAGGTACTGCAGAGTCAGCATGGGCTTGGACCAGTTACACGTGAACTAGAGAGAATTACATACAATAGCTAGAGTGCCCTCTCGTGACCGACCAACCCTCCTGGATAAATGACTTTTCAGGCTACATGGCGGCTTCTAAATTTCATCAAGACTTCCCAGGTGTCTTTTGGGTGAGGTAGAGGCCATGACAGACGTTAAATGTGGATATCTTATATACTTTTGATAAGACAAACATGTATACACACACACGCGCGTAACTTGATTACATTGCTTCACGGATGTGCAGCGTAACAACACCTGCACCACAGCCCTCAAGGGGGGAAAACTAACGAAAGACCAAAAGGCCCCACAAAGACCACTTCGAAACCTTACACACATATCCTCAAAGCATGCAATCCACTTACTGAGCCACTCAGAAGTCATTCCCTTCACAGCACTTTACACCACTCACTTTACATGACACCTTCTCCATAGCAACTGGCTTTGCAAAACATTAAAGTCTAATCCTAAGAAAAGTGCCATTGACTACAGAAGAATTTTAATTCAATTATCTTTCATGATAGGTTTCAGTAATTAACTGGCTATATATATCCTTCAGCTACAACAAATGAGCCTCATGAATATTAGTTAATCATGAATATGGACAGCATCGATCCCAAACCCACTGCAGTATAATTCCCTTGTTCCATCAATTTCCATTTAAAACCCACCTTGAGTTGCGAAAAACAACAACACACATACACACCTTCCATCTAGGTACAATTTCGGTTAAATCTGGCTTGTTGAAGATACATATGGAAGACCTCTAGCTTAGCTGAGAAGGCCACTACACACATGGATACCACCAACACAGATTAAAATGCCTACAAACCCATGTACAAGATTGACATTTTCAGGGAAATTATGTAAGCGTAGCAAAATTGTTAAGAAGTGTGTGTGTGTGTGTGTGTGTGTGGTGGTCCGTGGGTGCTACACATGATAGGGTGAGCCATCAGTGTAGAGACTCAGGTAAGCAGCTAGAAAATTGCATTGACTTGATTCATTGGATTGGCAGCTGTAGCAAATGGGATGTAGAACATTTCAACATGCCTGCTTCAAACAACAGTTTGATTGAGCGTTCATGGCACCCTGTCTAATTACACTGTGAGTTTGATAGCCACTTAAGGAGTCCATTTGACGAGTCGAGGCATACAGCTGGTCTGTATAAAGTAGCCACGGCAGGAGTGTCTAGTCTACACAGGAAGCACTGTAATGAGATTCATAAAACAATAATCCCACAAAACGTCGACGACACAATTGTACACTTGCAGAGCTTGCAGTCTGCCTATTGCTTTTGAGACGGGCTACCACGGAGTGTGCTGGTGAGAGTGGAGTGCAGCTTTCTGCTGGTGCAGAGATGGAAGCTTATGGTGATCAAGCAGCAGCTGCAAGTCACCAATCTTGCTGCAAATCTAGGAAGGAGCCAATGCAAAAAAAACACTGCAATCTCACCGCCAAGAGGGTACACTTGGCAAGGTCAGAGAGGTCACTTGATTTTTTTTAGCAACTCGATACTTATCGAGATTCAACTAAGTATACGGACAGTATGATAGCTCCCTTTAATTGAATCGTCTCACAGTCTTAAATATGACCTGCTTTCCACCTCACCAGGTGAGAGTCATCAACCACACCCACAAGTAACGTGTTAATTGTGAATTAGCGGCTCAGTGGCTCAGTAGCTGTGGTTCAAATCAGGCCTTTGTCGGTCACCTCAGGCTGGTCAGCCCCAACGGGCACTGATAGAAGGAACAAGAAAGAAGGAAGGAAGGTGCTTCTCATGTTGTAGAATCAAGTTAGACATGTATGTGTGTTTACACCGAGTCTGCAGTGTCAATGCATACTGTGCTTTAGTAGGCTCAGGAACAAACATTATTCAATCAGGTGGAGGAATTTTCGAAAATAAAATAGAAAATTAAAAAGAAAATTGATGACGGAAAATTTCTATCCTTTCCCCACCAGTAGATATAAAAAGGAAATATGGCTTAACAACCGAACCTCGTGTTCTATCAGATCACGAAACATGTGTTCGGTCTCACTTCTATGCTGTGAGGAACACTAAGGTCCCTATGCTAGATGGCACCTATGCTAAGCATGGCTGCTAGAGATGGATGCTGAAGAGATGGATTTGCTAGCCACATCAACCTTGCGGTCAAGCCTACATAAGTTGCTACTCACCTTGATACAAGACAGAGAAAAAGCATAGTGTTGTTGGCGAGTTTAAAATCTCCAGCTAGAGTGTACATGCTTCAGCTAGAGTGTAAAAGCTTCAGTTAGGGTGTATATGCTTCAGCTAGAGTGTAAAAGCTTCAGTTAGGGTGTATATGCTTCAGCTAGAGTGTAAAAGCTTCAGCTAGAGTGTAAAAGCTTCAGCTAGAGTGTAAAAGCTTCAGCTAGAGTGTAAAAGCTTCAGCTAGAGTGTAAAAGCTTCAGCTAGAGTGTAAAAGCTACAGATAGAGTGTAAAAGCTTCAGCTAGAGTGTAAAAGCTACAGATAGAGTGTAAAAGCTTCAGCTAGAGTGTAAAAGCTACAGATAGAGTGTAAAAGCTTCAGCTAGAGTGTAAAAGCTACAGATAGAGTGTAAAAGCTTCAGTTAGAATGTTAAGCTTCAGCTAGAGTGTAAAAGCTTCAGCTAGAGTGTAAAAGCTACAGATAGAGTGTAAAAGCTACAGATAGAGTGTAAAAGCTTCAGCTAGAGTGTAAAAGCTACAGATAGAGTGTAAAAGCTTCAGTTAGAATGTTAAGCTTTAGCTACAGTCTAAAAGTTTCAGCTAGAGTGTAAAAGCTTCAGCTAGAGTGTAAAAGCTTCAGCTAGAGTGTAAAAGCTTCAGCTAGAGTGTAAAAGCTTCAGCTAGAGTGTAAAAGCTACAGATAGAGTGTAAAAGCTTCAGCTAGAGTGTAAAAGCTACAGATAGAGTGTAAAAGCTTCAGCTAGAGTGTAAAAGCTTCAGCTAGAGTGTAAAAGCTTCAGCTAGAGTGTAAAAGCTTCAGCTAGAGTGTAAAAGCTACAGATAGAGTCTAAAAGCTTCAGCTAGAGTGTAAAAGCTTCAGCTAGAGTGTAAAAGCTTCAGCTAGAGTGTAAAAGCTACAGATAGAGTGTAAAAGCTTCAGCTAGAATGTAAGCTTCAGCTAGAGTCTAAAAGCTTCAGCTAGAGTGTAAAAGCTTCAGCTAGAGTGTAAAAGCTTCAGCTAGAGTGTAAACGTTTCAAGCTAGTGTAAAAGCTACAGATAGAGTGTAAAAGCTTCAGTTAGAATGTAAGCTTCAGCTAGAGTGTAAAATCTTCAGCTAGAGTGTAAAAGCTTCAGCTAGAGTGTAAAAGCTTCAGCTAGAGTGTAAAAGCTTCAGCTAGAGTGTAAAAGCTTCAGATAGAGTGTAAAAGCTTCAGTTAGAATGTAAGCTTCAGCTAGAGTGTAAAAGCTTCAGCTAGAGTGTAAAAGCTTCAGCTAGAGTGTAAAAGCTTCAGCTAGAGTGTAAAAGTTTCAGCTAGAGTGTAAAAGTTTCAGCTAGAGTGTAAAAGCTACAGATAGAGTGTAAAAGCTTCAGCTAGAGTGTAAAAGCTTCAGCTAGAGTGTAAAAGCTTCAGCTAGAATGTAAAATCTTCAGCTCGAGTCTAAAAGCTTCAGCTAGAGTGTAAAATATTCAGCTAAAGTTCAGCTAGAGTGTAAAAGCTTCAGCTAGAGTGTAAAAGCTTCAGCTAGAGTGTAAAAGCTTCAGCTAGAGTCTAAAAGCTTCAGCTAGAGTGTAAAAAAGTGAAAAAGTCCCAGCTAGAGTATAGCTACATACAAACTAGAAAAATTTACATTTTCATCCAATAGAGATCATGTGATGGACCTTGCGTTGAATCATAGAAAACTTTGTATTGCCATGCATAGCATATCTATCCATCCATCTGTCATGTGTGTATGTTTCTATCCGTGCACCGTACGTTCACCCGTAAAAAATATCAGCGGGTCACCCTCCGTAAATAATGCAGGCTCATGTAAACCGAGAATGGTCATCACAGCGAAGAGAACGGTCGGGAAAACGGCAGCAAAATGTTTGTCAATAAGACATCTCTTTTGTTCTGTGTCAGTTAGCTTGCCAGATAGTCGCATTTCAGAAGGCTGAAACGTCATCCAGTAACAAGCGAAGATGAAGTAGAAAGAGAGAACGATAAAACAAACAAAAAAAAAGAATATATTGGCCCGACGCCTTATGAGACTGAACATAAAATACTAGCATTGTCACATAAAATACTAGCATTCTCACATACATTGCTCTAGTCATTGTCCTTAGCTGAAGGTCTATATTGTTGCCATCTCAATATTGTTAGGCTTGGATTGAGACATGGGTGAGTGGCCAAGAATTAATATAATGTGTTCCTTACAAATTTCAAACTGGTGCAAGGTTGAACAACATGTATGCAACATATGGGATGGCAAATTCTGAAACAGATATGTGCATGGGAAAGTATGGCTATGGGAGGAGTTTTGCTAAGAGTCCTTGGAAGTAGCTTCCCTTGAAGATGGGAAGCACTCTACACTAAGTGTGAGGTATCAGGAAGTGCTTTCTGGGGAATTCTCAAGTCCCCAAGGGAAGACCATGCAGAAGCTGTATGCACTTGTCAAAGTGATAATTTGCATTCGTGACACTGTTTAGTGTGTTCAGTATGCTCTCCATCATTAGCACATCTGATTATATGCATCAGCCATCCTTCCTGTATAAATAGCATTTCTCTGTGAGTGGCAGTACATGTATTTTACATTACCTAGTTACTGCACCATCATGACCAAAATGGAGTACCCACCTCTGTAGCTAGACCGTGTTGCTGAATCGAGTAGCTATGTCAGAATGAACTCCAGCACCACCGCATGTCGGCTATTAACCATGAAGTCCATTCTCGGTGCCTGGCAGCCACTTTTCTTTCGTTTATCTTAAAGCCTACTACAAATTTTCTCAATCTTTAAAAAAAACTATGATGACCATTTCCAGCTCAAGTCAAACGGCTTGATTTAAGGCAGTGAGCCGTGCATATTTTTTTCTCCTGGTGAATGTATGGTGAACATATACATACACACATACATGCATACATAAATATGCCATGCGTGGCAATGTCAAGTTTCCCATCCAACTCCCCCCAGTAAGGGCTTCTTCTGCTCACCAATTAAGAGACTATGGAGGGATTAGAACAATTATCTTTAAGTCCATATAAGGGTGTAATTAGTTAAAACTCATTACTAACCAATTCCTGTCTCATTTATGATATTACTGGTATGATACCACAGTCCAGATGGTGAACCAAAGTCACATGGATATGCCACTTGAAGTCCTAAATTCCTGGGAGCCAGGCACAGGATCTGCACATGGAGAGCTAAAGTCCAGGGGCCAGGCACATGATATGGCACATGTCCAGGGAGCCATGCACAAGATATATCACATGTTCAGGGGGCAGGGCACAATATCTGCACATGGAGAGTTCAAGTTCAGGGGGCAGGGCACAATATCTGCACATGGAGAGTTCAAGTTCAGGGGGCTAGGCACAAGATATGCTGCATGTCCAGAAGGCTAGGCGGCATACATGAGGTGCTCAAGTCCAGGGGCCCAGGCACACAATGTCACATGTCCAGGCACACAATATGTCATGTGTCTAGGGGGCCAGGCACAAGATAAGTCACATGTTCAGGGGGCAGGGCACAAGATCTGCACATAGAGTGCTCAAGTCCATGGGACAAGGTACGTCACATGTCCAGGGTCAGGCACAAGATATGCCACATGTCCAGAAGGCTGAGCACAAGATATGATGGAATGCTCAAGTCCAGGGGGCCAGGTGCAAGATATGCCACATGGAGTCCAGGGGGCACATTAGAGTGCTTAAGTCCAGGGGGCTAGACACTAACAGTTGTTTAAAGTCCTTGGCTTCTTGACTTACCTGACACCATTATCATTATTTTGGATGGCACTTGAATACACACTAGCACGTGCTTACGCTGGCCAATTAATTAAAGGAAAATGTCCACAAGGTGCCTGTGTCTGGAAGGAGGAGAAAGGGGGAGTGGCATAAACCCAAAGCCCCAACTCCAGGTGGTGACAAACTAATTAGTTTCAATTCCAACAGGAACTCGAAATAATTTAAAGCAATGCTTAAAGATAAACAACACTGAACCAGCTAGGGAGATGGGCTAATGTTACCCTCACACGCACTTAGGTGGTCCAGCAGTGCAGAGGGCAACCCCCCGGGATACCTGTCCATGTCTAAAGTCCATAGCAAATGCCCACCTAATCCTAACCATGTAAACACCTGTAGCCCTAGCCAGTATGGCAGGTGTGTAGAAGCTTTGGACATCTATGGATGACCCTAGGGCTAGGGCTACCAGGGTTTCCGACAGCAAACATTCTAGACATTTATGGGAGTGGAAGTGTTTCTCTCTGCTTATAGACATTTCCTGTGGCTACAGTACGAGCGCGAGCGTGCCTCAACGTACGACACTAAGGGTTCTGTGGTAAGCGTGATACTGCTCTACTCATAACACACACACACAATCTGATCAAATTAGCAACGACCTGATATAATTATGAACACTTCCCACACAAATCTCACGCAGTATACACCTGGGGAGCCATTGTGGGCATCTGGTGCACTGTGCATTTAACTTTGTATGGCTTAAAAACTCACCTGGAGGACACACACAGACACCCCGACACAAACACCACTATTCTGTACAAGTTGGTGCTTGACTGGTTGGAACGTGGTGCACCCAACGTCATTCCCACACACAATGGTACCCGGTGCAGAACTGGGCTTAGAATGAACCCAATATACTCGTGGTACCCTGTGCAGAATTGGGCTTAGAATGAACCTAATGTACTCATGGCCTATGCAGAACTGGGCTTAGAATGAACCTAATGTACTCATGGCCTGTGCAGAACTGGGCTTAGAATGAACCTAATGTACTCGTGGTACCCTATGCAGAACTGGGCTTAGAATGAACCTAATGTACTCATGGCCTGTGCAGAACTGGGCTTAGAATGAACCTAATGTACTCATGGCCTATGCAGAACTGGGCTTAGAATGAACCTAATGTACTCATGGCCTGTGCAGAACTGGGCTTAGAATGAACCTAATGTACTCATGGCCTATGCAGAACTGGGCTTAGAATGAACCTAATGTACTCATGGCCGATGCAGAACTGGGCTTAGAATGAACCTAATGTACTCATGGCCTGTGCAGAACTGGGCTTAGAATGAACCTAATGTACTCATGGCCTGTGCAGAACTGGGCTTAGAATGAACCTAATGTACTCGTGGTACCCTATGCAGAACTGGGCTTAGAATGAACCTAATGTACTCGTGGCCTGTGCAGAACTGGGCTTAGAATGAACCTAATGTACTCATGGCCTATGCAGAACTGGGCTTAGAATGAACCTAATGTACTCGTGGTACCCTATGCAGAACTGGGCTTAGAATGAACCTAATGTACTCATGGCCTATGCAGAACTGGGCTTAGAATGAACCTAATGTACTCATGGCCTGTGCAGAACTGGGCTTAGAATGAACCTAATGTACTCGTGGCCTGTGCAGAACTGGGCTTAGAATGAACCTAATGTACTCATGGCCTGTGTAGAACTGGGCTTAGAATGAACCTAATGTACTCATGGCCTGTGCAGAACTGGGCTTAGAATGAACCTAATGTACTCATGGCCTGTGCAGAACTGGGCTTAGAATGAACCTAATGTACTCATGTCCTATGCAGAACTGGGCTTAGAATGAACCTAATGTACTCATGGCCTATGCAGAACTGGGCTTAGAATGAACCTAATGTACTCATGGCCTGTGCAGAACTGGGCTTAGAATGAACCTAATGTACTCGTGGCCTGTGCAGAACTGGGCTTAGAATGAACCTAATGTACTCATGGCCTGTGTAGAACTGGGCTTAGAATGAACCTAATGTACTCATGGCCTGTGCAGAACTGGGCTTAGAATGAACCTAATGTACTCATGGCCTGTGCAGAACTGGGCTTAGAATGAACCTAATGTACTCATGTCCTATGCAGAACTGGGCTTAGAATGAACCTAATGTACTCATGGCCTATGCAGAACTTGGCTTAGAATGAACCTAATGTACTCATGGCCTGTGCAGAACTGGGCTTAGAATGAACCTAATGTACTCATGGCCTATGCAGAACTGGGCTTAGAATGAACCTAATGTACTCATGGCCTGTGCAGAACTGGGCTTAGAATGAACCTAATGTACTCGTGGCCTGTGCAGAACTGGGCTTAGAATGAACCTAATGTACTCGTGGTACCCTATGCAGAACTGGGCTTAGAATGAACCTAATGTACTCATGTCCTGTGCAGAACTGGGCTTAGAATGAACCTAATGTACTCATGGCCTGTGCAGAACTGGGCTTAGAATGAACCTAATGTACTCATGGCCTGTGCAGAACTGGGCTTAGAATGAACCTAATGTACTCATGGCCTGTGCAGAACTGGGCTTAGAATGAACCTAATGTACTCATGGCCTGTGCAGAACTGGGCTTAGAATGAACCTAATGTACTCATGGCCTGTGTAGAACTGGGCTTAGAATGAACCTAATGTACTCATGTCCTGTGCAGAACTGGGCTTAGAATGAACCTAATGTACTCATGGCCTGTGCAGAACTGGGCTTAGAATGAACCTAATGTACTCATGGCCTGTGCAGAACTGGGCTTAGAATGAACCTAATGTACTCATGGCCTGTGTAGAACTGGGCTTAGAATGAACCTAATGTACTCATGGCCTGTGCAGAACTGGGCTTAGAATGAACCTAATGTACTCATGGCCTATGCAGAACTGGGCTTAGAATGAACCTAATGTACTCATGGCCTGTGCAGAACTGGGCTTAGAATGAACCTAATGTACTCGTGGCCTGTGCAGAACTGGGCTTAGAATGAACCTAATGTACTCATGGCCTGTGTAGAACTGGGCTTAGAATGAACCTAATGTACTCATGTCCTGTGCAGAACTTGGCTTAGAATGAACCTAATATACTCATGGCCTGTGCAGAACTGGGCTTAGAATGAACCTAATGTACTCATGGCCTGTGCAGAACTGGGCTTAGAATGAACCTAATATACTCGTGGCCTGTACAGAACTGGGCTTAGAATGAACCTAATGTACTCGTGGCCTGTGCAGAACTGGGCTTAGAATGAACCTAATGTACTCGTGGTACCCTATGCAGAACTGGGCTTAGAATGAACCTAATGTACTCATGTCCTGTGCAGAACTGGGCTTAGAATGAACCTAATGTACTCATGGCCTGTGCAGAACTGGGCTTAGAATGAACCTAATGTACTCATGTCCTGTGCAGAACTGGGCTTAGAATGAATCCAATGTACTAGTACTCTGCAGTGCCACTTATTAAGTACATGTATCTGCAGTGAGAAGTTGTTGATGCATTTGTCACTTTCTAACGGCCAAACTTAACATGGGTGAGTGGCCAAGAATTAATATGTGTTCCTTACAAATTTCAAACTGGTGCAAGGTTGAACAACATGTATGCAACATATGGGATGGCATCTAGACGAAACTCCACCTGTGGAACCAGATGGATGCCTAGATGTCAAGCTTGGTCTACATCAGGAGGCAGCTCCACTCCTTGTGGAAGCCACCATTGCCAAAAAAAGCAAGGCACTTGATTGGCAGCCATTTTTAGGAATAGAGCCATGCACGTTCCTTGGTACAGTAGCTTGCTACATGGTGACGTCACCAAGCAAGCAGTTAGCTAGCAATGCTGCCTCTAACCCTTGAGACAGGGTGGAGTCAACACCCGAGGAAGAAGGCATGGCTTACTTCTTGTGTTGGAAGTGTTATCAAGTCAGAGCGGAATATGGTGAGCATTTCACGAGTACGTATGCATATTCATGAGCACGAACACAGCTTGCGAGTGAAATGACCCGCCATATTCCACGACGAGTGGGGTAAACTGTTTATCCTCTAATTGATATACTCATAATTAACTTCATACAACAGTCGGTCTGGGTTGACGAACACTGTGCCACACACTCAGCCACTTCTAGTTGACTTGACAGTATCCATTAGTGCTGTCAATAAATTGCTGAACTGCTTCGTCATACACAAGAACTGCTTCTGCAGCCTTGGAAGATGTTGCCATAGTTCTTCAAAAATGGTAGTTAATGACTGCAGACATGCGCAGTAGAGCATTAAATAACCACTAGTGGAATATGGCCGTGCCTATAGGAGAATACTGCAGTGAGTACATCAAGTATTAGTGGAATATGGAGAATATCTAATGCCATGCCTATAGGAGAATACTGCAGTGAGTACATCAAGTATTAGTGGAATATGAAGAATATCTAATGCCATGCCTATAGGAGAATACTGCAGTGAGTATATCAAGTATTAGTGGAATATGGAGAATATCTAATGCCATGCCTATAGGAGAATACTGCAGTGAGTACATCAAGTATTAGTGGAATATGGAGAATATCTAATGCCATGCCTATAGGAAAATACTGCAGTGAGTATATCAAGTATTAGTGGAATATGGAGAATATCTAATGCCATGATTATAGGTGAATACTGCAGTGAGTATATCAAGTATTAGTGGAATATGGAGAATATCTAATGCCATGCCTATAGGAGAATACTGCAGTGAGTACATCAAGTATTAGTGGAATATGGAGAATATCTAATGCCATGATTATAGGTGAATACTGCAGTGAGTACATCGAATATGTATATAAGTGTATGTGTACTAAATGATGGTGATTCTGAGAGATTTTCCTACTAGAGAAGAGCCACACAGCCAAGCTTAGTCTACATATACCATATGATATATTCTCAAAGGAACTGCGGTCCCATTTATTTCAACCAGCAATTACTATTGGAAGAGTGATTAGATTTCTATTGGAAGGGTGATTAGATTTCTATTGGAAGGGTGATTAGGTTATTATATAGGAAGGGCAGTTACTAGCATCTACAGTGCCCGATTAGCTCCACCTTTGCCGAGTGATTGCGATCAGTGCCAGCCAAGCTCAGGTGAGGCACTTATGTAGTGTGTTGAGGCGCAGTTTCGTAGGCCTGCTTAGCTTGCGTCTTCTTTGCTGAGTCATCGCACTGGGCCAGAATGGCGCTGACTTCGGCATGGAGGTGCAGCAAGTCCACAATAGGTGCATCTTCAGTTCATAAGTCAGTCTAGCTGCGTAGTTAAGTTACATAGATTTCGAGCGCATAAGGACCTACGGCTAATCACTACCACAGGTACAGCACTACAAGGTTTGATCTATTCTTCATTCTCTTCATCCATGGACACAAGCCTTCAGCTCACAGTGACTCCACCCAAGCCAAAAACTCATCCATCTCGGGAAGGGGTACTTTCCATCCACTACTCCCAATTTCTTGTTCCCCCAAACTATTCCCCTGTATTTCAGTTGCTGTTCAGCTCTGCAAACTGAAGTGCTTGAAGCTTGAAAGCTGCAGTGAAGCTCCTCTCATCGACCTACTGCACTAGATTCCCGCCATTATCTCGAGTATTCGTTGTGTTAAATCTTCAATAGTGCACTTCACCTCAATAACAAGAAGTGGTCCAATATGTTAATTAATTGATGGGTGGGGCCTCCACATTTGCTTCTGCCGGTTACAATTGTTCCCATAAACAATTGACTGAGCTACGAGGTTATAATTGGAGGGGCGGTTTACGACTGGGGGTGATTCATATGCGACACACCCACATATACATACACACTGCACCTCTATATAGTCAGGCAAAAACAAGTTATGGCACTGCGCCTATGGACACACCCACATGTACGTACCTCCTTCCCGTGATTGGATCTTTCTCCACCTTCTCAACTTCATTGACAAAGTAGGTGTCTAGAGCTAGAATCCTGGGGGGATGGCCACCATTGCTAGTCTCTTTGTCCTGTGAAGGGCAGTATTGGCATACGGTGTACTGTGAGGTAAGGCACAACTGACATGGCCTACATGCACGTATGTTGTATGCATGTGTGTGTCCATGCATGTATCTAGTATACATGTGTGTTGGTATGTGCATGCATGTATCTGTAGTATGTGTGTATGTACGTGCATGCATGTATCTAGTATGTGTGTATGTATGTGCATGTATCTAGTATGTGTGTATGTATGTGCATGCATGTATCTAGTATGTGTTTATGTATGTGCATGCATGTATCTAGTATGTGTTTATGTATGTGCATGCATGTATCTAGTATTATATGTGTGTGTGTGTGCAAGTGTGTGTGTGCACCTTGATAAGTTTGGCTATGTGGCTTTTCCCAGAGCCAGGCAGACCACGTAGAATCACTACAATCTAAGTAGGAAAGAGAGAGAGCAGCAAGAGATGGAGAAACCAAGTAAGCACACACATGCATACACACACACAAGGCACATGTTGACATCAAGGAAATCCTGGTACATCAGGGTATTTTCCAGAGGATAAATATTTGCAGAAGGACACTATGAGGTGGATTCGCAGGGGAAATGTTTGTGACTGGGAGGCTTTTAACGGAAGTAACACCCATGCACTGCTGATCAAACATCCTCACTGTGGACCTATATAATGACCAACACATCCTCACTGAGGCACATCTATAATGACCAACACATCCTCACTGAGGCACATCTATAATGACCAATACATCCTCACTGAGGCACATCTATAATGACCAACACATCCTCACTGAGGCACATCTATAATGACCAACACATCCTCACTGAGGCACATCTATAATGACCAACACATCCTCACTGAGGCACATCTATAATGACCAACACATCCTCACTGAGGCACATCTATAATGACCAACACATCCTCACTGAGGCACATCTATAATGACCAACACATCCTCACTGAGACACATCTATAATGACCAACACATCCTTACTGAGGCACATCTATAATGACCAACACATCCTCACTGAGGCACATCTATAATGACCAATACATCCTCACTGAGGGACATCTATAATGACCAATACATCCTCACTGAGGCACATCTATAATGACCAACACATCCTCACTGAGGCACATCTATAATGACCAACACATCCTCACTGAGGCACATCTATAATGACCAATACATCCTCACTGAGGCACATCTATAATGACCAATACATCCTCACTGAGGCACATCTATAATGACCAACACATCCTCACTGAGGCACATCTATAATGACCAACACATCCTCACTGAGGCACATCTATAATGACCAACACATCCTCACTGAGGCACATCTATAATAACCAACACATCCTCACTGAGGCACATCTATAATGACCAACACATCCTCACTGAGACACATCTATAATGACCAACACATCCTCACTGAGGCACATCTATAATGACCAACACATCCTCACTGAGGCACATCTATAATGACCAATACATCCTCACTGAGGGACATCTATAATGACCAATACATCCTCACTGAGGCACATCTATAATGACCAACACATCATCTATAATGACCAACACATCCTCACTGAGGCACATCTATAATGACCAATACATCCTCACTGAGGCACATCTATAATGACCAACACATCCTCACTGAGGCACATCTATAATGACCAACACATCCCACATCTATAATGACAAATACATCCTCACTGAGGCACATCTATAATGACCAACACATCCTCACTGAGGCACATCTATAATGACCAACACATCCTCACTGAGGCACATCTATAATGACCAATACATCCTCACTGAGGCACATCTATAATGACCAACACATCCTCACTGAGGCACATCTATAATGACCAACACATCCTCACAGAGGCACATCTATAATGACCAACACATCCTCACTGAGGCACATCTATAATGACCAACACATCCTCACTGAGGCACATCTATAATGACCAATACATCCTCACTGAGGCACATCTATAATGACCAACACATCCTCACTGAGGCACATCTATAATGACCAATACATCCTCACTGAGGCACAGGGTTGTATACAGAAATTTTGCCAAGGGGGGGCGAACTTGAGATATGGAAAAATAAGGGGGGGCGAGAATGATACAATGATGGTGTATGTAATGTATAAGGGTGGTGTCTAATTTCAAGGGGGGGGGGGCGAGAATGATACAAGGGGGGGCGAATGCCCCCCCCCGCCCCCCCCTAAATACACCCCTGAGGCACATCTATAATGACCAACACATCCTCACTGAGGCACATCTATAATGACCAACACATCCTCACTGAGGCACATCTATAATGACCAACACATCCTCACTGAGGCACATCTATAATGACCAACACATCCTCACTGAGGCACATCTATAATGACCAACACATCCTCACTGAGGCACATCTATAATGACCAACACATCCTCACTGAGGCACATCTATAATGACCAACACATCCTCACTGAGGCACATCTATAATGACCAACACATCCTCACTGAGGCACATCTATAATGACCAACACATCCTCACTGAGGCACATCTATAATGACCAACACATCCTCACTGAGGCACATCTATAATGACCAACACATCCTCACTGAGGCACATCTATAATGACCAACACATCCTCACTGAGGCACATCTATAATGACCAACACATCCTCACTGAGGCACATCTATAATGACCAACACATCCTCACTGAGGCACATCTATAATGACCAACACATCCTCACTGAGGCACATCTATAATGACCAACACATCCTCACTGAGGCACATCTATAATGACCAACACATCCTCACTGAGGCACATCTATAATGACCAATACAATTGGGTCATACAGACAAGACTGGCAAGGTGGGCTCACATGACTTGGTCGATCGGATCGGCCCGGAGAATCAAATATTTGGTCTGCAGAAACGGCTCTAGTCTCAGGCAGAGGCATCGGAACTTCCATCGTGGGCACTTCACTCCTCGACACAGCTATAAAAAAATATATTAAAAAAATGGTGGTGGGGTTTCCCCTCACCCACCCAAAGTTGTGATATTGTCAAATATATTGAAGTGCGAATAGTGGATATGGTTTAGTGTGTGGGTGTGGTTTACCTAGTGGTTGGGTGTGGTCATCCTGCTCCCTATATGGCTGAAGTTCACGATATTCTGAATGGGGACGCTGTCGAGACAAGTCTATAGTGCATGATAAAATGAATGCATGATAAAATGAAGGCTTAATTATTCTTGTCCAAGCTGTGGATACGATTTTTCTAAATATAGCTATGGTTCACCCGTGTCTATATTTGCACAAATATTGAATATGGATAATATTATTAATACCTCTACGTCGAAACAGTTCATCATGGCACAGATCTGACTCATCCTCTCTCCTGAATCTCTTCCGCTCATCCTCACAATACTGCCCATCATTAGCACGATAGTCAGGACTATCGTCATGGTGATGAGATTCACTGTGATATCGGCGAGGACCATCACCATGATGATGAGGCTCCTCTTCATAGTCGCGAAGATCATCACGGTAATGCTGATCCCTCTGGTCCAACAAAGCTTTTTCAGATAAATATCGCTGAACTCCTTCCCTGAAAAAGTTGGAAGTTAAGTTTGAACAATCTGAATATCGATCGACATCTTCGGGATGACTGGAACAGTCATTAAGGTTGGATGTTCTAAGCAAACGTCCATCGTCATCTCGCAAGGTGTAACTGTGTCCATCCCAGCCGTCATTGGCACTTGCATTCTCACGACCAGCAGCAAATGCAGCTTTCTGCTTCCTGTCTTCCCGTTGATCGGGCTGAACACACCGATCAGATTCAATGCGTCGATCACGCTGAATGCGTTGATCAGGTGGAATGCATTGATCAGACTGATTGCGTTGATCAGGCTGAATGCGTTGATCATGAGTACCACGTTGATCATCAGGCTGCCTGCATTGATCAGATTGAATATGTTGATCAGGATGAAGGCGTTGATCAGGATAATCACGCTGATCAGGAGGACCACGTTGATCAAGCTGAGCATATTGATCATGCTGACTGTGTCGATCGTATTGACCAAGTTCACTGAGTCGACCATGCTGATCGTGCTGATGATATCGGTCATGTTGATCGTGTTGATCATGCTGATCTTGCCGATGATATTGATCGTGTTGCAAGTTGACATTAAAATGATCTTCATCTCCAGCAAACTCAGAGGCTGCGTAAGAGCGACTATTTTCAGGTCCATAATCATCTTCATACCCGTAATCTTCATCCGGATAATTTCGAGCGAAATCCTGATTCTCTGTTTCTACTCCTGCTACTCCTGCTCGCTCATGATCTGGGAAAAGTGGAGGAATATCGTCGTTGATAAATAGGTGTGGTTTGGGTGGAGCATTACGAGCCATGGGCAGCTCATTGTACTGTTCGGATTGAAAATGAGGACGATGATCGTAATGATCTGGATGATGAGGGGGTGGAGAACGACCACCGAGAAGAGGCGGTCGCAGAGCTCTGAAAACAGGTGGCTGCGGACTTCCACGAATCAAGTCAGGTCCCTCGTGGGGTTGGCATGGCTGATCAAATGGAAATCGTGGCTCTCTAGGAAAATATCCTGATCTGATGTGGAAAGGGTGTGGTCCGCTAGGTAGTAAATGTGGCCTTTCCTGAGATTCAGGAGGATGAAAGTCTTTGGGAGAGTCAAACATCCCTGGTGGGGGGCAATCGTGAGGAGGATGTCTGAAACTTGGGGGTGGTACCGAAGACTGCCCTTCACACATCTGCGGTGCTCCAAATAGTGGGCGTGGAGCGTCTCGTGGAGGGAAGCTTCCTTCGTGTAGGTTAGGTCCATCGTGCTCGGAAGGGAATTCCTCTTCAAGTGGATCTTTCCTCTGAAAATCAGGTGCAAATGCTTCACCGCGTGAAGAGATTGTTTCTCCACGCAAGCATGGACGAAGATGCGGAAGGATTTTTTCTGGTCCAACTGCAAAAAGAGGTCGAGGTTCTTCAGCGCCTTCACTGAATTGAGATGGACTCTGTTGCCGGACCCAATCACGATTCAGCATATTTGGACGAAGATTAAAAGGTGCAGTGTGGGATTGATATTCGGTGTATCCTTGCGAGTATGGGTTTGGTTCCACAGAGAAACCCGGTGCAGGGGAAGACTTTGAAGCGTCACGACCTGGCCATCGAGTACACTGTGGCATACATGATGATTAATGTTAACAGATTGTATCCGTGGATTATGAGCTAAGAAAGCGTGGCTTACTTCTTGTGTCGGTAAATAAGGCTCATTATCTTTACCATGGTAATGATTATTGCTGGAGGCACCGGTAGGTGTGGCATCAGCGGAGTCAACATAGCTGGTCCTGTTGATCAGTCTAGTAGCCTACAACAGACGTATGTAAACATTGTGTACATTATAGTGCAAAAGTCGTCCCTTACCAGGCCAGTCATCACACAAGGCTATGCTAGCAATCGGATGATGCACGCTGACAATAACTCTATAGGGAGACGTACCTGACCAACACAATGCTGAGTCTAGACAGGTAAGCTGACAATAGCCCTTTGGGGCCACACCACACTGGGTTGAAGCAGGTTGAAGTAGGTTGACAGTAGCTCTATGGGGACACGGGTTGAAGCAGGTTGAAGTAGGTTGACAGTAGCTCTATGGGGACACACACTGGACCAACATCACACTGGGTTGAGGCATATTGAAGTAGGTTGACAGTAGCTCTATGGGGACACACACTGGACCAACATCACACTGGGTTGAGGCAGTTGAAGTAGGTTGACAGTAGCTCTACGGGAACCAACATCACACAGGGTTCAGGCAGATTGAAGTTGGTCGACAGTAGCTCTATGGGGCCACACACTAGACCAACATCACACTGGGTTGAGGCAGGTTGAAGTAGCTCTATGGGGATACGTACTGGACCAACATCACCAGTCAAACCCAGTGTCAACCACGTATTTATTCTGATTAATTATCAACAATTGTGGATGGGTGCATGGCATCCATCCCGCATACATACCACAGAGGGAGGTGTCAGCTCAACCCATGCCAAGCAACAGAAACAATATGGAACATCGCGGAAGTAGGCTTCAGTATTGGTAGTTATCGCTTCACTACACCACCTGAACCAGTGGCCTCACATCAACAGGAATGTGTTACTTACAAGGATTTGTCAAGGTTCACTTCTGTAAGTGCTCAAGCTTTGTGTGCCAGGAGTTAAACACCTGTTCTGCAGTCTTCAGTTGTTTTTGGAGGCTGTGCAAGCACCATCTCATGCCATTATGATACGAGTGTGTATCTGCAGTCTTCAGTTGTTCTCGGAGGCTGTGCAAGCACCATCTCATGCCATTATGATACGAGTGTGTTTCTTTAGTCTTCAGTTGTTCTCGGAGGCTGTGCAAGCACCATCTCATGCCATTATGATACGAGTGTGTTTCTTCAGTCATCAGTTGTTCTCGGAGGCTGTGCAAGCACCATCTCATGCCATTATGATACGAGTGTGTTTCTTCAGTCATCAGTTGTTCTCGGAGGCTGTGCAAGCACCATCTCATGCCATTATGATACAAGTGTGTTGTTCTCGGAGGCTGTGCAAGCACCATCTCATGCCATTATGATACGAGTGTGTTTCTTCAGTCTTCAGTTGTTCTCGGAGGCTGTGCAAGCACCATCTCATGCCATTATGATACGAGTGTGTTTCTTCAGTCGCTTCAGTCTTCTCGGAGGCTGTGCAAGCACCATCTCATGCCATTATGATACGAGTGTGTTTCTTCAGTCTTCAGTTGTTCTCGGAGGCTGTGCAAGTACCATCTCATACCATTATGATACGAGTGTGTTTCTTCAGTCTTCAGTTGTTCTCGGAGGCTGTGCAAGCACCATCTCATGCCATTATGATACGAGTGTGTTTCTTCAGTCTTCAGTTGTTCTCGGAGGCTGTGCAAGCACCATCTCATGCCATTATGACACGAGTGTGTTTCTTCAGTCTTCAGTTGTTCTCGGAGGCTATGCAAGCACCATCTCATGCCATTATGATACGAGTGTGTTTCTTCAGTCTTCAGTTGTTCTCGGAGGCTATGCAAGCACCATCTCATGCCATTATGATACGAGTGTGTTTCTTCAGTCTTCAGTTGTTCTCGGAGGCTGTGCAAACACCATCTCATGCCATTATGATACGAGTGTGTTTCTGCAGTCTTCAGTTGTTCTCGGAGGCTATTCAAGCACCATCTCATGCCATTATGATACGAGTGTGCCCAATTATTCATGCAATCATGCCTCCAGCCAGTGGGACACCAATGCAGCATCTCCAAAGAGAGCCATTTTGAACACCTATTTCAACCAACCACCTCTCAAGCCAGCGATGTTAATTCAGTTAATGTTTAGGGCTGAAATCATATCCGCATAACTTCCTCAGTGCACACAATGCAACTGTTGTAAATCATTCGCAACCATACATCACTAGCAGTATTGCATATAATAAGCAATAATAATAATAATAATATAATAATAATAATAATAATATAATAATAATAATAATAATAATAATAATAATAATAATAATAATAATAATAATAATAATAATAATAATAATAATAATAATAATAATAATAATAATAAATATATACATAAATAATAATTTTTAAAAATTATAAAAAAATATATACCCCCAAAAATTGCTCAAGTCAAGTGTGTGTTTGTCCCAGAGAAATCTGGTGCAGGTAAAACACGCGGAGGCTTCATCTCATCCGTTAGCCATCACTCTCTGGAGTGGCTGTATAAACACACACAACAAAGCTTCAATTTAGAAGCGAGTGCTCAAGTGAGGCTTCATGAATCTCATGTAGGAATTTCCCCCCTAGAAAAGTTCGAATAGTGCCCTACAGAGTCAGGATATTACCCTAAAAGAGTTGGGATATTAACTTATAAGTCAGGATATTAACCCTTAAGACTAAGGATATTATCGCACTCCACAAAAGTTTGGAAATCATCCTACAAAGTCAGTACATTACCATACAAGAGTCAGGATATCATCCTAACAGTATTAGGACATTAAACGTGCTTTTTGTACAAAATCGCAGTGTCCATATTACTTAGTTGAACATAGAAAAATATAGCAATTGTTAATTGGTGACTTGCAGCTGCTACTTGATCGCCATAAGTATGATCTCTGCACTCACAGAAATCTTCATGCCACGCTCACTAGCACGCTCCATGGTGGCCCACCTCAAAAGCAATAGACGAATTACAAACTTTTGCACGTATACTACTAAGTTTACGTCAAGAGTTTGTGGATTACTCAACGAATCTCATTACAGCACTTCCTGTAGTATACTAGACACCATACAATAGCTTCATAACTTAAAGGGGAGGCTAGGGATGATAAAAGGGATGATAAAAAATGTGGTTTACCATTTAAAGTACCATATCTTTGCATACATTCATGCTATGGTCCTGATTTATATACCAAAATGTAGCCAGTGCAGATGCTTTCTGATGGTAGTTTTTGTTTTTCCACACACATTTATCTTTTGGAATTGCATTCGAATGTGAAGTGAAATCATTCTCACACCGTTTGGCTGAACACTTTCCAGCATCAAGTCTTGAATGGCTCTAACAACTGTGACGGATATAGCTGTACAAACACTACAGCTTGAGCGATTATGTTCATGTGAATGGGGTCTAAATTATAAAATTGTAATATACATACACTAATTAAAAAACCCTTGTGGTTACGACTTTGGATCTCCATAGATTCTGCACACTTCACTGTATGAACTAGATATGTAGCTCAAATAATAGATCTCTCTGTGTGCTCTCTTTGGATATTTAAAAAAGTTGCATAGGTATAACTATGCCAAAGTGAGACCTGAGTGCCTGAACTGGTTAATTGTGATAAGGAAAGTGCTAGTTGTTATCTGTGGTTAGAGGAAGCCAAACTAGGGACAAACCGAGGGTATTCATTATGTGTGCTAATACGTGACTAATTAGGCAAGCGGGGTGTGAGTGTGAAAAAAATTCGCCTAGGAAAATTTGTTTTTCACACCCACGCTTGCCTACTTCGTCACGTTTTAGCGCCTAAATGAAAGCAGGAAGTTGTAGAGTAGGGCTTCCTCTAGCAATCAGGAACAACCACTTGAACCATTTCAGGCACTCAGATTTTGAGATACCCTCAGTTTGGCTGCATGTAACTTTAGCATAGTTATACCTATGCAACTTTTTTTAATATCAAAAGAGAGCACACAGAGAGATCTATCATTTGAGCTATACATCAAGGCCATACGGTGAAGTGTGAACAATCTATGGAGCTCCAAAGTTGTAACCACAAGGTTATGGAACCATGTTTTTTTAAATCCATGTCTCATCTTGCATCAGTCCTCTGAGTTAGTGCCTTCCATTGCTGGCACTAGACTAATTGGCAAATTAGATGTTCATTTATATATACTATCCTACAAGTGTCAGGATATTACTCTACAAGTTTCAGGATATTACTCTACAAGAGTCAGGTTATTACCTTACAAGAATTAGGATATTACCCTACATATAAGAGTCAGGATAATATCCTACAAGAGATAGAATCTTGGCTTATCCTAGAGTCAGGATATCACCATGCAATAATCAGAAGATTGCCTCACAAGATTCAGAATATTACCGCACAAGAGTCAGGATATTACCGTAGTGCACAAAAGTTAGGATAATATCCTATAGCAGTCAACATACAAGAGTCACGATATTACCCCCCACAAGAGTAGGATATTTTATCCTCACAGGATTCAGGGTATTACAGGGTATTACCCCACCAAAGTCAGGATATTACCACCACAAGAGTAGGATATTTTGTCCACACAAGAGTCAGGATATTATGCCCCACAAGAGTCAGGATATTCTCCCCCATAAGAGAGAGAATATTCTCCCCACAAGAGTAGGATATTTTATCCCCGTCACAGTCAGGATATTACCCCACCAGAGTCAGGATATTTCCCCCACAAGAGCCAGGATATTTCCCCCACAAGAGCCAGGATATTTCCCCCACAAGAGCCAGAAGAGCCAGGATATTCCCCCCACAAGAGCAAGGATATTCCTCGCAAGAGCCAGGGCACCCCCCTACAACATCAAGATATTGCCAGCCCTGCAGAGTCACGATACCTACATGTACCTACCTGCAGTGAGTAGGACTGGAAACACCACAACTCTAGCATGCACACACTAACAGCATGCACTGTTTATCCCTCCCGGCAAGCCAGATCGGAATCCATTTGAAAACTTTTACAGGTTCTCTTACTAAGATCCATATCTCTCCCCCATAATGAAGCCATGGGGGCAAGGCAAGAGGACTGGTAACCACCACCCCCGCTCCCCTCACCTCCATTCTCAGGTTACACAAAAGACTCTTCCCAATGGTTAAACTTCAAGAGGACTAAGGCTTCAATAATGGGATGTGACAAGATCTCCATACAGAGTGGTGACATTTTTATGCTCACCATAGATATATGCACACTCCGTGAAAGACGCTTCTCACAACTGCAGCCATCACATTACGTGCTAAGCTTAAAATTCAGGACAAAAGAAAAGATTAGGTGAAGCTTTGTAACTCTGCTTTACGAAGAGCCATCAGAAGCTTTGTAACTCTGCTTTACGAAGAGCCATCAGTCACAACTTTTGTTTGTGGTTCAGTCTAGATATATATATGTATATATATATACATATTCCAGCACTCTCTCTATATATATATATACATATTCCAGGAATCTAACAGTCACAGATAGCGACAAAAATAAATTTACAGGCGAGATATCCGTGGACTGTGTGGCATGCAGTGCAAGTCGCCCCAAGCTCTGCTACTATGCGCTGTAGACCCACTCACAGATTTGGAACAAGACAAACAGAACAGTGGATATTAACATCCGCAAGAAAATAAACTCCGTACGATCTGCTGTATATGCTCCGACGTTGTAAGTACCCTCCCACTCAACAAGCAGCAGTCCCATCCCTCAACATGAAGCAGATTTGCATTTAGAAACCTCGTCAAGGGGTGGGTGGGTGGGGGTCATTTACAAAGTACGGAGGGCAAGTAGAAAGGACATAATATTAACTAGACTTTAAGGGGTTCACATGATTATGAATTATAAAAGGGGGGCTATTGCCATCACTAAATGCAAGCCAATGAACTAGTCCAACACCATGCAGTAGTCACCCACCATGCAGCAGTCCCCCACCATACAGTAGTCCCCCACTACTAGTCCTCCACAATGCAGTAGTCCCCCACTACTAGACCTCCACCATGCAGCAGTCCCCCACTACTAGTCCCCCACCATGCAGCAGTCCCCCACTACTAGTCCCCCACCATGCAGCAGTCCCCCACTACTAGACCTCCACCATGCAGCAGTCCCCATTACTAGACCTCCACCATGCAGCAGTCCCCCACTACTAGACCTCCACCATGCAGTAGTCCCCCACTACTAGTCCTCCACAATGCAGTAGTCCCCCACTACTAGACCTCCACCATGCAGCAGTCCCCCACTACTAGACCTCCACCATGCAGCAGTCCCCATTACTAGACCTCCACCATGCAGCAGTCCCCCACTACTAGACCTCCACCATGCAGCAGTCCCCACTACTAGACCTCCACCATGCAGCAGTCCCCCACTACTAGACCTCCACCATGCAGTAGTCCCCCACTACTAGACCTCCACCATGCAGCAGTCCCCCACTACTAGACCTCCACCATGCAGCAGTCCTCCACCATGCACTAGTCCTCCACCATGCAGTAGTCCCCCACTACTAGACCTCCACCATGCAGCAGTCCCCCACTACTAGACCTCCACCATGCAGCAGTCCCCCACTACTAGACCTCCGCCATGCAGCAGTCCCCACTACTAGACCTCCACCATGCAGTAGTCCCCCACTATACTAGACCTCCACCATGCAGCAGTCCCCCACTACTAGACCTCCACCATGCAGCAGTCCCCCACTACTAGACCTCCACTATGACCCCATTACAGAAGTGAGATGCACGAATAACTACTTCAAAAACAACAATAAAAAATCGATACAATTTGTTTTTAATGCTAAATAATGCGTGGTCTATTCGGCTAATTTTCTTATCACCTCACTCCCACTCTATCTGCAGTCCTCAAGATATTCGAGGGGCTCCCTAGCCCAAAATGATACAAACAGGTGGGAGGGGTGTGTCCCTCATTTAGGTTACATTACTTCTTCTATATACTAATCTCTCTATTTTGTAGGTTTTGGCATTGGGCCTGTTGGTATAGACACATGAGGCCACACCCAAGTTACATGCACCCACAACTCAGTGGCAAGTAGACCAATCCTCCAACCACTATTTCACACATCTAATAAGCTTTCAAATGTTCATAACTAATAGACAAAGAGGTACAAAACTGTTTAGAACCTGGTGTCCTCATGTTTGAGGTCCCCACACTTCTGGCGGGGGCAGGGGGGAGGCATGAAACTTTGACATATTGGTACCTACATGTATATATAAAATTTGAGTGCCAAGAGGAGAGCATAGATAGAGCCATGTTGATTATAGAGACTGCTAAGAGGTGCAAGAATAATTTCAGCCCATGAAGCACGGATCCTTGTCAGGCCATCGCTTAGACAGCATCCAGCAAACACCAACTAAAACTGGCCGATCGCCGATCTGATCAAATCGAGGTGAGGGGGCAAACCTCACCGCAGAGAAGATGAAAATGAGTAGAGTAGAGAGATTAAGATTAAGACTAACCATGTGACTCTTCCAATTTTCAGGGTTGCATATAAAAGTTCATCAAAAGGGGGCATAAACATTATCCCCTACAAATTACAAATTTTATTAAATACCAATCAGCCTAAGGAGGGTAACTGGCTTTTAAGTGGCCAAGCAGGGGTAACTGTCTCCCCACTCCACCCACTCCCACCCTAAATGCAATCCTGTGGTGGCGGAGTTGATCTCAATTTGTCACCTTGTCAGAGCCAATTTGTAGGAGTTAACATCAATCATGTCCCAGTCAAAATAAAGCTGAAACAACACTTAAAAGGAGACGGCGTCACATGGGTTCAACACCATATCGCAGGAAATGGTCATTGAAACATATTTCACAATTTGGACAACGAAGGTCGTTTTGAAGGTACCATAACTTAGCGGTAATGATCGTCTGCAGGCCGTGAGTGTGTTTGATGTTGGTAGATATGAGCTTTTGCCACTAATGCATCGAATTATCCGTCAAAATCTCCAGATAGATAGTCTACTACAGGAAGTTTTGAAACGATATAAATCACACAAACTCTAGACTGAAGTAGTATATTCGCAAAGCTTGCAGTCTGCCTATTGCTTTTGAGACGGGCCACCACAGAGCGTGCTGGTGAGAGTGGAGTGCAGCTTTCTGCTGGTGTAGAGATGGAAGCTTATGGTGATCAAGCAGCAGCTGCAAGTCACCAATCTTGCTGCTAATCTAGTGAGGAGCCAAGCCGGAAACCATGAGGTCTCCAACACAAGAATGGTATAACTGGCAAGGTCAGACAGAGATCACTTTATATTTAGCAACGACTTTTCAAGATTGCACAAGTGCAGGACAGCATATACACAGCAGAGATGCAAATGTAAAAAAAAAAATTGGGAATTTTCAACAAAAATGAGGGCATGTGTATAATGGCAGGCCATGGCTGTGTATGTCAGGAAAGGACCTCTCCAAATGATGCTTCACTCTATCATGGCCAGCCTCGATGGCTGATGGAGCATCTCCAATACATAATATCCAGTAATGGGGAATTTTCAACAAAAATGAGGGCATGTGTATAATGGCAGGCCATGGCTGTGTATGTCAGGAAAGGACCTCTCCAAATGATGCTTCACTCTATCATGGCTAGCCTCGATGGCTGATGGAGCATCTCCAATACATAATATCCAGTATTGCAACAGCCTATCAATGGGCATACCGGGAGACTTGGCATCCCTAGGGCTAGTGGGCTTCCAGGGATAGGTGGCTAGACACATACAGGCAAAGAGTCCCCAAGAATACCAGGATGACCAAATCAGTATAATACTACAAGAGTCAGGTTATTCGAAATATCAAAGTGTCCATATTGTCAGTCACACTCATTACAAACATCTGTGGTATCAGGAGAGCCCCAAGTATCCCGGGTTGCAGGAGGTCTTAGGTAAGGCTGCGGCAGTTAGACAACCCTCACAATAGATAAATAGATCCACAAGCACATTATCTATGTGCACACAGCACCAGGTGATAATGCTTGTTAGGCTCTATAGTGAAAATTGAAGTCCGACGACAGTAACAATTCTAGAATACTAGAAACCAATGCAAAACTGGTATTACAGTATTTCACAGACAAGAGAGTGGGGGAGAGGGAAGGCGATTGCTCCCTAGGGGATAACAATCCCAGTATTGCTAGATGGCTTTGCATAGCTCAGTCATTGTCCTAGCCATAGCATAGCTGAAGGCCTAATACATTAGCGATCTGTTTATTGAGTATCGCTTGGATTATGGTATGGGAGGAATAGCCGAGAATTGTATGCATTTATATGCTCGTTTAAAGGTTCCAAATTGGTGCAAGGTGAGCAATCTGACACTCTGCAACATTATACAGCAGATTCTGAAATGGATATGTGCATGTGGAGGGAGGAGTGACTGTGGGAGGAGTTTAGTTAATTAAGAGTGCTTGCTTTCCGTTGAATATAGGAAGCAAACTACACTAAGGATGAGGTCATCAGGCAGTGCTTTTCTGAGGAATTTGCGGAGTCCCACAGGAAAGGCCATGACGAGGCTGACATGAACATGATAGTCTGCATTCTTGACTCTGTTTATCGTGTTCAATATGCTCCCCATCATTGGAAATTTCTCCGCTAAGTTATCTTTCCTGTTCATGCCAACTAAGAATGTAGCTAGTGGCAATGCATGCATTTGCTTTACCAAGATCGGTAAGAGTTTCTATGTACATCATGACAAAATGGTGGAACCCACTTCCACAGGTAGAACATGCTGATGAGTTGAGTAGCTATTCAGAGTGAGAATGAACCCAGCGTCCATGCCTGTCAGCTATTAACCAAGCAGCTCGTCCCCACTTACCGGTGGAGCCAGTTTTCTCTTCTATGCACATCTCGAATCTGCTGCCTATCTCGATCTTCCTGTCCAACATGATGACCGCTTGCAGTTTTTGTCACCCCTGTTTAATTTAAGGTAAGTGATCCGTTCATATCCCCCCCCCCCCTCCCCCCCCATCCAACTCTCTAGTGAGTGGTCGCTTCACTCGTCAATGATAGAAAGTGTAGGAAAACGGGACAAACAAGTACTGCTCCAACCTGCTTCCTGTTATTTGTCTAGTAAGAGATCGCGCGAGCGTACATCTGGTTAAATGGGTGTCTAATTATATCAGCAAAGCATCGTGCAACTATAGCGAGCACTTAGTCACATGCATGGCTGGTGAGGCGAGCTGTAAAACATGAAAAATAAAGTAGCAGTAGTAGTAGTAGTAGCAGCAGCATCAGTTACAGCAGCATCAGTTACAGCAGCATCAGTAACAGTAGTAGTAGTAGTAGCAGTAGCAGCAGCAGTAATAGTAGCAGAAGTAGTACCAGCAAAGTAGTAGCAATAGTAGTAGTAGTAGTAATAGCAGCAGCAGAAGTAGTAGCAGAGTAGTAGTAATAGTAGCAGCATCAGATGTAGTGCTCAGTAGTAGTAGCAGTAGTAGTAGCAGAATAGTAGTAGTGGTGATTAAATAACAATACTCCTCATATTTCCTCGATCAGAACACGCTATTGAATAGAACACGCACCATTTACTATCTCGAAAGAAATAGACCGCACCCCAGCAGGAAGTATGAAAGCTCCAGAGAAAATGCTGCCCTGGAGTGGGCAGAGAAAGCCTCGCAACATGCCAATACAATACTGAAGTGATATCAAATCCTTCAAAAGTTGCGGCGTTTCAGTCGAGACAATGGGCCACGTGTTGACACCATTCACTGTTTAAAAACTGGGCAAATAGAGAAAGTGCCATAGCAAACATCGCCAGCGAGACGAACAAATCACGTAGAAAAAGTGGGAGAGACTGACGATAACCACTTCTTCTTTGACGAAATACGGTATATATATAGAGAGAAAATAAATAACAATAAAATGACGACTGGTTTCAGTTGCTGCAGTGTTCGTTGTTCAAGAGAGCAAGCAAGCACCCCCCCCCCCCCCCAGAGGAGGTCAGCGTTGGTCACATGGTCAAAAGAGGATCCTTCCGACCAGGAGCAATCACGAGGAGGAGGGGATGCCCCCAAGGATCCTTTGGAGTCTCTGGGCCGCCGTGTGTCTTCAAAGCTGGAAAAAGTGGATTTCAATGGGGCTATTTTCTTGACTTGCTCTGGAGACACTTTTTGTGCCCTCAAGAGTCAAGTGGCTCTGGCTCCTGACATATACCCTTATGTCCGCTGAGTGCACCCTGGTACTCCACTTGTTGAAAGCAGGGTCGTCCATACATCCACCTGCAGTTGCCTCCCTAATCTCTCCAATCTCCTCTATCTCAGAAGCACATGTGTTGCAGGCAATCTAGTCTTTCCTCCCAAATGGGTCCACAGGGGCCCAGATGGTTGCAGCCTAAAGACCTGACACACTCCGGTGATGCCCTCCCCTTGAACATTACTGCACTGACTGATTTCCCATGGTCCTTGAAGGCAGGACAGCTCCCCCTACCCGTCCCAACTTCTTTGGAGCTTCTCAGATTGCGCAAGAGAAGAAGATGGAGGGGTCCGGCCAATTGAACTCTTTGCTGTATGGCTGCCAAGATTGCAGGGAAACTGATGATGGGGGATAGTGATTGACCTTTTGGCTCCTCGGCAACTAGGTTATGGGCTCTCAGATGGGACTGAAGCAGCAGTCCATGCTGCTAGGCGATACATCTGCAATCTTCAAACACAGGATGCAGTTGTGGAAGTTGGATTTCAATAATCCATTCGACAGTGAGCAAAGGGATAAGATACTGAAAGCTGTGGCGGCTGTGGCCCCTGACATATACCCTTATGTCCGCTGAGTGCACCCTGGTACTTCCACTTGTTCTGGGGTGATGGGACCATTCTTTAGCAGAAGGTATGCAATAGGTGACCTTTTGGGTCCTCTACCTTTCTGTCCGGCTATCATCACTCGGCTATCATCACTGCATTCAGTTGATGGGCAGAGTTTTGTGTTACGTATCTATAGATGACATCACCTTTGGAGGTACACCTGAAGCCATTCTACATGACCTTGAGGTCATCAAGTCTACCAAAGGAAATAGGGCTGTGTTGGAACTTTAGACGTCCGAGATCATCTGTGTTGATCCTGTCCTTAGGGGGACCGTTGTAGTTCCCCTCCCAGGAGCCAAGGCAGTCGACCCTCCTTCTGAAGCATGTCTTCTGGGAACCGCCTTTGGTAATGAGAACTCTACATCTGCTCCTCTCCAGGTGAAGCTCAACTCCCTCGAAGTTATGGGCAGCAGGCTTGAGCATTTCAAGGCACATGATACCCTCCTACTTCTCCGGAATTCTATCTCAACTCCTAAACTTTTCCCTGCTGAGAACCTCCCCGTTTTCCTTTTCCATCATTACCTCCTATGAGGAGTCCGTTGTGAGTAGCACAACCAACATCAACTCTACAGCTGATGATCCAGCTCGGACCCAAGCTACTCATCCTTAATAAAGTATGGTAGTCTAGTTCCCCAAGTGATGGGCAGTTTACTCCCTCAGCCTACTCCCTCAGCCTACTTGGTCTCGGTATCTGCTGCCCCATTGGAGCTCATCAACTGATTCCGGCCACCTTACTTCGAGTCACTCCCACTGGGAGGCTGCCCTATCTATGTGGTCTCAAGGCCATGACTGTCTTCCTCCAACAGGCATTGCAGCTAGCATCTAGAAGACAAGGATGCTTACAAGGTGGTAAGGACAGCTGATTCACTGCTGGAGAATGCTGCTGATGGTGATGACTATGCTCAACTATAGGCCAAAGAGTCTGGTGTGTGGCTTCATGCTCTCCCAGTTTCCTGAGGATGGATGACAACAGCAGCTGTGTCGCGGTTGGCCTTAGTTTGGGATCAACTTTGTGTCGCCCTCACTCCTTCCAACGTTGAGGAGTTGAAGTCAACCACCTAGCCACGCATGGTCTCAGAGGGAAGGCCCCCATCATCGCCATGCAGCTATAAAGTCATCCTACACCATGCTTGCCATTTGCTGGGATCCCATCAAAGTTGGAACCATCTGGCCTTACACAGATCAGATGGCAGATCAGATGGCAAAAGGCCGGATGGGGTGACCATCCCTTGGAAACACGGCAAGCCCTTAGCATGGGGTAAACATGTCCGGACTCCTTGGCACCATCATATCATGGTTTGGCTACCAGCAGTGCAGGTGCAGTAGCTGCTGCAGAAGAGGAAAGAAAAAGTTGGCCAGTACACAAGTTTGGACCATAGCCTCGGTTGCCATAGAGACCTTGGGGGTTATTTCAATGGCAAAAAAACTTGGTCATAGGATTCGTCAGAGAACTGGCGAAGTGAAATCCCTCACTTACTTTATGTAGCGACTGTCAGTGGCAGTGCAGAGAGAAAACTCTATTTCTGTTTTGGGGACCATTGTGAGAAAACTCTATTTCTGTTTTGGGGACCATTGTTCGGTAGTGTTACATTAGTAATGTAAATAATGATTTAAATAAACAAATTGATGATGATGATGATGATGATGATGATGATGATGATGATGATGATGATGATGATGGATGATGATGGATGATGATGATGATGATGGATGATGATGATGGTGATGATGATGATGATGATGATGATGATGATGATGATGATGATGATAATGATAATAACAATAATAATAATAAAATAACAGATTTCAAACAGTTGACTTCCTTTGGGGAGGGGGAACATTTTCAAATATAAGGAATGGAGGGCGGGGTGGACAGGTGTGAAGGTGGAGGGTGGGGTACTTGTATGGGTAGTATAAAGGGAAAACAACCATATTTAGCCCATCACAAAAGAACAACATCCCAATTAGAACATCCTTACAACCTGAGGAAATCCACTTATAAACACAATATCGATTTTCTTGGCATGAATGCGTGACCAACCTAATGCAGCGGCCAGGAAACACACAAAGATATCATGTGCCGGAGTTGGTACTGTCTGCAGCCACACCTCCGGTAGGGGCAGATACTGCTGGACGATGTCGGCATTCAGGACGAGGGAACAGAAGTCCTCTAAGTAAGCCTGGAGAGATGGGCTAGTCTCTCGAATGACTTTTTGAAATACTCAGTTACACCACTTCACAGTTTTGTTTTAACCCAAGCAGTAATATTTTAATTATAGTCTTATATGGTAACTACAAAGCCTCGTGGAATTACAAACCACTTACTTGTACCTCACAGATAATTACTTATATGCAGGGTCACGCAGAGGATTGTTGCTGGGGTGCGGTGCGGTGGGGTGCGGTAGGATGCTTGAAATTATTTTCTTAGCTTTCACCCAATAAAAATAAAGAAGTGGAAGGACAAGAAATAAATTCTGACAAAATCTTGGCATGTTTTCAAGATCCAAATGGTGTCGGGTGGGGAGGGGTGGATTTTGGTTAGGGGAAGGGGATATCCCTTCCTACCCACCCACCGTGAGTACCTGATCCAGTGTGTGTTCCCAAAGAGCTAAGTCAACCCAGTCTCAACCCAGCGTAATATATTGGTCCAGTGCATGTCCTCATAGATTGTCAACCTACTTTAATTAACCCAGAGTGGTGTTGGTCCAGTGTGTGTCCTCATAGAGCTATTGTCAACCTACTTCAACCTGCCTCAACCCAGTGAGGTGTTGGTCCAGTGTGTGTCCCCATAGAGCTATTACAACCTACTTTCAACCTGGTGTAATATTGATCCAGTGTGTTTTGTCTATTTGTCTAACATAATCATCACTTGAAAGGTGGCATTACTTAGTACAGCCATAAATAAATAAATAAATAAATAAATAAATAAATAAATAAATAAATAAATAAATAAATAAATAAATAAATAAATAAATAAATAAATAAATAAATAAATAAATAAATAAATAAATAAATAAATAAATAAATAATTTAAAAAAACACCCTAATTAAGTATGGCTCACGTGTGTTGGTGGTAGACTCCGATAGTCGCCGGGCAAGAGAGCAGGCAGGGGAGTCTCCAGTAAAGGATATGGACCTTGGGCGTAATTTCTTGTTGGGTGTGCGTGTAGAGGAGGGGTGTGGCCAGGCAGCAAGAGAGGAGGGGGGTTAGGTGGAAGAAGAGGTGGAAAATTGCGACCAGGTAGAAGAGGGGTGTGGTTAGTTGGAGGTAATGTGGGGGTGCGACTGGGAGGGACAGGAGGAGCAAGGTCCACACGCAGAGGGGGAGCACGTTCAGTAGGTAGAGGAGGGGCATGACCGGGTGGTAGAGGAGGGGCATCACCCGTGGGTAGAGGAGGATGGCCAGTAGGTAGAGGAGGGGCATGGCCAGCGGGTAGAGGAGGGGCGTAGCCAGTGTGTAGAGGAGGGGCATAATTAGTTGGTAGGGGCGGAGGAAATCCTGTTGAGTGAACAGGAATAGAGACAGTGTTCTTTGAACTGAATTTAAAATGGCACACACACAAACACACTCACCACAAATTCACACGCACGCACACACACAAACACACTTTTATCATGTTCTTCACGAATAGTTCCTTAAACAGGTTCTGTGCATGGGCAACGCAAAACGCAAAACACCTGGGAAAGGTTCAAGATTACATCCCTCAAGCTCGCTCACTGCTGAGGATGCATACGGTCGATGATCTGCTGGTTTTATCGACGATAATTTAACTTTCTCGAAAATGAACTAAAATGTACTCGTTCAATGTTTCAGCTCAACGCTCCAGCCTTCATCATGGATTATCGAGAAAGACGTCATATCTGTACTACTGTGTCAACAGAGAGATGTAGAGACAATTTCATATGGCAGCTCATGACCTTGACTGCCAATGCCTTCGACCTAATTCTCAGTCAATCTTTCCAGCGATGAGCTATTTTCAGATTGGACATGAAAAACTCCTCACCATCATACCGACCAGCAGTCAACCACCCACATTAGTAGTCATGTTTCTGATGCCCACGTCTTTTACATAAAAAGCCAATTAGGTCGGCATTTACGGTAAACGAACTAAACCATGGCACGACCAGTCCAACACACTTGTGAACATTATGCAAAGAGCAAGACAGCCATCAATGTAGAACTTGTACTCAGAGCTCCCTGTTTTAGCTCACCCTGCCTTACAAGTGGAGTAAGGGTCATTGTTAACCCCACAAAGCCTTCACATTCACAATTATGGCAGCGTCCCAAACTCAGTCAAGAACTTTGAAAGCGTTTCACATCAACACCCACACACGTGTGTACCTCTGGCATTGTTAGCAAAATACTACACCTCGCCATAGAATTTACATTACTGCAGAGCTGGCTGGATATTTAGGAGGGACGAAGAATTGCAGCCAGTGACAAGGGAGGACCAGATCATATATTTGGTGTTTTTTTCTTCCTAACAATAAAACACACACATCTTTTTAATGCTAAATACCTTTTCAATTATTTTGGTCTCAAAAGATAGCCTGTTCTGTGTGCTTTGCAATGATTTGCATAGTGGTGTTTCAATCAACTGTGGTCTATTACTTGCTAGCACTGAAGTCATTAAATAAATAAATAAATAATTAAACACTTGGAAATCACTTTACACCCTAAGGGTGGGTTATTAACACTTGCCATTTATGTTGCTAGCAGAGTAACCATGGATACAGTGAAAAACAACTACTACTTCAGTAACATGTGAAGGAAGTGAGCACACAGACTGGACTCCAACTCACAAGAAAATGGATGAATTGAAAAACTGATCGTTGAGTTAATAAAGAGCTTATAAAAAAGATAAAAAATATTTACAAGGGGGGAAGAAATTGACTGAGTTAGAAGCGCTATGGTCGTCAACGCACTTCAATGGGAAGCAATGTTATTCATGCTTCTTCTCGTCCATTTCTCAACCGGAATATAATGAAACTGGCAGCATAAAAAAATATAGTAACTAAAGAATGGTTGACAATAATGAAATGAAACCTGAGACACAGTTAGTACATCAGTGAAGGTATAGAATAACGAGGGGTGGGTGGAGGGGGGGAGGGGGGGATTTAAAAAAAAATGTTGCTTCCCTTGAACAGATATATTCGTGGATTTTGTAGCACAGAGTGGCTGCCACCTGCTCTCCTTGGTTGTATGTACTTATGGATTGGATTCTGTGAAATACTACGAATATTAACCTCCTGGAAAACGTTTTGTCTAAATGCTATATATATGGCATGCTTGTATAAATATCGCTCCAATTGGAATATGTACAGACAGCCATCGATCACAAGAATTGGAGTATTGTTTTGTGACGTTTGCAGGGACATTAATGGAAGAGAAAAATTTCAATTTGTTCTTGCGTGGTGTAATTCAGAGTAGTGCCCAGTGCCATTAGGAAGAAAAGGTCAGTGCATACAGAGAGCTAAGATCAGTGGAAGGTAGAGCAACGGTGAGAGTATAGAGAGTAAAAGTCAGAGTTTATA
The DNA here is from genome assembly GCA_028752905.1 of Cladorhizidae sp. MBARI D1340-BT2. Taxonomy (NCBI): domain Eukaryota; kingdom Metazoa; phylum Porifera; class Demospongiae; order Poecilosclerida; family Cladorhizidae; species Cladorhizidae sp. MBARI D1340-BT2. The sequence continues at coordinate 25,976,859 of JAQNBH010000014.1, read as the reverse complement.
TATATACGGTAAAGATAAGAGAATATAGTGCTCAAAATTAATGTGTACACAGAGAAAGTCAGTGAAAATAGAGTAAAGGTCACTGTAAGAGAGAGAGCAAAGGTCAGAGTATATGGAGAACAAAGGTCAAAGTATATGGAGAACAAAGGTCAGTGTGTATAGCGAGCTAAAATCTAGGTGTCTAGAGAGCAAAGGTCAGTGTCTAGAGAGCAAAGGTCAGTGTAGAGCAAAGGTCAGTGCATCTAGAGAGCAAAGGTCAGTCTATCTAGATATCTAGAGAGCAAAGGTCAGTGTTTACAGAGAGCACAGCACAGTGGATAAAGGTCAGTTCACAATACACCAATCTACATACTAGCGACGCATCAATACTGGATTTGTATTCTAGTTGTGGTCACGAGGTGTCGGTCGACACATGTTGGTGTGCTTTATTTGTGTTTCGGCAAAAAAATAGTTTCTCCAAGGAAGAGATGAAGATGGAAGTTAATAAAGGCAGTGGAAAAACTTTAATAGAGGCAGTGGCGAACTTCTCTGTATCTGGAAAGTCATTTAGAGATCGAAAGCTCATTATTAATGGGTGGAGTTTCATAATTGGAGAAGCGATGTGACCAGAGAGACATTGTGAACCGGCCTCTAGGTGCGTGCTAAGTGGTGTGACTCAGGCCAGGCCAGTACTGCAACTTCTAAAGCACTTCAGGAGTGTGTGGGTGGACTTCAGAAATGTGTGGGAGGGTCGGGAGATTATGCGAACAAGGGGAAGCATTTCCCTGAGAATGGAAGTTACAATTGATCAGTGAGTGTGCTATGTCCTCAGGGAATGATGCCACGTCTCATTTCACACTCATTTTAATAGAAACGCCTTCATTTGCATATTCTTTTCCCACACCTCGGTAGTGGGTGGATTCCTCGCACATGAACACAGAGTGGCCATGGTTTCTATTGGGAGCAATCATTCCCCCCTCCCTCAACCGCTGAAAAATGGGATAGCATGTAGCAATGGCAAAGACTGTAGTCAGCATGTAAATAATTGCATGTGTGTGCATACACTCAGCACAGTACTGTAGCACACAAGCTGAGGCTAAACATAGAGCCAGCTCTTGTTTGCATACTCACAGCACAGAACTATAGCATACAAGCTGAGGGTAAATATAGAGCTAGGAGTCCCAGCTCTTGTTCGCATACACATAGCACAGTACTGTAGCACACAAGCTGAGGCTAAACATAGAGCTAGGAGTCCCAGCTCTTGTTCGCATACTCACAGCACAGTACTGTAGCACACAAGCTGAGGCTAAACTGAACTAAGAGTCCCAGCTCTTGTTTGCATACTCACAGCACAGAACTGTAGCATACAAGCTGAGGCTAAATATAGAGCTAGGAGTCCCAGCTCTTGTTTGCATACACATAGCACAGTACTGTACAGCACACTGGCTGAGGCTAAATATAGAGCTAGGAGTCCCAGCTCTTGTTTGCATACACTCAGCACAGCACCGTAGCATACAAGCTGAGGCTAAACATAGAGCTAAGAGTCCCAGCTCTTGTTTGCATACACTCAGCACAGTACTGTAGCACACAAGCTGAGGCTAAATATAGAGCTAGGAGTCCCAGCTCTTGTTTGCATACTGCACAGTACTGTAGCACACAAGCTGAGGCGGCTAAACATAGAGCCAGCTCTTGTTTGAAAAACAAAACCAAAACAACTACTATCATATACTGACACAATCTGACAATTATAGATATATACATTATAGGTAACCAACCAAGTAAGTTTTCCTCCTTCTAGTTAGCAGAAAGGCTAATTAGGGTAAAAACCCTTCCACTTAGCCAAGATCATGGTGATAACTAACCACACTATTGAACTAGCTGAACCAGCAGGGACATTATAGGTAACCAACCAAGTAAGTTTTCCTTTTCTAGTTAGCAGAAGAACTAATTAGGGTTAAAAAAAAACCCCACTTAGCCAAGATCATGGTGATAACTAACCACACTATTGAACTAGCAGGGACATTGAACCTGCAGGGACATTGAACCAGCAGGGACATTGAACCAGCAGGGACATTGAACCAGCAGGGACATTGAACCAGCAGGGACATTGAACCAGCAGGGACATTGAACCAGCAGGGACATTGAACCAGCAGGGACATTGAACCTGCAGGGACATTGAACCAGCAGGGACATTGTACCAGCAGGGACATTGAACCAGCAGGGACATTGAACCTGCAGGGACATTGAACCTGCAGGGACATTGTACCAGCAGATGAATGTTGGGTGGGGTGGTAGTACATTCAGACTTACAACAAAAACAGATCATTCTGAATTTTGAACTGCCCGATGAGGTATTTCTTTATGGTATGGGAATTTTTCTTATTTTTTCCATCCCCCAAACCTAATCAGACCGTGTGTGCTGAACTAAAACACTGGCTGGTTGCATGCTCATTGGCTCTGGTGTTGGTGAGCTGCTGTCACATCAAATGGACTGGGTCAGTGAAGGCCTCGCAGCCGTGCACGTCAGAATCTAGTCTCCAGTCACTACCCACGCTCCACTGGTTTGCATTCCCATCAAGTGCCAGCCACTTATTCATGCTTGCAAATTGCTCCAGCAAAAAAAGCCATACTGGCAGCTCAGGGAGAGTTCTGGTAGCAGTCTGCAGTCCTGAGAATGCTAATTGGATTACAATGTCCAGCAGTACCAGAGCTCAATGTTTGAGGTTGGAGAGAGATGTCAGAGTGCACCTTTGGAACACCGATGGGATGTCGATCTACAAGCACCTGACCAGCTTCCAGGAGCCCCGACCACAGGCTGGTTTATATACATGTACAATGGAGGAAGAAGGAAAAAGAGGTGAGGGAGCCCAGCTGGTGTGGTGCCTATGAGGGGAGCCCAGCTGGTGTGGTGCCTATGAGGGGAGCCCAGCTGGTGTGGTGCCCATGAGGGGAGCCTAGCTCTGGTGTGGTGCCTATGAGGGGAGCCCAGCTGGTGTGGTGCCTATGAGGGGAGCCCAGCTGGTGTGGTGCCTATGAGGGGAGCCCAGCTGGTGTGGTGCCTATGAGGGGAGCCCAGCTGGTGTGGTGCCCATGAGGGGAGCCTAGCTCTGGTGTGGTGCCTATGAGGGGAGCCCAGCTGGTGTGGTGCCTATGAGGGGAGCCCAGCTGGTGTGGTGCCCATGAGGGGAGCCTAGCTCTGGTGTGGTGCCTATGAGGGGAGCCCAGCTGGTGTGGTGCCTATGAGGGGAGCCCAGCTCCTATGAGGGGAGCCCAGCTGGTGTGGTGCCTATGAGGAGAGCCAAGCTATGTGGGGCCTATGAGGGAAGGCCCAGCTGGTGTGGTGCCTAAGAGGGGCCCCCAGCAAGTGTGGTGGGGCCTAGCTACAGATGATGGGGGGCCCCCAGCAGGTGTGATACCAAACAGATGGGGAAGAACAAAAGAGAAAAGTAAATATACATATATATATAAGAAAAGGGTAATTTTCAGCTGATGACATTCAGCTGATGACATAAAATGCAAACAGTACATTTCTCTCTATGTCAGCTCAAAAATGCTCTCCTTCCAAGGTTTCAAGCAACGCATTTGGTCTTTTCAACATATTTGGTCCTCTCCGGATCAGGAAGAAAACCCAAAATGCATTGCTTGTCAGAACACCATAATAGGTTGGGAGGGAAAAAAATGATTTTTTCCCCCTAGAAAGAGGAAAAGAGGAACTGCTGTCCAGAAAGACAGGAATTTACATCTTACCATGTCCACACCTCTCTACCAATTTACATAATAAATATGTATGCATGTGTGCACACTGTGGTTGTTGGGCACATTTCGATAAATGGGGCAAATAGGTGCTTATTAAACTAGATCTCTAAATAATGCACATTCATTGATTCTGCTAGAAACCAATAATTCCACCAATTACTAGCTAACTTGTCTTTTTTGCTCCGAGACAAGCTTTCAGTGCCATCTTGGTCTCTTCGTTAAGTCTAACGATCAGCCCTCATTGGTCACATGACCCCCCCAAGATGGTCATGTGACAACAGAGGTATGTAAATCACTAGTACATCATTGGCTAGAGTTGATTGGATGCAGATCTCAACTTCCTCTCGGATCTTTCCTCTCTGTCATTTTTCTTCTTGTGAGGGGGAAGGTGAAATTTATCTTCCTGGACAGAATGTCAAGTCTCTTGGCAATACCCTCCCACTGTAGTCAGAGTGCTGGCTCGAAAGTTTGGGTGCTAATGGAATTGGTTCCACATAGCTCGTCTGTGATCGTATGGGTAACCCCACATTCATTGGTCCCCTGGGTCCTCAGGATGTACCAGATGCTCACGGACGATGTTGCAAGGTTTGTGGGACGTCTGGACTCCATGTTCTTAGAAGATGGTAGTGATCTTCTCCGACAGGCCACAGACATGGTACTGTTGGGCCTAGCTTTTACGGCACATGGGAGGTCAAGTGACCAACAAGGGCTACATCATTGGACCTGATGAAGAGACTGAGGTGTGTGAACGATCGTCTCGGAGCAAAAAGACAGAAGCTTTACAGACCACAGTGGTGAAATCCTGGAGTCTAAAGCACCCCACATAGAAGCTGGCGTGGTGACAGAGAAAAGGAGTTAGCCTCACAGCCCAAATAAAGAAGGAACATTAGTCTCCAGCGAGTCTAAGATGGATCTATCAATGGCTTCTCAAGGTCATTAGCACTCCTCCAAAGTGAACCATCATCTACAAAACGTTTTTGAAAAACGTTTGTGCCAAAAAAGAATTTTGTATAACCGAAAATGAGAAAATCCAATGAGCCAGGTGTAATCATCGAGGGGGGGGGGGGGGGGGGGGTTGAAACTTCATAGGGCATGGAGGAGGAGGAAGTATCTACCTGTTAAGTTACCGCTGCTAGGGTACAGGACAAAGGGCAGGACGTGTACCTTGCAAATAAGCAGCGATAAGCTTGTCGAGGAAACTACGAACAAAATTGTAGCTAATAAAAGGTGTACTTGTATAGCGATAATTGCCTCAATGTTTATTTTTATTTTTATGAGTCCGGCGCAGCTAACATGCATGTACATAACCAACCATGGAGATTACATTCCGAGATAATAAGTTAATTTGACCATCAAAATGGCTTGAATGTCAACTGCGGTAGTAAAGGTGGGATTACACACTAACTAGCACGGCAGTTAACCCTTTCACTGGTGACTTTATTTCAAAAATTAAATAAACACAAACTGATATGCCTTGCTATCTCAGCAATACTTCGTAAAACTCCCTAGCAACCATACCACATGTGATAGCATTTGTATTGACCAACATTGTGGTTAGTGTTTTGTTAGTATTTTTTTTGCCATAAAATCATACCACAAAACCACATCGAGGTGAATCTCATCTGTTTGGTCATTCTTGTTTTGATGGGTAATTAGCCATTTAAGCTACCTTCATGTATAAATGATATTTTTATCATTATAGGTTACAAGGAAAAGAAAAATACAAATGTACCGTGAATACTCTAATACCATAGGCAATAATGTTGAAATAGGGTTCAGGAGACTCTAAAACGAAGTGCCCTATCACAGGAACAAGTGCTTTGAATGTGTCTTCATAACAATGAAAATATATTACTTCCCGTCTATAGTGTAACACAATTTGATATTTTGAATTATAACATTCCAGAATTGTGAATACATATATGCATACTAGCACAATACTTGACCATCACAATGAATCACATGAATATGAACACAATATAACAGAGAGAGAAAATTCCATGCAGAAACCAATAAATGCAAGAAACAACAACTGATTGAAGTAAAACACAAGGGAAGGTGAAGTCTACCATGGTTTCATGTTTCAAAGGGAAAAAGTCCTTCTTTGTGGCACAGTGGTACTGATTAAAAAAATTGCCAAAATTAAAAATAATTCGTGGACTACCCACGAACAAGAAAGCTAAAACAGCCTTTGCAGTTCATGCTGCTTACTCACTTCATAGCTAACTATAGCTAAACTTACAGTCAATGCCTTCTTCATCGCTAAGCACTCTTATCTTCATCCAAATCGTCAGCTCGAATGAGAGCGCTAGGCTTGCTTGAAGGTAAGTCATGCCCGACTACTTTACCGAGCGATAGCATAGCTTCAGGGTCAACACTGGTCTGGCCAAGGTAAGATGAAGTACCATCACCTTCTTTATCACTGCTTTCCCACTCAGAGAATCCAAAATAATCGTGCAGAATCCGAGAAAGCACAATCCTCCACGGTTAGACGACTGGAAATCTTGTTTGCGGTAAAAAGCTGCTCGAATTCTGAATGTGCCGCATTTTTCAATATTTTCCCCTTAGCCACCGAACATCTTTAGCCTATACAGTATATTCGGTAGACAAGTATTTTTTGACCTTTATGGGATATTTTTAAATTCTACAATCGATTTTTTATCGTTTTTAATAGCTTTTGGCGTATATATATATACGGTTACACCAATGATTGAGTTAAGATAAGACTACACACCAACTAGCATGGCAGTGCAGGTAGGACTACACACCAACTAGCATGGCAGTACAGGTAGGACTACACACCAACTAGCATGGCAGTACAGGTAGGACTACACACCAACTAGTATGGCAATACAGGTAGGACTACACACCAACTAGCATGACAGTACAGGTAGGACTACACACCAACTAGCATGGCAGTACTACACACCAACTAGCATGGCAGTACAGGTAGGACTACACACTAACTAGCATGGCAGTACAGGTAGGACTACACACCTAGTATGGCAATACAGGTAGGACTACACACCAACTAGCATGGCAGTACAGGTAGGACTACACACCAACTAGCAAGCAGTGCAGGTAGGACTACACACCAACTAGTATGGCAGTACAGGTAGGACTACACACCAACTAGTATGGCAGTACAGGTAGTACTACACACCAACTAGTATGGCAGTACAGGTAGGACTACACACCAACTAGTATGGCAGTACAGGTAGGACTACACACCAACTAGTATGGCAGTACAGGTAGGACTACACACCAACTAGTATGGCAGTACGGGTAGGACTACACACCAACTAGTATGGCAGTACAGGTAGGACTACACACCAACTAGTATGGCAGTACAGGTAGGACTACACACCAACTAGTATGGCAATACAGGTAGGACTACACACCAACTAGCATGGCAGTACAGGTAGGACTACACACCAACTAGCAAGCAGTGCAGGTAGGACTACATACCAACTAGCATGGCAGTACAGGTAGGACTACACACCAACTAGTATGGCAGTACAGGTAGGACTACACACCAACTAGTATGGCAATACAGGTAGGACTACACACCAACTAGTATGGCAGTACAGGTAGGACTACACACCAACTAGTATGGCAGTACAGGTAGGACTAAACACCAACTAGCATGGCAGTACAGGTAGGACTACACACCAACTAGCAAGCAGTGCAGGTAGGACTACACACCAACTAGTATGGCAGTACAGGTAGGACTACACACCAACTAGTATGGCAGTACAGGTAGGACTACACACCAACTAGCATGGCAGTACAGGTAGGACTACACACCAACTAGCAAGCAGTGCAGGTAGGACTACACACCAACTAGTATGGCAGTACAGGTAGGACTACACACCAACTAGTATGGCAGTACAGGTAGGACTACACACCAACTAGCATGACAGTACAGGTAGGACTACACACCAACTAGTATGGCAGTACAGGTAGGACTACACACCAACTAGCATGACAGTACAGGTAGGGCTACAGTGCAGGTAGGACTACACACCAACTAGTATGGCAGTGCAGGTAGGACTACACACCAACTAGTATGGCAGTGCAGGTAGGACTACACACCAACTAGTATGGCAGTGCAGGTAGGACTACACACCAACTAGTATGGCAGTGCAGGTAGGACTACACACCAACTAGTATGGCAGTACAGGTAGGACTACACACCAACTAACAAGGCAAAGCTGCTATGGGGAAAGGGAGGGGAAGAGATCCATAGGTCCCTCCCACCCCAACCGCACTGCTCAAAACCTACATAAGTAGACGTAAAAACGAAAGTCCCTTTTACCAGAATTGGCTGTTTGGTTCATCCGGAGCAAGCGTGGCATATATATGGGATGATGAGACTGAATGTAGATTGGTCCTAGTAATTATGTTATGGTCAGATAATTCCTGCACAACTGCCCTTGAAGTGAGGCTCATCACTACATACATATAAGGCCATGTATCTTGGCTTTGGGTCAGCACTCAAGCAGTGTGGCTGACCACAGTAATCTAAGCTGGTCAGTGACCTCATGAAAGAAAATTCAATTTGAAGTCAAACCATATGAAAATTATATCTAATGAAAATTAAAAAATACAACATACACACAAACAACACAATACGCGTGATGATCATATCTAATGGAACTCTAAACGACTTCCCCTCATGCCATTATTTTGTTGCTCAAGTTCCTCAATGGAGAGATCAGCTCTGATGTCTTTAAGAATATAGGATGGTATACACAGTGAACTCTCGCGGAACTAGCAGACTTAAAACAAAAAAAGTCCCTAGTTCTGCTTGCTCCAGGCACGGGTGGGTCCAGCCACACCCACTTCATTACCACTACTAAGCTTTAATGACACCCACTTCATTACCACTACTAAGCTTTAATGCTATCATGTCCAAATCGTCGAGTATTTTGCCTGTTAAAAAATAATCCTGGGGGGGGGGGGAGATAGATTCCAGCTCCACCGGTACTTCTCGATCTTCTCTCTTGAGTGCTAAATCCTAGGTGGAACACTGCATGGAAGTCACTAGCAACCAATGCTAGGCAACCAGTGATAAGCTAAGGTGCGATGGAGAGCGCTAAAAACAATTAAAAAATTAGAAATTAGAAACATCAGAGAACTGTTTTATATTGCTCTAGCTACTGTCCTGCCCACAAGCACAGCTGAAGCCCTAATACACTACACTGATCTGAACACTATCGTCATATTGTATGGCTTGGATTGTGATATGGAGATGTAGCTAGGAATTACATATCATATTCCTTTCAGATTCCAAACTGGTGCAGGGTTGGGACGAGATAGCTAGAGCGTGTTCATGAATTGAGTGGCTAAGTCAGAATGAAACTTCACCATCTCTGCTTGTTAGCTATTAACCGTGCAGCCTGTCCTCACTCGCCAGAGTTGCCAGTTCCCTTGCCTCTAGCTAGCTTTTAACCAGCTTCCTTTTACTCAATCTTACCCTTCACTACGATGACTATTCCTGGGTTATATACGCCTGCTTTATAATGCAGGTGACAGATTCTTTTCCTTTTTTAAACGGATGAACGCACGGTGAATACATACAAATACACGTTATAGATAAGCCATGCATGGCAATACGTTTTCCATCTAACTCGTCTCTGAGGGCTTGCCTCTTTCGCCAATTAACGGCTAGACTTTAGTCTGCACAGATCATGCAGAGCCACTTCAGCACAGCTCTGTGTTGGGTAGACGGGAAGCCCAGTGCATATTATCTCACAGCCAATGAGCCCAGGACTGAGTATGGTCAAGGCTTATTATAATGTCAAGAGGTTTTGACCACAACCTACACATCCAAACCCACAAGGGTTCAACAAACATCACGACAGTCTAGTAGTGTGACAGACTGGCTTGCAGCAGTCAAGCAACTTTGACATGAGCAGTCCAGTAGCTTTGACATGAGCATTCCATAGCTTTGGCATGAGCAGTCCAGTAGCTTTGGCATGAGCAGTCTAGTAGTTTTGGCATGAGCAGCCCAGTAGCTTTGGCATGAACAGTCCAGTAGCTTTGGCATGAGCAGTCTAGTCGTTTTGGCTTGAGCAGTCCAGTAGCTTTGGCATGAGCAGTCTAGTAGTTTTGGCATGAGCAGTCCAGTAGCTTTGGCATGAGCAGTCCAGTAGCTTTGGCATGAGCAGTCCAGTAGCTTTGGCATCACAAGTCCAGCAGTTTTGGCATGAGCATTCCATGGCTTGAGCAGTTCAGTAGCTTTGGCATGAGCAGTCCAGTAGCTTTGGCATGAGCAGTCCAGTAGTTTTGGCATGAGCATTCCATGGCTTGAGCAGTTCAGTAGCTTTGGCATGAGCAGTCCAGTAGCTTTGGCATGACCCACCCAATAGCTTTAGCATGAGTACTGAAAGCTACACAGGTATAACCACCAACATTACCACTCGCAAACAGATCTCGCTCTAGACAAAGGAAAATCACATGTCCAACAGTAGACTGAGCAACAGAACATGTTCTCAGACTTGGTTCAGGCACATAGTTGGCTTCAATGGGTGCTAGTTAGCATTGACTAAACATATTCTTAAACACAAAACAACTGCAGAGAAAATTGGCTGCAGGTCAAAAGAGGCCTCAGCTGGTTCCCACCCGCCACAAAGTGCCACACAAAACACACACGAAGGAAGTTGACTACAGTGGGAACTTCTTGTGCCTAACAGTGTGTGAGCACTGCAGTGTGAATATCAAAGAATGGAGGGGGCTTCTTTAAGGTAACTGCGGTTATCTCAGATAAGTTTTTCTACTTTTAGGCTTTGGTTTTCCTTCATTACACACACTTCTCTACCTGGTTACTAGTATTGTAGTGGGAGGGAGGGAGGTCCTTAAAGTGGCTGTGTGTAGTATCCAAGATTGTATTCATTATACACACTGTTGTACGACTTTTTGCCAAGTCCTTAAAGTGCCAAAAACACTGTGTTTAATGCTCTTCTCTCTCTCTCTTATCTATCTCGCCTGACTATCTCTATGTCTACCATGTCTACTCTGTTCCATATCTCTCGAGTCTTCTCTTGCAAACAATGGCAGTCAGTGTACAGTGGGTCACAAGGGAGTACAAAGACTTGCCGGGTATGTGCCAACAATACCATTGAGTAACTGGAGGAGCAGCACAGCAGTAAAAGTTGCTTCCCACAGTGTCTCCCATACCTCGGGAAGTGCTGTAATGAGATTCATAAGTAATAAACCCACAAAACCTAGACCCCAATGTAAACTGTTGAAGACGCACCACCGCAGAGCATGCCGGTGAGAGTGGAGCGCAGCTCTGTGTTGGCGCAGACACGGAAGTACATGGTGATCAAGGAGCAGCTGCAAGCAACCAAACAAGCCTGCGCTCACCAACAAGTACTATTAGGAACAACATAACCTGCCTTCCAATTGTAACCACAGACACGTCCAAATAATTGCTCATTAACTGGGAACTGAAGATGGGTGGGGGGAGAGGGGGAGTCTGAGAGAAAAAAACAAGGAAAAAATGTTCTGGGCACAAGCAGGTATTGAATGCTTAATTTTTGCTCAGTACTAACAGGTTGAGCCACGGACATCCAAACGATTAGAACTGCAATCAACCCTCCTAATTGTAACCGCAGGTAGTAGTTACCATGGTTCCTATTAGAGAATATACGGTAGTCGAAAGTCAGACAGAGGTAGAGGTCTCTTGGGTTTTACACGTAGCAACAACTTTTCAAAGTTTGGCTTTAAGCATATGAATCGTGTGAAAGCAAGAGAAATGTGAAAATTAGATTGTGGATCCAGCAAAGCCGGAGAGAAAGACAAGATTTCATGGAGAAAATACTGAGCAGCAGAGCCACAACATCTAGGTGAGAGGTGAAGGGTCTGAGCAGCAAACAAGTGCCTAGACAATGAACACATCGAAAAGAGAGCAAGAAATTCCTGAACAACGGCAACAACATCCGAGACTGGTAGAGGCAAAGTGAGAGATCATACATTGACTGACACAACCTTCCCTAGGATATCCGGGATTCTCAGGATACTTAGGACTATATATACTTGTAACTATCCCAGGGCTTGTGACTATCCTAGGAAACTTGAACTATCCTAGGACACTTGGGACTATCCCAGGATACTTGGGACTATCCTAGGAAACTTGCATCGATACTTGGGACTATCCCAGGATGGGTCACTAGTGAGGGCAACTGTCACTAACAGGGCATGGATTGGGGGGATGTTGGGGAAGTGCATGCTAGAGCTAATGGCTATGAGGTGGGACTGGGGCAACTTGGGTGTCAATTATCTCATGAATAGATTCATAAGGTTGTGTTTGCATATCTCAGATAATTGCTCTGGGTGGTCCAGTTGAGTTGTAGACAAAACTGGAATCAGTTGCTTCCCCGTGACATAATCCTTGGCATTACTTTCACCATAACAACACCACACTGTTACAGATGAGTATACTGGATTGGGGCAGCCACCAGGACTAGGGCTACTAGGGAGTAAGGGCTAGGGCTATGGAGCAGCAAGGCTAGGGAGCAGTCATGGTTAGGACTAGGGAACAGCTAGGGCAGGGAACAGCAAGGGGCTAGGGAGCAGTCATGGTTAGGAATGGGAGCAGTCAGGACTAGGGAGCAGTCAGGGCTAGGGAGCAGTCAGGGCTAGGGAACAGTCAGGGCTAGGGAACAGTCAGGGCTAGGGAGCAGCAAGGGGCTAGGGCTAGTGAGCAGGGAACAGCAAGAGGCTAGGGCTAGGGAGCACAAGGTTAGGGCTAGGGGCTAGGGAACAGCAAGGGGCTAGGGAGAAGTCATGGTTAGGAATGGGAGCAGTCAGGGCCAAGGGGCTAGGGCTAGGGAGTAGTTAGGGTTAGGACTAGGGAGCAGCCAGGACCACGGCTACGGAGCAGCTAGTGCTAGGGAGCAGTTAGGGCTAGGGCAGTGGCTAGAGCTGTGTAATACATGGTATTGCCATCAAGTTGACGTGAAGGCTAGCATTACTTAAACATTCCTATGCTGTGGGGAAACGTACAACCAAATGATCATGTCCACCTAACTCTAGCCCTCCTTGCCCTAGAAGGAACTTTGAAGTTCCCTGGATATCCACTGTGGATACTGGGATTGTCCACAGCATCACTGAACACACTATACCAGTCAATGTGGAACCAATGTCCTATAATGGCAGTCAACTGTTCAACCAATGTTCTATCCACAAAACTATAGAGTTGTTGGAGATACAATGGCAGTCAACTGCTGAACCAATGTCCTGTCTACAAACTCTGTTGAACCAATGCCTTATCCAGAAACTCTAGAATGGAGAGTTGTTGAACAAACAATGGCAGTCAACTGTTGAACCAACGTTCTATCCACAAACTCTAAAATGGAAAGAATGGTTCGACATTAGACTTTAATTAGAATATTGCCTTGCTAAAAAAAGAAGAGAAAAAATTCCATGGCTACGTATGCCACTGGCTTGAATGTGCATGTGTGTTGGGGAAATAAACGAGAAAAAAAACATTTTAAATTATGACAGCTGTAGGACAACAAAGCTCCTGAAAACAAAACTTCACGTGATGGGTGGGTACATCCAGTAGCAACGGAATACACCGGCATGGTAACAGTGCTTTTGTCAAGCTTTTGCTAGTACACAGCAACACAACATTCACACATCCTTCAGAAAGTCAAGGGTCACATGCAGGTAACAAAAACGTAACAAAAGGCTGAATGAAGGTAATTGCCACTGTTTCTAAGTACTTGTCTTGCCTGTTCTCTGCTCTGGTGGTGGTGGAGGAAGAGGAGGGGGGAGAGAGGAAGGGAGAGGAGGCACTAATGGAAGCAGTGGAGGTTGAAAGCTCATTGCTTTTGGTCAGCTATAATTCACGAGTAAGACAAGCGCACACACACAAAAATATGAAGTGTGGAGGGCTTTATTTAGAAGCATCACTTATGATAACTTGTTTAGAATCTTTACTCAACTGGCTGAGATACCTGTTTAAGAAAACACGCAGGAAATTTAAGAGCTTACCATTAATTCTACAGCTTACAAAGATCCACACACAACGCTGAAACGAAGTTCATGAACAAAACACACTCGGTTACTAACGGTAGGCGTGGCTATTAATTGAGTGGCTGCTACGTCAGTAATCTTCCCGCGTTATAATGCATATAGGGGTGCGTAGCAGCGTCGAGCGATTATGGTACGTTCTGCAGAACTGGTCGTGCAGCATTCGGAAGAAGTTGAAGCAAGCTGGAAGATATTTTATTGACTTCCAAAGAAGACGGCAGCCAGAACTCTGCTAATTGCTGTGTAGTAAAAGCAACAACTACTACGAATTTAGTTACAGCCACAACTATGCCGTGGTTCAAGAAGTCCAAGAGAAAGCACAAAATCAGCAAAAAGGACATTTCAGAGCCGACTGAATTCAAGCATTGCTACCATGCTGTTATGGAGGTAGGCAGCAGAGAACTAGCGGGGTTGCCGCCGCAATGGTCTGAGCTGGTTGAAGCGCCCGCTGGCAAAAAGCTTCCATCCTATAGTAAAACACATCCCGATTCTTCAGCTAAGGATGTTGGAGCGCCTATAGGAAGAGAGGTCTGTTCTCCACTCGTGGAATTCACTGACAGCTTGTACAATTTAAGTAAGCCTGAAAATTTAAATTCAACTGGCACAGTAAGTGCTGGATGTAATGGCAGTACTGTTGTGAGCTTGAAGGAATATGTTGCAAGAAATTTGAACTCTTCCAGCAAACATAGCTTGGCTAGTACCAACAGCACACTAAGTCTGACCAAACGCCCCTCCCCAATTGTACGCGATTCGGACGCCAGTCTTGAGGACACTATCAGGTGCATTCGAAAACAGAGCCAACACCGGTCAAATGAGAGTTTCCAGGAGGAGCACTCGAATCATCCTGCGCTGGACAAAGAAAAAGAAGGTGGCCATCGTAGCCATTTGCATACCAGGTCTCGAACTGGTTCTTTCATGCAACTGCGCACTTCACCCGTCAACCGGAAGCACGTGGTGTCGTACACTTTGGGGACGACAAGCATGACCCCGCATCCAAGCGACAGACTGCCACCTTCCTCCTTTTGCCTCAGCGCGCCTAGTGAAGTGGTGCAGTCTGACTTAGGGTTGTACAACGGCTTGGGGAGCGAGTCCAGCTTTGCCCACTGCTGCGTCAACTCGCCGAACGGTAGCAGCGGATATTTCGGCAGCTCTGGATCAAGCCTCTACAGCTCTAGAATGTCGTCCATCCAGCAGATGCCTTCAACAACACATGGTCCTCAACTGTCCCAACCCCAAGCCCATCCACACAACACAGCAGGTCTTCGTTCAAACTCCAGAGAACCGGATGCTCATGAAGGCAGCATGAACAATTACCAGTCTCAATTCGCCCATCTCCACCACCACCACCACCACCATCATCACTTCAGCTCCCTGCAACGCAGAATGGACTATTCAAATTCTGGTTCTTGTGTAGGGCAGCATGCACACAACTATCGTCCCTCGACATCTGAAAATGGAGTCGGAGTTGTACGATTGGGAGGAGCGGGTAACTATGGAACTGCCCCTCGTGTTCTTCGATCACAAATGAGTGTGCAGAGCGGAGGGCAGTACCCAAATATGGAAATGGATCGAATCCAAGAGATAGGTAGAAGGCAATTACTCCAGGGGCAGCGATCGCACCCCCTTAATCAATATTCGCACACTTTATCAACCAAAGTCAGCGATGTGAATGCAACACCGTGGGCGTCCAGCGAGTCTACTGGTTGGAGCGTTCCTAGGAAAGAAACGAGGCACCATTCCGCACACAATAATAGGAACTTTGAGCAGTTCAGGGCCACGTTGGAACTGCTGGTGAACCCAGGGGACCCGAGGAGGAGGTACGTCGATTTCGTGAAGATTGGAGCGGGATCGACCGGTAATGTTTATACAGCTCGTGACCTAACCACCGGAGAAGTTGTCGCTGTGAAGAAAATGAACCTATGGAAACAACAGCGGAAAGAGCTCCTTTTTAACGAGGTAAATAATTTCGTGATCCTAAACTGTGGTGACCTTTGTCCTGTTAATATGGTGTTTACATACACACCTTTAGGCCATTCCGTGCTCGTGTCATTTGTTAGCTAAAGAGACCTGTATAATCCTTGCGTGATTTGAATCGAGTTCTGATCCATGGTGATGTGTGCTCGGTTACTTGAGGGGGGGGTGTTTTATTTGTTTGTTTGTTTGTGTGGCAAGCTGAGGCTTATTAGAACATTTGGCGTTAATAGTGCCACCCGATGACCTGCTGGCTTCTGTGTGTGCTCCCTGTATGGTTGGCTGGGGAACCAAAGGTTGTTTGTAATGGGCTCTGCTTGTTGGGCCTAGGGGGGACAGTCTTGCCCGAAGCCAAGCCGAATTAGTGCTCGTCTTTTGATGTGGCTTTGAGGTCCTTTATAGTGAGTAAAGAGTAGTTGACTGGTGCCCGCCAACTTGGGTATTCAGCATGTGAATGTGGTTGGAACAGGAGCAGATGGAGACTAATAGTATGGCCATGATGATGGGCCCGTTTCCCCGAAGCTTAGGAGGACTGTGACAAGAAATATTCATCATTATCTTCTTTTTTCTTTTTTTTAACGGGGTTGGGGGGGGGGGGGGGGGGGGGTGTTTGGAACTTGTTTGTCCCTTACCCCCTTACATCAGGAAACACTAGGTCATGATGGTGATTTCATTGCTATAGCTACTAGATACTACCATAGCTGTAACCCTAGCCATTGCCCTAGCTGGGGGTGTTTGGATCTTGTTTGCCTCCTCACCCCTTACAACAGGAAACACTAGGTCATGATGGTGATTGCATTGCTACTGTCTTAATCTTAGATACTGCCCTAACCCTAATCCTAGTCATTGGCCTAGCCATTGCCTAACCTTTAGTAATCCAATGTACAGTATTGGAAAGGCTGTGCGTGTGTGATGCTAAGCTAATATTGGTTGGCCAAGTCGTTACTTAGCCCCTTGTGTGTGTCTCTCCTGTAAGGAATGGAATAGACTCGACAGTTCAAGACTGGCATTGCATTCCCATTCCATGAATTGCAAAACAGTGGGTTAGTACAGAATGTGTACAGATATATATTAGATAGATAGATAGATAGATTGTACACCTACATGCAGTAATACAGTAGAGGCAGGAGGAGGGGGGAAGGTGCACCCGAAGTCCTGTTTCCTCTCCTTGTAAGCATCAATCCAAAATGTCCAGAAGAAGTCTTGGATGAAGTAAACAAAATCATTATGTACATAATCTGTTTATAGATTGATTGAGATTTGGTGTGTGTTTTTTGTTTACCTTGTAAGACAATGTTGTTGTCTAAGTTTGTCAATTTAAATTAAACTGCCTTTAAATATACTGGAATCAAATTGGCAGAGCAGTGTTTATGTAGATGCAATGACTCGCGATAATCAACATTTAATCACTCGACATTCCGGCTAGACGCTCGAGCTTTCATCGTATTTCCTGGTGAAAGCTAGATGCTCTAGCTTTCATCATATTTCCTGGCGAAGGCTGGACGCTCGAGCATTCATCGTATTTCCTGGCAAAGGCTAGATGCTTGAGCTTTCATTGTATTTCCAGGTGAAGGCTGGACGCTCTAGTCGAAAGTCGAGTGAGTGGATCTACATAAGTCGATTATCGAGAAAGTCATTGTGTCACAATTATTGGGTTCATTGAGTGTATTTACGTAATATATATTTCCAGTGCTGTGTATATACATAGGACATTGCATCTAGGGCCCTTCCAGAACCAAGGCCACTCATGCACCTTATTGAATTACATATGGCATAGGATAGTGTGTCTTGTGTTCCCAACTGCACTTGTTTGTCACTATTAAACTTGGCTGCTCTCCTTAACAAGCTTCAGGTGGGAAAGAATTGCAAATTTGGACATCCATACGGTTGATCCCTGGGTTTCCCACGTTGTCACGGGTGTTCCAAGAAGTACGTAAGAATCTCCCACCTCCAAGTAGCAAGCACTCACTATGCTGTCTTCAGCCATCGAGGATTAGGCAGGGCACATGTAGCAAGCACACAGTGTGTCGGAGCTGGAGTCGACGACCTTGGTAGTTTTAGATTACAACAACGATCAACTTGAAATTGTATTCTCTCGATGTTACGACTAGATGCTCTAGCCTTCATCAGGAATATTCTCGGCGTTTCAACTAGAATACTCTAGACATTTCGACTAGATGCTCTAGCCTTCATTAGGAATACTCTCGACGTTTCGACTAGATGCTCTAGCCTCCTGATGAAGGCTATCGAAACGTCGAGAGAATACAATTTCAAGTCGATTATTGAGAAGGTTATTGTAATGTTATCATAACAACTTGAGGCTTCATTGAGGGTTCATAGAGAACCTGAGGACCAAGAACAGCAGTAGCAGAGGCAGCAGCTGGACATTGAAACAGCCAGCACACCCTCATAGAGAGGTACTCGGACAAGCAGACTCCATTGCAGGTAGCCACTTGGACATGGAGAGTGTGCCTACTAGTTGTGGGTGCCATGATGCTAGTGCAACATTTTATGCATCTGATATGCAAGGGGAAAGGTTAAGCATCCATGACCATCTAGTACCAAATATATGGTGCTTGCATTACATGTATCAAACCACATCAAAGGCACCATATCGAGGGAGGCAATCAAAACGCCCACCTGCATTATATTTGATAAGCAGCCTCCCTTGGATGTGGGCTGCACTTGGCGTCATGGCCACGAGGTCATCCGGTTCTCTTTTGAGGAAATTTGTTTGGCTGGTAGGACAGGAAGCTTAGGCCTCCCTAGGTATAAGATTCAGTGGCTATGAAGTGTGTGGTGAATTTTTTTTAATGTCTTCCTTAATGTCTTCCTGACCAGAGAGACGTCAATAAAGTTGTCTCCCTTACTCGCCTCTTTCCTTTCCTCCCCTTCCTTCCCCCATCCTTCCATTTTCCCACCTCCCCTTCATTCCTCCCCTTCTCGCTCTGCCCTCTCTTCCCCTTCATCCCATCCCCCCTCCCTCTCCCTTCTGCCCTCTCCTCCCCTTCATCCCATCCCCCCTCCCTCTCCCTTCTGCCCTCTCCTCACCTTCATCCCATCCCCCCTCCCTCTCCCTTCTGCCCTCTCCTCCCCTTCATCCCATCCCCCCTCCCTCTCCCTTCTGCCCTCTCCTCCCCTTCATCCCATCCCCCCTCCCTCTCCCTTCTGCCCTCTCCTCACCTTCATCCCATCCCCCCTCCCTCTCCCTTCTGCCCTCTCCTCACCTTCATCCCATCCCCCCTCCCTCTCCCTTCTGCCCTCTCCTCCCCTTCATCCCATCCCCCCTCCCTCTCCCTTCTGCCCTCTCCTCCCCTTCATTCCTCCCCTGGCAAACTGTTGTTGGTATATTAACTGTGTGTGGTTTGAAGCTTATCTTGCCATAATGAGTACGTCAGTTAGTGCAGTTTTTTAGAACTTTATTGTTTATTAAAAATCAACACGCAACCTCCCCCCCCTCTCCTCCCCTTCATTCCTCCCCCTGGTTGAAGCTTATCTTGTTTCATGATGAGTTAGTCAGTTAGTGCCGTTTTCTAGTTATTGTTTATTTGTACCAGAAATATGCCCTCAAATTAAAATAATTAGAGCAACCTCTTGAAAATGATACACCCAACACAAGGTAACCTTGCATAATGCATATCAGCATTCACACATAATGCAGTGTAACTTAATATAACACACCAGTACTCACACGTAACTTGACGTGATTTAACGTAACACATATCAGTAATCACACCACACACACACAGGACCAGACAGTTTTTCTGGTGGGGGATCGTGACAGCTTCTAGGAATACCCCCAGATGTCTTTTAGGGAAAGGAGACCCAGTAGAGGTAGAAAATGCAGCTTTACAACTCTCGATTGGACATGTAAGGAAAGAGAATGTGATATCTCTGTCCTGTGTCTTGCATCACCGTGACGGGTGATTATGCTCCGGAATAGAAAAACGATCTCCATGTAGGTCAGGAAGTCGCACAAGTCCTCCATAGTCACCACTCGATGGCTGTGTATGTGTGTTGCTAACCACTTTTAAAATTCTATTAACGGAGCTAATTGAATTAGTGACTGTCGAGGAGCAACCATATTCTCCTCTGTGAGCACCCTGCCACCCTACGTAGTTCCTTTGTGGCGTCCAGCGAGTTACTAGGGAACAGAATGCTTGTGAAAGCTTCTGTTGTGTTTGGCTATCTTTGTCTTGCTTGTGCCGTGCATAATCTCTGCTTTGATCGTGGCAGCTGACTAGTTAGTGCACAGGAAACGCTTCCTCATGCTGTCAGTGCTATTTCCAGGAATGCTTTTGTTAGCATTCGAACTCACAGCAATAAACAGTTTTGGGATGTTACTGTTCAATGCATGCTACTGTCTAGTGTTCAATGCATGCTACTGTCTACTGTTCAATGCATGCTACTGTTCAATGCATGCTACTGTTCAATGCATGCTACTGTTCAATGCATGCTACTGTCTACTGTTCAATGCATGCTACTGTCTACTGTTCAATGCATGATACTGTCTACTGTTCAATGCATGCTACTGTCTACTGTTCAATGCATGCTACTGTTCAATGCATGATACTGTCTACTGTTCAATGCATGCTACTGTCTACTGTTCAATGCATGCTACTGTTCAATGCATGATACTGTCTACTGTTCAATGCATGCTACTGTCTACTGTTCAATGCATGCTACTGTTCAATGCTGTTTAATGCATGCTACTGTTGAATGCATGTTACTGTTCAACACATGCTGCTGTTCAATGTGTGCTACTGTTCAATGCATGCTACTGTTCAATGCTTGCTACTGTTCAATGCTTGCTACTGTTCAATGCATACTACTGTTTGAGGGAGGTTATAGATTAAGGGTTTACATCAAGTACTGTCCCAATGAAGTGGATTATAATTAGAGGCATAATTTATTTTTATTTTTATGCCAATCGACACAAAGAGCTTGTTCACCTGTCCTTACAAAGACTCGTGGTTAGGTACATGCGCATCTCTCGGTGTCCTTACTCTTGCTGCAAAGACTCTTTATGCATACACAAAGAAGGTGTGCATTACTTAGCTTACCATTTCTCAGGTGCGTATTTGCTGTCAGGCACTACTTTTCTTGTCATTTCGTTAGAAGGGAAGAGGGGGAGGTGGCATGGTTGACTTGCTGATGTCTCAACTGGCTGGGGAGCAGTGATGTATTTTGCCTTGTGGTGGTACAACCGATTTTAGTGGGATGTATGGTATGTAAGCATCTAGGCTGTAGATGGTTTTCTAACGAGCAGAGGTTTTGAAGAACCATTGTCTAGGAGGTGAGGGAAGGAGTGTGCCCCGGCTGTCTAGAGCAGAGATGTAGCTTGGCTTGTGATGCTAACCAAGTCGATTCTGCCTCTGTTGCATCAGCTGATCTAGGTACCCTAATAACCTTTCTTTCTTGGCAACTCTGTGGGGGTACGATGGGGTACACGATAATATTTTTATGGACATCTGTGTGCGTGTGTGTGAGGTGTGTGAAAATTGCTCTACTTGTGGGGGCTACAAAGAATAGGATTAAGACGTGCTTGGCAACGGTTGGCTTGAGACAATGGCCTTTGCAAGAAGGTTGGAAGTAAGGATGTCAACAAGACTGTATTTCTCAATTGAGATGAGAGTTGTTTACTCTCTCTGGCTCTCTCTCTCTCCCTCTCCTTCTCTCTCTTTAGTGTGTACATGTGTCTGTAGCACTCCCTGTATTGCCTTGACACACATCATAGAGGATGCCAAGCACCAACACATCAAAGCTCATGTCGCAGCAAACACTCACTTTGGCAGCTTCTTAGCATCCCGATCAATGCTTTCGGCCCAGTGTGACTTCTTTCACTAAGCTAGTAAACTAAGCTAGTAAATTGGCAAAACTTTTTATTTATTTATTAATTATTATTATTATTATTATTATTATTATTATTATTATTATTATTATTATTATTATTATTTTAATTGAAACTGAAACCGGACATCCATAAGTTCCCCTACCCGGGATTGTGCAAAGCTCCCCCCTGGGGCACCAACGGGAGAAACCTGGCTGGGTAGAAATGGATAGCAAGCTCGTGCCCTCTCCAACCTGCATAATAATTATTATAATCTCATTTGTGCACCTTGTAACTAAGTGGAGACACCTTTAGCCTTCCTTTGTGGCTTTGGCACGCCATTGAAGCCACAGACGAGTCCTTTGCTCAATTTTTGCCAATTAACCCATTACCCCTGAGGTTTTCGAGTTTGTGTCATTGTATATATAATTCTCTGTACCTATAATTTAAAAAAAATTAAAAAAGAATTGTGAGTTGTTGTTTGTTGGCACAAGAATAAACTTCTTTTAGCAAATAAGTGGCTCCAACAGTGCCTTCACTCTCAAGGGGGGGGGGGGGGGGGGGGGGGGGGGGAGTTTGTAGCCGTAGGTCTCTGAGTAGCCTTCCCTAGAGGAGAAGCTTCCATAACCAGCAGGAGCAAACCCGAAGTGACTATCCATACTAACTCCTCTCCTTCCCAACAACAACAAATTAACATTCTAACCAGAACTACAGAGTTGTGTATTTTAGTATGATTCATGGGTTCAGCAATCTGCTGGGCGTGTGTACAAGATTAATATAGCTTTCAGTTATTCAAACTTGTACGATGACTCTCTGATGACGGTAGACTTAAAATTTATTTCCCCTCTGCCCGCCCCCTTCTTTTTTTGCTCTCTTTTTCCCCCATTTAATTTTTACATTATTATTATTATTATTATTGTTGTTGTTGTTCTCAATGAACTCTCAGTTAACATAATAACATTCCACTAACCTTCCCAATAATCAACTTGAAATTGTATTCTCTCAGCAGAAAGAATACAATTTCAAGTTTATTATTGAGAAGGTTATTGTGCTATTATTGTTATTGATATTATTATGTTGTTATTGTATTGTTATTATTATTGTTGTTGTTGTTGTTATTATTATTACTTTGTGTGAATTATCCCCGAGATATGATGCAGACATGCTCACAGTAATCAAATCAGTTCCCTCCCTCCCTCCAATAGCTATATCTTCTTTCCTAGCAAGGCAGAGGTTGTGGTGGCATGTTTAAAACCAGGAGTAGCAAGGCAGAGGTTGTGATGGCATGTTTAAAACCAGGAGAACACATGGACATGGTGGAGTCTGGGCAACGAGCCGGCCGTGCTTCTTAGAATTTATGTATTGCCAATGACCTTTGGAAGAGTTGGATGGCAAATATACGAGGGCACATGCTGTATTAGTATTGCCATAGGCTACGAGTTATATGCCTTTCTTAGGCAATGTCCTTTTTTGTCCTTTTTTTTTTTACTTCATAAAGCATTGGAAGAGAAACTGCAGCAGGTCAAGGGTTGCGGAGCCAGCAGAACGAGTTATGTCCTCACATGCATGTGCTGTTTCGCAGCTTTAAACTATTTCATGAATAATTTATGAGAGTTGCTTATTTATATTAACTAATTTCATTTGAACTCTCAGTTGACATAATAGCATCACCTTCGCAATAATCAACTTGAAATTGTATTCTCTCGACGTTTCGACTAGATGCTCTAGCCTTCATCATTTGGCTATGTTCAGAGTCTTATATCTCCATGGTGATCGCTTCACCACAAGCTCTTAAGATCAATTAACGTGTTGGACCAGAGCTCATTATCCTAGGTATCTCCAAACTCTGTGCTACCATTATGCAACATTGCGTACTAACGTTTACGTATATTTGAAGCGCTTAACACTAATATTCCACCAACTAGACGTCCATTCAGCCTCTTTCACGCCCTTTCAAACCCCGACAAGCTTGAGTCGTTCTTTGCTCAGCCGAGCTTAAAACCAACTGCTTTTCACACGTGTTCTGCTGTCTCTGTAGAAGCTTTTGTTTAGTTGGGAGTCGGTGACATGTAGTAGACAAGGGGTTCTGTTTGCTAGGGCCGAGGGAACATGGTTTTTCCTGTAGCGGCCAACAGGAAGCCTTCAATCTGTGTGTCCACGCACTACACCTGCAAATCTAAGCCACACTGTGGCTGGCGAGGTAGTGTACTTAGATCTCGTGTATGTGCACACACTCGAACGTCGCGGAACAGCAGTGGAACAGGAGAGGCTCTAGAGTGAACTTCTACTGCTTTGCTACTTCTATAAGACTTCTTTAAGCTGTAGGTACACGTGTTCAATATTGACCGTGTTTTTGTGTTGCTCTTGTTCGGAACTAGAGAGGGCGTGAGATGTTTGGGTTCAGGGGAACTTCTATGGCCACCAAAACATGATGTGCTCTACCTAGAATCATGTGATCTTGTACGCGTCTCCATGAAACGCACGTCCAGCTCTCTCGCGGCTTATCTGGCGGTGGCCACCAATCCATGAAGTTCAGTCACTGGATAGAGCTAGGGAAGTGGTTGCTATGGCATTCTTGGTTGGTTGGTTAGTAGGGCAACAAATTTGAACTTTGTATTCTTCTTTGTGAACAGAGACGGAGGTTTGCAGTCTTGAAGTTGTAGAGATTATTACGTGAAGGGGGTGGCATGGCATATAATTGGTTTGTCCAGCAAGTGTTTCTTCTCGGCCCTAGATGAGGTCATGGATTCTGAACGAACTCTCAGTTGACTGGCCACACCTACCACAGAATTTGCCTTTTGTGTAGCTTAATAGAATTCACACATTCAGTAGCCTCTGTTAGTAGCAGTGTGATAAAGTTTACATTAATAAAGGCATCGTTACATGGAGAATGCATGCAGTAGGCTATGATGACTTTCACAAGGATCAGCTTAAATTTGCTCCTCAAAGTGTTTTGCTGCATAGTTACTCTAGCCTTCATCATCAGGAATAGTTACTCATTATTCCTGATGAAGGCTAGCCGAAACGTCAAGTGAGTACATTTAAGTTGATTAATGTTACAGGTCACAAACTTATTGTTGTTATTATTATTATTTATTTGTTATTTTAAGACTGGACTAAGCCTCAACTACAATCTTCCCTAATAGCGCCATATTGCCGGGAAGGAAGGGGGTGGGGTGGCGGGGTGTTTTCACTGTCATCAAGATTGCCTTTAGCCAATCCAGTAGGCCAGCCAGATCTTGGAAATGACCTCATTCTAATTATATAGAAGCAATTATGACTCGACCTTCTTCAGGTATATTCATTTTGTAGTCATGACTGGGCCTGCGTAAAACTGAACTGCAGTCAACGTCTAAGGCACTTCTTATCTAGACAGGTTCAGTAAACCTTGTATGGACACATGTACTGCCAAGTCACGGGCAGACCGATGCCAGACGGGCCAATCTCAAACACGCATCCGTAGGGTCGTCCACCAAGTATGCTAATGGGTAGTCAGCTACAGCTAATCCATATCTTTTTTCTTCTCACACTTTGTTGAGAGGTGCTGTTGCATCCATTTCGATTGGCTTGTCTTCATTTGATCAGTAAGAGCTACCCAAGACCCTTCGCCACTTCCGTTTCAGTCCTTTTATGTGCTATCGCTGCGTAATTGTGAATATGACTTCCTCCCAAACGAGATTAAACTAATGCTATTAACCCCCACGCTCTCACTCTTGATCACTTTGGAACGAGCTCTGACCTTAGATGTGTACCGCCCATAGAAGCCGACTCTTAAAACCTGAAGCTGTAATTTGTACCCTCCAGGCCTTGGCTCGTGGACCACCCAGCAATTAGTTGCCTACAACAAACTCGCTTTGATGTGGGTGTGTGGGCGTAGATTGCCAGATAACTGCCTTGTTGGCTTACAGGGGGAGCAGTGCACACTGAGCATGCTCAGTGGGAACAGAGTTGTGAAAGTGGCCTGATATTCAAGTTAGCTGGGGTGAGTTCTAAATATAGATTTTTTTAATGGTTCTATTTTTAGACCAGAACTGTCGAAATGTGGCACGATACTACTTTCTACAGACCGTGAGCAATGGTTGGTAGTTTCTTTACACTGCACATGTGTATCGCAGTGGAGGCTGGACACTCACAATCCCAGTTGTTCCTCCCTCTCACGAGTGTGGTTCCTGGTGAGCACACCCTTCATGTGACAGACACTGAACACACGCCCACTGTGTCCTGTAGCTAACAATGCTGGCATCAGTACATCAAGTCGATTGGATAGCTTTTTGGGGGGGGGGGGGGGGAGGGGATATCAGTTGTTGCCTGCAGCTGTTCCGGCTTTTAAAGTTGGCCATGACTCATCTAGTGACCAATGGGTTGTGAACATATATCATAGTGAGATGGATAGTAGAGATGCTGGTAATTCAAGGTTACATGCTCCCTAATCTGCTTGCCTGTGAAAGTGCCATCACTTCAGGGAATGGACCGTGAACTAGGATAAAATCCCTGAGTAGCAAGTGCCTGCCCCATCTGTCTACACAAACTAAGAGCAACCAAATGATCGGCTTCAGCGTCAGTGCATTGGTCTCCTCTTCCTCATTCTTTTCACTCCCTCTGAACTCTGGGAGGATTGATTCACAGGGCGGGTGTTTCTAAAATTAAATTATGTGTGCACCAGAGAGTTCTGTGCAGGATTGCTTGTGTATGGGGAGACAGCTTTGAAGCTAGCTAAGCTATTCTTCACTGAAGTGCAGAATTGAGGTGTGTCGGTGGGGGGGGGGGGAGGGGAAGAGGTGGGTGTTATAGGATTAGCTGTGTGGAATTACCAGCCTAATCCTAGGATGATTGGTGCTAGCTATGGTTGGTGTGACGTGTACCAGCCTAATGCACTTGGAGTGACCAGCTAATGCACTTGGAGTGACCAGCTAATGCACTTGGAGTGACCATCCTAATGCACTTGGAGTGACAAGCCTAATGCACTTGGAGTGACAGGCCTAATGCACTTGGAGTGACCAGCTAATGCACTTGGAGTGACCAGCTAATGCACTTGGAGTGACCAGCTAATGCACTTGGAGTGACCAGCCTAATGCACTTGGAGTGACCAGCTAATGCACTTGGAGTGACCAGCTAATGCACTTGGAGTGACCAGCCTAATGCACTTGGAGTGACCAGCTAATGCACTTGGAGTGACCAGCTAATGCACTTGGAGTGACTTATCTTCTGACACTAAAGTTGTGCACATTTGAGGTATGGGGAAGAAGTTACGAGGCCCTGAATTGAACAGTGCCCAATGTTTGTCTTTAAGGCCCTTCCTGGGCTACCATCCCCTCTCCCTCTCTAAATTGACTCTGACCACATTTCCCTTCAGTGCTGACTCCGTGTCTTCCCTGCATGTAGTTTGGATGTGGTGAGGGGGCATGACCTATGGGCCCCAAACTGTGTCCAAAAACCTTCCTGGCTTCAAGAGGTTTCAGATTATGTGTAGGTAGACCAAATACGGTCGAGTCTATACGCCACACACACACATGCACACACACACCACACACACACCAAAAAAAAAAAAACAGAGGCTCTTTAGATACAGTGATTTATTTATTTATTATTTATTATTTATTTTAAGGTCTACTGGGCACGTGCATGCAGATTTTTATTTAATTTTTTTAATTTTAATGGGCACCATTTATTTATTTATATCTGTCTGTGATGTCCAAGATGTGCTGGTTGGTTATGGTGCCCAATAATTACATTTGGGGGGATAATGAGGTAAATGCTGAAAAAAGTTCTTCTGCTTTAGGCTGAACTTCACATAACAGTTCCCAAGAAACCATTCTTGCGGTTCAGATGTGCAAGCATATCCATTTTACATAATGCCATGCAATACCATGTGTGAGACAGTCCAGGTTTTTATTTGCATGTGAAGCCTTCCAAGGCTGTTCATTTGTGTGTGTGTTTGTATTAGGAGTGTGCTCGTGGGTGTGTTTGAGTGAGTCAAGTTTGTGAACATAAGCATGTGTGATAACTTTTACAACCAGGGGTCCGTTGGTGTGTCAGCCATGGAATATCATATTTAGACATTAAATAGTTCCATAAACTAGACAGGCACTGTGTGTGTGCATGCATGCACGTGTCCACTGGTAATAGGTACTTATTCTGTTGATGTGTGAACGACACTTGGACATGGTATTTTAAATGTCATTTGTTTTAGACGCGGCTGTGGGGTTTTGTCAGAGTGTTTATGCTAATTCACACCAAGCTAAGGAATTGTTGCTGTTTGTGCAAGCAAATTGTGTCAATGGTATTCACGAGGGGGAAATTATCAAGGTGGTCCTGTCTGGTGTATGTAGTTTAGTGTCATTCGGTCACATCTGATGTGAGGTCTGTTAATATCCCGATTGTTTGTAGCAAGTGTAAGGGTTAAAATAATAAATGGAGTGTGGCTGGACAGTCCCTGACATTTATGGGCACTCGCTCCAGAACGGACTTGCTTTCCGGGAGACGTACATTCCAGTGATCCTAGCTATGGTTACAAACCCTTGACTTTCTGAAATCAGTTAAAGCGTAACGGACCATTATCATAAGCAAGCACACAATAGGTTATTGTGTGGTGTCTATCCCAGCGAGAGTTGAGGAGAGCGTGGACTCGGTAGCCTCCACTTCACTCCAGCACTTTTGTCTTCGGCACAAGACTTGCGCCAAAACAAAGCTCATTTTTTTGTGTTTGCTAAATGGAGGTCTTGTTCTGGAGATGCTCCATTATGGGGAGAGCATGAGTAACTCATCCCCCCAGAGATCGAGACGGCTGAAATTGATTATTATTTACATATTTTGTATTTATTTATTTTTACTTCATGCGCGGCTAGTCTCTGTGGACCCTCTGTAGCCAGGACACTTATTGCCAGGACAACCTCTATAGCCAGGACACTTGTTGCCAGGACAACCTCTATAGCCAGACACTTATTCTAGTCCGATACTAATGCAGTAGGAGCCTCTCACTGTGGACTTTCTGAAGTAAGGACAACTTCTATAGCCAGGACACTTGTTCTAGTCCCATACTAATACAGTGGAAGCCTCTCACTGTGGACTCTAGTAAGGATACCCTCCATAGCCAGGAGACTTGTTCTAATCACAGTAGGGGCCTCTCTCTGTAGTTAAGGACACCCTCTATAGCCAGGACACTTATTCTAATGCCTTACTAATTACAGTAGGAGCCTCTCTGTGTAGTAAGGACACCCTCCATAGCCAGGAGACTTGTTCTAATCACAGTAGGAGCCTTTCTCTGTAAACACACCTTCCATAGCCAGGAGAGACTACCATAGTACATAATACATTGTTTTTATGGAAATCCCTTTACCTTTTGGTATACCAATATTATACGGCTTTTAAAATCCTTGTCCTTTGGTTTACACGTGTATTGATCTCTCATTAGGTGATCATGATGAAGGAGTTCCCTCACGACAACATCGTCAAGTTCTACGCCTCGTACCTGGTAGAAGATGAGCTGTGGGTTGTCATGGAGTATGTGGAAGGTGGGGCTCTCACTGGCCTCCTGCAGAAGACAAAGTAAGAAAATTGTTGGCCAGATGAGTTAGAGACTTGTTTATGTATATTTAATGGTAGAGAGGTTTTTGATACTTTATATATATATATATATATATATATACTGTATATATGCAAGGTGAAGGGATTATAGGGACTTTCTATTAAAGATGGAGAGGTTTTATGGGCTTATTCTATGTATAATACTGTCTTTGCATAATGGAAAAATGGAAGTGGGTGAACAGCATAAATATCATATACCGTAAATGTGGTTATTTGAAGCAGGTCTCTTGTGTGTCGGTCGGCAAGAAAGTGGGTGGGGAGTTAGCACTGAGCAGAGTCTGAACAAACAATGTCCGTGCTCAGCTGTAATCAATTTCTTATAAGTATGGATTGTTGAATCTAATATCCAGATAGCTAGGGGAGTTGGTAAGTGTTGAGCTGTTGCAGAGCACAGCCTGATAGCTAGGGGAGTTAGTGAGTGTTGAGCTGTTGCAGAGCACAGCCTGATAGCTAGGGGAGTTGGTGAGTGTTGAGCTGTTGCAGAGCACAGCCTGATAGCTAGGGGAGTTGGTGAGTGTTGAGCTGTTGCAGAGCACAGCCTGATAGCTAGGGGAGTAGGTGAGTGTTGAGCTGTTGCAGAGCACAGCCTGATAGCTAGGGGAGTAGGTGAGTGTTGAGCTGTTGCAGAGCACAGCCTGATAGCTAGGGGAGTTGGTGAGTGTTGAGCTGTTGCAGAGCTCAGCCTGATAGCTAGGGGAGTAGGTGAGTGTTTAGTTGTTGCAGAGCACAGCCTGATAGCTAGGGGAGTTGGTGAGTGTTGAGCTGTTGCAGAGCACAGCCTGATAGCTAGGGGAGTAGGTGAGTGTTGAGCTGTTGCAGAGCACAGCCTGATAGCTAGGGGAGTTGGTGAGTGTTGAGCTATTGCAGAGCACAGCCTGATAGCTAGGAGAGTAGGTGAGTGTTGAGCTGTTGCAGAGCTCAGCCTGATAGCTAGGGGAGTAGGTGAGTGTTTAGTTGTTGCAGAGCTCAGCCTGATAGCTAGGGGAGTAGGTGAGTGTTTAGTTGTTGCAGAGCACAGCCTGATAGCTAGGGGAGTTGGTAAGTGTTGAGCTGTTGCAGAGCACAGCTGGAGTATGTGCCATATCACATCCACAAGAGTGTATGATCCTCATTAATGAAGAAACACTGACATTCTGTGGGAAGAGACAAGTGAAGTTGGTGCTTAACAAAAACTAGCTGCTCTGATACAGCTGACCATTTTCGAGTGGTTTGATATTAGAATAACCTCAATAATCAACTTGAAATTGTATTCTCTCGCTGTTTCGACTAGATGCTCCAGCCTTCATCAGTTGATTATTGTGTAATGTTATTATGTCAACTGAGAGTTCATTGAGGGTTTAATAATCACAATTTTTATGGTCAAAATCCTAATCGTACACTACGACAAAGAACAACAGAGCAGGGTGTGGCTTCCACACTGTGCTTCATGAGCCATGAATATTTGCAAGTAATCCTTCTGTTGGTGTCCATATGCAAATAGTTAACCCCCTTGAAAATATCCCGCAAAGGAGATATCTGCAGAATGACGAGCATTTACAGAATTGTTATGCTGAACCCAAAACTGCATATTGCATGCAAATTAATTAATTAGACAACTACATTCAATTTCATAAATTTGATTGAGTCAGTGGTTTTAGAAAGTCACATATTTATTAACAGCTGCAAACTTCCAACAATTACGTATCGTTATTCTTATTATCAGTAGTATTATAATTATTGTTGCCGTTGTTGTTGCAGCCTTTGTGAGGAGCACATAGCGACGATATGTAAGTCGTGCTTACGTGCGCTGGATTACCTGCACAGCCGAGGAGTAATACATCGAGATGTCAAGAGCGACAGTATTTTGCTCAGCAGCAATGGAAAGGTAGGTCAGAATGGGTTAATGGATGACTCTGTTTCTCTGTCGTAGCTGTTGTTTGTGTGGGGAGTAATTTGCTAATACAATTTATTTTATTTTAAGTGTTTGGTATTTTAAGGATATTCTATCCCCTCTCCTTCCCCCATTGCTTCAGGTGAAGCTCTCAGACTTTGGCTTTTGTGCTCGAGTGATCTCCCATCAACCTCGCAGAAAATCTCTCGTCGGGACTCCATATTGGATGGCCCCTGAGGTGATTGCTCGTCAGCAGTACAGCACCGAAGTTGACATTTGGTCGCTTGGCATCATGACCATAGAGATGCTGGATGGAGAGCCTCCCTATTTCAGCAGTCGTCCTCACGAGGCCATGAGTTTCATACGTGACCTTCCTCCACCTCGACCACGACAAAAGGTGTGTGTGCGTAACAGACTCGGCCAGTTAAAATTAAAAATTTTTATTTTATTTTTATGTTATCACTATTTATTCGGGTTTGGGTAGACTAGCTACACTAGTTGAACAACTATTGTACAGTGTCATACACATACATGTAGTCAACGCTGGGTTAGTAATAGTGACCTTTGTCACCCTGCCAATTATATGTATGTTGGTGCCTGTTGGCTTCTCCCTGGAGCGAGATGTATATCTCGTGTTTGACCACAGTGAGCGATACCTGCCCCTCCCACCAGCTTGCTCCATGGGTACAATTTTTGCTCTGTACTAATTGGGCCTTGAGTTTTTTAGCACTTCCTGTACTATCTATATAGACCCTCGTGTTGTAGCACTTTTTTAAATACAAAGTGTGATTGGGATGCACAAATGTTATATTGAGATACAGGTATAGAAGGTTAAAGGACATGGAACATTGTGCTCATCTCTCATTTCTTTTCTTTTTCTCTCTCTCTTTCTCTTTCAGGCATCTCCACTCTTGTTGGATTTTCTTTCCTACTGCTTAGTGAAGGCCCCAGAAGCCAGGGCATCTGCCAAGGACCTCCTTAGACATCCATTTCTCCTCAGACAGGACACTATTTCCTCTCATTCTCCCCCTCTCACCACCAGCACTTCCAGCACATAGCATCAGAATTGCACTGCACCTTCTTGTTAATTTTGTTTCTTTGTTGTTGTCGTTTTATTCATTCAACCTGAGAATATATTCAACCTGAGAATATTAATTTTATTATCATAATCTTGATGTTTGTGTGTGGGTGTTGGGTTTTAGGTGTGAGCCTGACCTGAACTATCTCCAAACTCGTCAGCTTGATGCTTTTCCGCTGCCCAATAGAAATCAATATAAGGCATTGTGGCGAGTTGAGGAACCTTACCTGGCCCTTTGTTCCTGCATTAGTTGTTGTGATCTCTGTGTTTGAAATCCTCAGCACACAGATAATGATGCACAACAAGTGATTGTAAAAGATGGTAACCAAGTTCATTTCAATTTCAATAGATATAATTCTAGATCTCGGAAAACGATACACTAACTGGTACAAGCATTGACATACGCACACTATATTCTTTATAGGTTGCAGGTGCCAAGCAACAATAACTAAGCTCTTGACTGAAGAAAACAACTGGACCTGACAGTATATCTCCTGAAGGCTCTCAAGGCCACCGCCCCTAGTATTGTTCCAAGCATTACCAAGCGCTCTATTCATGCTGGAACCATACCTAGCAGTTGGAAGCAGGCCCGAGTCATTCCTATACCCAAAAGAGGCAGCAAAAGAAATCCTGCTAACTACAGACCTATATTAATGTTATCAGTTTTAAGCAAGCTCCTAGAGCGGATCATTCATAAACTCATCTCGGAGCACCTCCAGAAATATTAACCCATTTCTTAATGTCAATGAGGATTCTCCCCTGGTAAGTCAACCACTTCCACACTGCTATCATTTCGAATGCACACTCTCAATCAAAGCCTTTGATTCCATTCCCCACTCCCCTTGCTCAACAAACTTCTTATATTGAATCTGGATCCGCACATCATAAATAAGAGGGAACAGTTCCGTAACATCTCAGGGCTCTGTATTGGGACCAATATTGTAAAGATGTTAATGACGTCGACCGTATCATCTTTAATGGCCAAGTTGTTGTCTGTGCTGATGATATATAACATTATATCAAGTGATACAGTTGCTTCATGTATGTTCAAAATTATGTCGACACCATCTATATATACATGGATCAGAACCAATTTCCTTGCAACTGAACACCAGAAAATGTTGCTACATTATGTTCTCCAGAAAGGCCAGTCATGTGGTCCAGTTGTTCCTCTCGTTATTGAGGGAGAGATGCTCATCAAAGTTGAGGATTACAAATATCTGGGCATCATCACTCTCTCTAACAACCTCTCATGGTCCTCTCACATAATGAACATCTATCTGCAGGAGGATTATTGGAATGATTTACCATACTGGCTGGTATTTGGTATTTTCATGCCAATAGGCCTAAAACCAATACATGGTAAAGATCGTTATCAAACACCTGAATCTACGGAAAGGCAGTAAAGTCCACCTTGGTTGGAGCACAGGCTATATCTCCAAGATTCTAGAGGACCTATATAGTGGGGGCTTATGGTAAGGTGTTAGCCCTTGACCCGGATGCGACTCATTTTAGCCAGACAGAGATACCCTGCCATGAACTTGGAATATCTTGCTGAGGATTTGCCTGGGCAGGGCTATGGCCTAACGAAGTTCTTCACTGGGTGAAAGATTTGGACTGTGTCTTCCAGCAAGCTTATAGAATTCTAAGTATAGGTGTTAAATTTGCGTTTATTCAAGTACTGAACACCGACTGGCAACTCCTGAAATGTACAGAGAAGAACTTAAGAAACATGTATTGGAGTGTTGCCTTTGCAAAGATGATGATGATATTCAACGACTTATTCAAAGTACAACTTTGAGAGATTCACATGGAGATGAGGTCTAATAAGCGTTATTGCCCAATGTATCTAAATCTTTGATGGCAGTTTCAAGAGGTTTCTGATTATGTGCGACTAGTATGAGTAGGCTAAAAGGCTGATTAGTCTATAAACCACACAACATATGCACGCACTCACACATTCATACACACACACACACAACACACACAATGATCTCAAGGATCAAAGCCTTTTTTTAATTAAGGATTCAACATTCAACAGTGTACTGGACATGTACAGATTTAAAATGGCATTAATTATTATCACCTTCAACAAACTCACCTCAATAATCAACTTGAATTTTACTCTCGTTATTTCTACTAGATACTTGTGTCTTCAAAAGGAATAATGAGATGATAAGACTCATGAGAGCTTGGATATACCTATTTACCATGTGCTTAAGCTTCTCTGAGTTGTGATCATCTGATCATGCATTATGGCTTATCTGCAATTTTTTTTTTTTTTACAGTACTTCTTATCAACTTATATGCACTTCATTGAAGAAGTCGTATATATATACCTTACAAATACAATTTTAGATAGTGTTGTGTACTCAAGCAAACTATTCATATAATTTAATTGCCACTTATCTCAGATGGGAAAGATATGCCGCCTCAAGATGGCTGAAGTCAGGCCATCACAGTTCAGTACATTCTTCAAGCACAAGTTGAACTCTGTTCAGTTGCTACAACATTTACAATACCTGCATTTCTTAGGCCAATCTGTTATGAGATTTTATCTAGTTCTTAAAAGAAGTGACTGCTCTAGTTAGGAAATGCTGTTGCAAAATATAGCAGCTTCTATAGTAAACCATGTGAGCAAACTAGTTTGTGGTTGATATTTTAAAGCCTTTTCCAAAGCAGTGATAACCTGCTTAGTTAGCTCAGCATGAGCATGTTTATTTGTTCACAACCAAAATACTTCTATCTTCATGTCATGGCAATTTGGCATTTTGAAGACCGAAATATTTCAGTTGAATGTTGGCGCAAAAAAACCAAAAACGCAGAAAACTTAGAATACATTGTTATATTATTATTATTATTGTTGTTGTTGTTATTATTATACTGCTACTACTACTACTATTTATTCATTCAAAAATAAATGCTATACACATAATAATAATAATAACAACAACAACAATAATTATATAGCAATAATAATAAATGATGACAACCAGAAAAATAATGATGACGACAACAATGATGATGATAACAATAAATAATAATAACAATAATAATAACAATAATGGACTCCAATAATAAAATGGGAAAAAATATGTATATAGCATCATTTCTGAGGCTGGTGTGCAGGATAAATGAAGGGCAATTGTGGTGTTAATTGACAGCGTGTCATTCACGGAAGTCTGGACAGGACTATCTAAACTTTGGACTTTGGAATAGATTATGAGGCTCATGGAAAACTTAGAACAGTGAATTTTCACAAACTACAATTTCCAGGTTATAAAAACTATAATCAAATAACCAGTTGTAAGCTTCTAATGACTAGTGTCTAGTATCAAGTATGATATGTTGCTGATGTATCAAAAGCATCAACTCTGAGCACAGCTAAAGCAGTTTCACCATCAGAACTGATCAGTGAAATGATTCTAATCTCTATTTTGCAGCATTACTTAGCTATTCAGCATAGCAGCAGAGCAGCAAGAGGTCACTGAAACTGTTGGTCACATGAAACTCTCATGAGGTCCACAGCTGAAATAGGGTGGTTTTCCATCCAGCATCTCTACAGTCATGATGCCAAGTGACCAAATGCAACTTCGGTGCTGTACTGCTGATGAACAATCATCTCAGGGGCCATCAATATGGAGTACAAATGAGATATTTTCTGCGAGGTTGGTGAGAGATCACTCGAGCACAGAAGCTAAAATTTGAGAGTTTCACCTGAAACAATTAGGTGGGGAGAGAAAAAATGGCAAACACCAAACACTTTTTTAATTACCACACAAACAACAACAACAACATTTAATGACAAGCAATGATTTATTTTCATCAATATATTCCTCTTGAGCCCATGGAGGTGATCAAGAATATTCTATTCGGCAACCACGCCGACTTCTCCTAGCAAATCCTATCGATTAACATTTTTTGTTAAAAAAGAACACCCCCCCCCCCCCCCCCCCCCCCACACACACATGTCATCAGTTCTTAGATTTTAAACAGCACAGTATATTATATGATTTTCAATGTTGGCTACCTCAATCAGGAACCCCCCCCTCCAATATTCCTGGATCCGCCCCTGCAAACTCCCCTAGCAACAGCTCAACACTCACCAACTTCCCTAGCTATCAGTCTGCCCTGCAACAGCAACACTCACCAACTTCCCTGGCTATCAGTCTGCCCTGCAACAGCTCAACACTCACCAACTCCCCTAGCTATCAGTCTGCCCTGCAACAGCTCAACACTCACCAACTCCCCTAGCTATCAGTCTGCCCTGCAACAGCTCAACACTCTTCCCTAGCTATCAGTCTGCCCTGCAACAGCTCAACACTCACCAACTTCCCTAGCTATCTGGATAGACTTATAATAAAATAGATTATGGCTGAGCACAGGCATTGTTTGTTCAGACTCGGCTAAGTGCCCCCTCCCCTCCCCACTTTCTTGTTCCCCGATACAGAAGTGCCCTGCTTCAAACACTGCATTTGCAGTACATGATATTTATGCTGTTCATTCACTTCCATTTTTCTATTTTGCAGATAGCTAGAATAAGCCCCCTATAACTCATCACCATTAAATATAAATAGAACAAGCCTCTAAAACCCCACCACCTTTAGAAGAAGAAAAATCTCATCACTTTTAAATAGAAATGGAAATACTCTCTAAAATTTCTATAGAATAAGTTTCTAAAACCTCACCACCTTTTAAAATAAATATATCAATTCTCAAAAACCTCTCCATGTTTAAATATAAATATAACAAATCTCGATGATCCTTCATCTTCTGTGTATATTATATATATATAATATGTATCAAAAAAATTTCCACCATTAAATATACATAAACAAATTTCTAAATCATTTGCACCAACAATATTTTTCTGCAGGAGCCAGTTAGGGCCTCACCCTCCACATATATACTCCATGGCAAACCACAGGTCATCCCCTATATACCAGGTACGAGGCATAGAACTTGACGATGTTCTTATTAGGGAACTCCTTCATCTCATGATCACCTAATGAGAGATCAAATTATTTTACTACATGTGTAAACCAAATGACAACAAGGATTTAAAAGCAATAAGGTTCAAACTGCACGTGGTCTATATTTACTCTTGTTTTTGAAGTCCATCCTGTTTATGTTATATATACTCTCCTAATAATAATTACACGCATGCAGAAAGAAAGAGGGAAGACAATCCCCATCACTTGTTAACACTTACCTATGTACTAAGTGGAGGGGATAATTCCCTTATGATAATGTGGTACAACACGACGCTGGCTGAGCGGAGCGCTGCGTTGAGTCCTAACGCGACGTTGCGTGGTGTTATGAAATCAAACGCAACGGCGACGGAGCGAGCAGAAAAAAGTTCTACGGCGTCTGAAACGCAGCGTCGGACCAAGAATGCCACGTGCCGCTGACCTGAGTATTAGAAAAGTTGCTGTCAAGAGCTCAGCTCCCCCCTGTTTGTGGCAGGTGACTGGAAGTCAGTGGTAAGTCAGGTAAGAATGGCCTATAGAAAGAATGGCCTAGCTAGAACTAGTTTCTATAGAGTGACTACAGGATTAAGTTTGGTTTTACATGGTACAAAATTTACAAAGGACCATCACTGACCTACACAGCTGGTGCAAAGGAAATTTCATATACAAAAACAATGTATTATGTTTATAGCAGTGTCTTGGCCATTAGAAGGTTGTCCTGAGTTCACAGAGAGAGACTAGAAGTAAAAACAATAAAAATATCCATTTCAGCTGTATCGATCTCTGGGGGTATGAATTACTCATACTCTCTCCATAATGGAACACAAAAACCTTCATTCAGCATACACAAAAATGTGCTTTGTTTTGGTGCAAGTCTTGCGCCGAAGACAAAAGTGTTGGAACCTATTGAGTACATGCACTCCTCAACCTCTCGCTGGGATAGACACCACACAAGAACCTATTGTGTGCTTGCTTATGATAATGGTGTGTTGCTCTTTAACCATTTTCAAAAAGTCAAGGCACCTCAACCATAGCAGCTTCAATCATTGGTATGCACATCACCCGGGAAGCAAGTCTGTTCTGGAGCAATCCTGCCACACTGCATTTGCTATTATTTTAACCTTCACACTTGCGACAAACAAACAGGATATTAACCGACCTTACATCAGATGTGTTGCAATGCATAACCAAATGAGTACATACACTGGACAGGATCACCTTGATAATTTCCCCCTCGTGAATTCCAATGAAGGAATTTGCTTGCTGCACAAAGAGTGACAATTCCTTAGCTTGGTGTGAATTATTGGAGAAAAACCCATCTAAAACAAATGACATTTAAAATGCCATGGACAAGTGTCGTTCATACATCAGCAAAATAAATACCTATTACTAGTGGAGCACACACACATGCACACACAGTGCCACTGTCTAGTTACTGGAATTATTTAATGTCTAAATATGATATTCCATAGCTTACACACCAATGGACCCCTGGTTGTAAAAGTTATCACACATGCCTATATATGTAAACAAATTTAACTCATTCAAGCATAATTATATACACATGACATGCACACACAGAGAAAATCTTCGCTTAAAGATCCTTGCAAAGCTTCACTTGTTTTATTATAGATCTAAAAGACTTTTCAGTCACACACCTTTTTGCACAACATATAAAATAGATATGCTTGCACATATGAACCACAAATTGTTTCTTAGCAGCTTCCATCATAAAGTTTTATACATTTTTTGTGTATTTATGTATTACACAGTAAATCAAATAATTATTTAATCAGGCATTACACACCTATAAATGATAATAATTACAATGACCTCAATAATCCACTTGAATTTTACTCTCCTGATGTTTCGCTATATAGATATCTAGTCTTCATCAGGAATAATGACTCATGTGAGCTTGTTATGCTAGCTATTCATCATGTGATAACTCTCCTGATGTTTCGCTATATAGATATCTAGTCTTCATCAGGAATAATGACTCATGTGAGCTTGTTATGCTAGCTATTCATCATGTGATACAAAGCACACCATGGCACACACATCCAGCGACATGAACTGCATGTGAACCGGACATAGAAAAATAAAATAGAGTAATAATAGTAAATATATAATATTGAAAACAAACTAAAAACAAACTAATTTAATATTATAATAATAATTAAAAGAAAATGTCATCAGAGTCCAAATTTAAGTGATCTGTGGTCCCCGCAACCGAAACTGCATTACCTCTCTGCACCACAACAGAAGGGAGTTCTTCTCTCCAGGTGGTGAAGGGAGTTCTTCTCTCCAGTCGCTTGAAAGAGACGCTGCCCCAAATCCCTTAGAAAAAGTAAACTCTGTGGTCCAAACACACCTGAAGTTTCAATTGCTACAGGAACAAAGGAGTGATTTTTATTGTTCAAATTGGTGTACTTTTCTCTCTTTCTTTTCTTTCCTCAGCCAAAGCTGCTACTGCTCCTGCCACTGTGGAGGCACTACCAATGTAGGAGGGAGAGAAAGTGTCAATGCAAGTGGCATCCCACATCAACAATTTCCCACACTTCCACGGAGCCAACGTGATGCCATCTGGGCACTTCCCATCATTTCTATAGAGGACAGAAGGCTCCAGTTTCGAGTGTATCTTTGCCGAAGCTAAAGACCGCAGCATGACAAAAATGGTGGCCCACACTGTGATGGCAGCTAAGACCATGGGTAGAGAATTGGTCAACAGCAGCCTCACAGTGCTGACACGCATGTGGCCTACACAAAGGAGTGCCTAGGCGAAGACCCATATCATTATTATTATCATTATTATTATCATTATTATTTTCATTATTATTATCATTATTATTATCATTATTATTATCATTTTATTATCATTATTATCATCATTATTATTATCATTATTATTATCATTATTATCATTATTATTATCATTATTATTATCATTATTATTATCATTCACAGCAATACGGATGGTGTTGTCGTCCATGCGAAGGCCTAGAGATGAGACGGACAACCATAAACCTGATTGTTTTGTAGAGGCAGCTAGCAAACGAGCTTTAGAAACAGGGTTGGGAGCATTTGCAAGTAGGCTGGCGGCAGTCACAGATACCTTGACTGAATCCCAGATCTTTTGGTGATGTGAAGCCGGGCCGATAGGTGGGGATTGATCATGGCCCTGGGACCAGTGGGAGACTGCATCATCCCAGTTGGGAATAGGTATACCGTGGAGATGAGACGGGACAATGTGGTGAACAAGATCCAAAGAGCCAGCAGCAGAAGCCAAGAAGGCAGAGGGTGCAAGATGTACTGCTCTCCGGATCCCAAGACCACCAAACTTCACAGGGAGTGTAGCTTGTGTCCAGGTGGCATCATCATCATCATCAAAGGAGATGTTGCATATCCCACTCACAACAGATCTGAGGACGTCATCATAGTGCGTTAGACTAGGGGAGAGGAAACATGGTGAAGTTCGAAGAATATGGAGGAGCTTTGGTATTGAGAATTAGTGACGGAGGAGGAGGAGAGCATCCTGAGCACAGAGAGGGTTCAGCCTTTCACCCACAGTCTTTAAAAGCTGGATCTTTTCATCCAGGGAACGTGAGATGGAGGTTAAATCACCAATAGGGGAACCCAAAAGGGTGGCACTGGAAGGGCACCCGGCAAACAAAGAAGGAGAGACTCTTTAATGGAAACATCATCACATATCACTTCCGACTTCTGTGCATTCAGCTGGAGAACCATGCTAGCAGCCTCCCTCTTCACCATCTCAATGTCAGCCAATACATCCTCCACCTTCCCACCAATTGAGATATCCAGATAGAGGAGACAGAGTTCGGAGCGTAATTTAAAAGAGAGATTGTGGATGGAGAGACAGAAAAGAAGTGGACCAAGGGGATCTCCTTGTTGCTCACCTTCAGAGGACTGAATAATCTTGTCATTCCAAAACAGAGAGGATGTTGACGAGTAAGAGGAGTATACAAAAGGGTAGAGATCTGGAGCTAGAACTTGCACAGCCTCCAACATTTTGTCCCTGCGCACTGAGTTGAAGGCATTCCTGAAATCCAATTTCAAGAAAAGGCAATCTTGAGATAAATGGAGGTATAACCTTGCAGCATGAACTGCAGCCTTTGCTCCTCTCCTAACTCCATAACCCAACTGATGGGGGGGCAAAAGGGGACACATATCATCCAACACCTTACTACTTGCAACCTTAGAGACCAATGTTTTAATAATAATAATAATAATAATAATAATAATAATAATAATAATAATAAAGACTTGCCTGCGGTGATGATACTCTAGCTGACCACTCTGCTGCTACCCTAAAGGCTCTCAAACTAAAACACCCTGAAAAACATCCTGACACCTGCATTGGCCCCATCCCAGATCCCAACCTTTATTCGTTTACCATCTCTGCACGTGAAGTAAAGAAAGCAATCTACTCCTTCCCCAATGGCTCAGCAGGAGGCCCTGATGGTCTCTGTCCACAACATTTAAAGGACATGACGGGACCCTCTGCAAAGGAGGGCGGCCAGATCCTACTCAAAGCCTTGTGTTCCCTCATCTCACTCATCCTGGCGGGGAGGACTCCACCTGAACTTTGCCCACACTTTTTTGGTGCTTCTCTGATTGCCCTGAGAAAGAAGGATGGAGGGATTAGACCGATTGCTGTTGGATGTGTTTTGAGAAGACTTACTGCTAAGTGTGCTAGTTTCTTTGCCTTGCAACAAGTACCAGAGTTGTTGGCACCTCGCCAGCTTGGATATGGTATAGTCAGAGGTGTTGAAGCTGCTGTACATGCCACCCGTACTTACCTCAGCAATTTGCAACTGAACCAAGCCATCATCAAGGTGGATTTCAAGAATGCATTCAACAGCAACGTGACAAAATGTTACTTGCTGTAGAAGAATTCATTCCAGAATTACTCCCCTTTGTTCACTCTGTTTATTGTTGTGATTCTTTCCTACTCTGGGGTGATGAGATGGTGTTATCCTCTGAGGGTGTACAACAGAGTGACCCTCTTGGTCCACTTTTGTTCTGCCTCACGATCCATAAGCTATGTAATAAGCTATCTTCTGATTTTGTCACCTTCTATTTGGATGATGGCACAGTCGGAGGAAGTCGTGAGGATATAATGAAGGACCTGTTAATGATAGAGGAGGAAGCAGGCACCCTTGGTCTTTGAACTCAACCGTAATAAGACAGAGCTTATTTGCCCCGATCCAACAACCAGAGGAATTGTTCTATCTGCCTTCCCAGGTCTACAAGTGGTGAACACGGACGATGCCACCCTTTTAGGGTCTCCGCTCGGGGATCCCAGGTGTGTAAACAAGTATATTGGTGAGAAAGTGAATGTTTTGAAGTTGATGGGAGATAGAATTAAACACCTACACTCTCATGATGCACTGGTATTATTGCGCCACTCATTTGCTATTCCCAAGATGATGCATATCCTCAGGACCGCTCCTTGCTTTGCATCTTCATGTCTGGAGAGTATGATGCTCTTCTTCGTTCAATCCTCAGCAACATCTCCAACACAAACCTGAGTGATAAGTCATGGCTGCAAGCAACCTTACCAGTGAAAAAGGGTGGCCTTGGAATTAGGAGTGCAGTTCATATTTCACCATCATCTTATCTAGCTTCTGTTCAAGGATCAACTG
This sequence comes from Cladorhizidae sp. MBARI D1340-BT2, assembly GCA_028752905.1. NCBI lineage: Eukaryota > Metazoa > Porifera > Demospongiae > Poecilosclerida > Cladorhizidae > Cladorhizidae sp. MBARI D1340-BT2. The sequence continues at coordinate 25,934,111 of JAQNBH010000014.1, read as the reverse complement.
ACCTAGTCCAGCACTTGCTTCCAGAACCACTTCAAGGTTGCTCTACTCCTCTAGTAACATCAGCTCTGTCAGTGTGGCAGAAGGGTCATGAGCAATCCCCTCCTCTCCCTCCTGCCTCACACCATCAGAAAGTGTGGGACCATCCAAGAGTACAAGCCAGAGCAGATTTCCTACTTGCTGAAGCTCCTGATGCTCAGTCCAGAGCTCGCCTCATTGCCACCTCTGCTACAGAGTCTGGTGCATGGTTAAATGCCTTGCCTGTCTCCTCTCTGGGTTTGAGAATGTCTGATGACTCCATCCGCATTGCCATAGGCCTCAGACTTGGAGCTTCATTATGTCAACCCCATCAATGTGAACATTGTGGAGATGCCGTGGACCATCTGGCTACCCATGGGCTTAGTTGCAAAACGAGTCAGGGCAGGCACTCTCGACACGCTGCCATCAATGATGTAATACATAGATCACTGGTGTCTGCTAAGATCCCTTCCCGCCTTGAACCCTCGGGCCTAATGAGATCAGACGGGAAGATACCTGATGGCATGTCCATTGTTCCATGGTCAAGAGGGAAGCTCCTGGTCTGGGATGCTACATGTGCAGACACTTTTGCGGCTTCAAATATCAGGCTGGCGGTAAACAAACTCGGTGCAGTAGCAGCAAAAGCAGAGGATATGAAGATGGTAAAGTTCTGCAACCTAGACTCATCCTACCTGTTCATGCCAGTGGCAGTGGAGACCTGTGGTGTTTTTGGCCCCAAAACAAAAGTCGAACTTGGACGTCGCCTCAAGACAGCCACTGAAGATAGAGACTCATTTCAGTACCTGCTACAGAGGATCTCAGTCGCAATTCAGAGGGGAAATGCAAGTTCTGTTTTGGGGAGAATGGGACAGCAGATGGGATTGTTGGACATTATTTAGATTGTAATAATAATAATAATAATAATAATAATAATAATAATAATAATAATAATAATAATAATAATAATAATAATAATAATAATAATAATAATAATAATAATAATAATAATAATAATAATAATAATAATAATAATAATAATAATAATAATAATAATAATAATAATAATAATAATAATAATAATAATAATAATAATAATAATTTAATATTAAATTAACAAATAAGTAAATTATACAATAATAAAATAATAATAACAACAACAACAACAACAACAATAATAATAATAACAACAAGAACAACAACAACAATAATAATAATAATAACAGCAACAAAAATAATGGTATAATGGTATAATGGTATAACAATAATAATAATGATAATAATAATGGTAATAACAATAAATTATTATTAAAAATAATAATTTAATATATTTTTTATGTCAAAAATATGAATAATAATAACTACCAAAGAACTAGCTAGTTAATTAAGTAAGAAATAGTCATCACTAGTATACTGACTAGTGCCTAACACTGCTGCAGTGTTCCCATGTTGGATTGCAATAGAAATTCTCTGGAGGAGAAAATGATGGGTACGTGGTTCGTCGCACTTTGCTTTGAGATGACCACCTAACTCCCGAAGGGACAAAGATACCTCCCCTCCAAACACTCCAGTGGTCTTGGGACAAAGAAGTGTTAGCAACAATGTTTCTGAATTTTTCCTTTTTCAGGGACTCGGCTCTGTTTGCCACTGCCCCAGGCCCTTCATGTAATAAGTTTGCATAGGATGGAGCAAAGTTGTCCACATATGTAGCATCCCACACAAGGCAAGGATACAGCCATTCTTCCAGGGGACAATGGAAGCTCCATCAGGATGCTTGCCATCCAAGCGAGAAATGCCTGAAGGCTACAGGCGAGAGAGAATATTTATGGAAGCTAGTGATCTATGAATAATGTCATTTACAGCTGCATGCCTCGAGAAACGACCTTGACTCCTCCAACAGTTGAGACCATGAGTGCCAAACTGATTCACTTGGGATCCACACTGCAGACAATTGTGGGCATGACAGAGAGGAACACCCAAATGCAAACCAGTGGCCACTCTAATCACATCATCCATTTGGAAGCCTGAGGATAACATGGGAAGGGCATGGATCCAAGCCCCTGACTCCTTCCTAGCTGCAGCCTGAATACGTACCCGTGAAGCTAGATTCACACTAACTATTGTTTCCTCATTTACATCCCTAAATTTAAGAAGAAAATAATAAAGCAGTTAAAGAAATCAACCAGTTTTAGGTGGGATAAGATTAATGAGAAAGTTGTTTAGGTCACAAACTTATTATTGTTGTTGCTATTATCAGTATAAGGTTATTGAATAAGTAGTAGTAGTAGTAGTAGTAGTAGTAGTAGTAGTTGTTGTTGTATTAACAATAAGAAGAATATGTGTGCCAATATTTCAACCGAAGTACTTCGGTATTCATCAGGCCAAATTGCCAAGTATTTTGGTTATATACTAATAAACTGCTCGTGTCATGTGCAATGTATATATAGGAGCCTTAAAGCTGAGCCAAAAAAGCAGGTTATCACTGCTTTGTAAAATGTCCCCTAGCTTAAAAATATCAACCACCAACTAGCTTGCTTACATGGTGTATATACTAATAGCAGCTGTTATATTCTGCACAGCATTTGCTATTACCGAAGAAGTAAGCTATACAATTGTTCTTCTAGAAATAGGTAAGGAATAGACAATCACAGAATCTCATAACTAAGAAATGCAGGTATTGTAAATGTAAATTGTTCTTATTTGGAGCAACTGAACAGAGTTGACTTGTGCTTGTGTAGTACTGCACTCTGATGGCCTTACTTCGCCCATCTTGAGGCATCTCTTTCCCATTAGAGGTATATATATATATACGGCAATGAAATCATGGGAATAGTTTGCTCAGAGTACACAACACTATCTAAAATTGTATTTGTAAGGTATATATGTCTTGTTCAATGAAGTGCATATAAGTTGATAAAGAAGTACAGGAAAAAATAAAAAATTGCAGAAGCAAAGTATAACCCACAGTGAAAGCTGAAGCAAAAGAAGTGGATGCTATTGCATACCATCTGATGATCATAACTCAGAGAAGTTTAAGGTCACCTTATGTATAAGATTACATCTCATCCATAGGGGGGGAAAGCTTACATGCGAGTTTACACTCTGGAGAAGTATTACAATGATCCAGTGGATAAAAAATACTGGCATGCACGTTTTTACCCTCAGGAGATGTATTGTCAGAAACTCTCTCCCTGTGACCTCTTATAAGTCACTAGCAGTTTCTGATGACGCCAAACCCTTGCCTGAGAACCTAGATGCACCACACCTCTTGCCCTCAAGACCTTGGTAAGACCAATACACTGACCTCACTCCCTCACTAGAGCTTGTTAGGAATTAAAGAACAATAAAACAATGGCTCAAATGCACATTAAAAACATATATCAATAAGCACAATATCACTAGTAATCTATCTCTTTCGATGATAGACTTACTCAGTCTTAATTGTCTTTCTTAATCGTTCACTTTATTTCTTTCTTTGTTCTTTTTCTGTCTTTGCTGTTCTTCTCTTTTATAGATTCTGTCACAGTTCACATAGTGGTTTTGTGGGTAGTCTGTCTTCTCTGATCTCTGTGGTTTTACACCTTCTGATGTAGGTGAGTAATCAGGTGAGAGATTCCCACAGGTTGTTCCTCCTTTCCCAGAGGTGTCAGAGGCAGTCACAACGTGATTCCCACAGGTTGTTCCTACTTTTCCAGAGGTGTCAGAGGCAGTCACAACGTGATGCCCACAGGTTGTTCCTCCTTTTCCAGAGGTGTCAGCAGTTGTCAGGATGCTCCCTGACATGTATCGCAGTAAAAAACACCAAATAACACACATCAAATATTTCAACTAATGAGACTACAGAACTATCACATGAAGAACAAGCACAAAAAATGTAATATTGGTTTGACGTAGATGACCATGTATCATAATGCAGACCACACCTAATTAGGTGATTCGACTCTATACCAAAATCATGTTTACCAATATATATCAGCTTTAAAATTGTATGATAAAGGGTCAATTATGTGGGTGTGGTCTCAAGGGATATATTCTTGTTTCCTTCCAATATAGCTTTAAAATTAAAAAAAATAAATATATTATACACATCGTTTGTACTTGTATACTTATCTATGGATTATTTAAATCTGAATGGCCATGAAGCAGTTTCCTTGCTGGAGGAAAGTTAACTGAATGGTGCTGCTTATGGAGATTACACTTATTTATTTTCAATAGTGGGTTTACTCTGGAAGCCACAGGTATGTGCACTTGTGATGTATATATGTCTATAACAATTGCAATAAAATGAATACAATTTCATTTCACAGGGAATCCTTCCCAAAACAACGAGCAGGCCTCAGTGCACACTGTGCTGACCCAGTAGTTTGCCATGAATGCTCAGCTCTTTGTGTGTGTGTGTGTGTGTGTGTGTATTTATATATTATAGTCTTAATATGAAGATAGGTATTTTGGTAATTGGTAATGCTATATACTAATATACACTATTCGCATTGTTCCAGGTTCTCTCTGTTCCCACTAGCTACTCTCTCCCATGTTAATTTAGCATGGAATGCTTTGGGGCTGATGGTCATTGATGAATTTCAGCTGAGAAATGAAAATATATGCTACAATAGAAGATTTCACACGAAATATAAGGTACTTACTCTTGTACACAAGTTCAGGAAACAAAGTCCTTAACTGACCCCTGGTGATCTTCTGTAGCAGCTTGGCCACATTTTAGGTCCCTACTGAGTGTTATAAATATAAAGTATGGTCTGAACCACAACATAGTTGAATATAAATCTAACAAACCACATTGGAGAAGAGAGCCAGAGGCAAATTTATAGCACTTATGGAAAAGGGACACATACGGTGTATATATACAATGTTACCATAACAGATGTCATTGAATTTTTCGGTCAGCAATCATTATACCAGTTGGATCAGAACCCTACCTTCATGCTTGCAGTTGCCAGACCTTATTTTAGGATAATGGTTGGAAAAAAGTGTCTGGACATTTGATTAAGGTTTTGTGTTTTCGTTCTGTCGTAATCAGGAGTCGTCATGGTGGTGGCCTTTTGTTTTACATTTCTGAGGATATTCCATTCTCCTCAGTTTTCCGGCATCCCTCCCTCGAGTTGTTGTTAGTTGAAGTGAAGCTTAGACAGGACCACTTACTTCTTCCCTGTATTACCATCCACCCTCAGCTTCTCTGTCCCTTAAGCCCCTGGAAGAGCCTTCTCAGCTGAAGTCTACTGTACTTCTAGGTGACTTTAATGTTGACCTCTTGCTTGGGGGTCAAGCCTCCAGCGACCTCCTGGCCATGCTATCTTCTTTCCATTTATCTCAGGTGGTTAATGAGCCTACCAGAGTCTGTAGCCTATCATCTACTCTGATAGACCATGTATACTTATCTGATACATCATTACTCTCCTCCTGTGACACCCCCCCCCTTGGAAACTCAGACCACAAATCTATCTGGCTGCGCTTGCTTAGGACTAAACAGAATCCTGTAAAGATCCACCGTACTATTCTAAGTCTGACTGGTGTGCCATCATTGATGACATTAACCATGACCTTCCTTTCCCACCCAATGACGTTGATATTTCTTGGCATGCTTGGAGATTTCACTTTATGTTTGTCCTCTCTAGACACATCCCTGATAGGGTACTAAAGCGAAGAAAGTCTCTACCATCGATAAATTCAAGGCTTATCAAACTTTTTTGCAGACGTAATCACTGCTATTCTGAGTACAAATCTTTTAGGACCTCAGGTCAAATTTCTGCTATCTTCATAATTTATCAGTTTCTGCAGTGCGTCAGGCCAAGTGCCAGTTCCTAAAAAATTTGGAACATTCGCCCAATGTCTTCTGGTCTCTCTAACATTATATCTCACTGAATCGCCAAAGAATCCCGCGTATTTTGTCTAATGGCTCAATTTCAGTGTAGTCCTCCTCAAGTAAAGCTAATTTATTGAATGCCTTCCTGCTGTTCTCATTCTGTCTCTGTCCCAGTTGAGTCTCTTGAAGCTCCTTCTTGCTCCTCTTGCCCTGGTCTTTCATCAGTTTCTTGTTCAGAGGAGGAGGTTTTTAAGCTACTCTCTTCAATCAAGCGAAAGACTGCCTCTGGCCCCGATAGAATTTCCAGCATGATGCTGCATAAGACTGCTATTGCTACCTATCCCTCCCTGACCTCTCTATTCAATCTCTCTCTCTCTAGTGGGATCTTCCCATCAGCATGGAAGTATTCTAACATTACTCCTGTCTTCAAAGGGGGTGGTGCTGACCCGAGTCTTGTTCAGAACTACCATCGACCCATTTCCCTCTTGTCACTGCCTTCCAAGATACTTGAACGTATTGTTCACAACAGGCTGTCGTCTTATTTGCTAACAAATTATATTCTGTCTTCCCGGCAGTTTGGCTTCCGTCCTGGCAGTTCCACCCAGGAGGCATTGTTGCTTGCTACCAATGAGTGGCACGTCTGTCTAGACTCTGGTGCCTCTGTAGCTACAGTGTTTTTCGACCTATCAAAGGCCTTTGACAGAGTACCTCATTGTGCGCTCCTTTCTTCTCTTACTAATACTGGTATTTCAGGTTCTCTATCGACGGAACATAAATCACTGGCAGAACACATTTACTGCTGAATCTTTGGCAGGTCACATTTACTGCTAAATCTTTGGCAGAACACCTTTATTGCTGAATCTTTGGCAGAACAGATTTACTGCTGAATCTTGACAGAATGAATCTTTGGCAGAACAGATTTACTGCTGAATCTTTGAGGAACACATTACTGCTGAATCTTTGGCAGAACACATTTACTACTGAATCTTTGACAGGAACATTCCTACCTCTAGAATTATTTTAACTCACCACATTTGTATATAGCATGTCCTGACATTATGGAATCTAATAATAACTTCCTGCTGTTAGTTCAGTATGCCTATCCAGGGGCATATCTAGGAATTTAAAGGGGGGTTTCCATCTCATGCATGTGAAACTTGTCAAAAAAAAATCACCGCTACAACCACTTTCATCTGACTGTGCCCCACAATAGTTTATAGAACATACAATTACAGAAATGATAATAATTGTTGCGTTAATGACTAAAAATGTCCTGGAGTAACATTCTTCGAGGGTAGAGCAAAATTTTTAAGAATATCATCTAGGTCAAAGTTTAAGCCATAGTGGATGTGCATCAGTGCCAGTCTGATAACCTTTGTTGCCCCATAGTAGTACGCAAACAGGTTTTGAGTCTTCTAAGTACACTGATACTACGTTCACATTCACAGCTGGTTATGTGTAGAGTACAACAATAAGGAGTGAGCAGTAAATATTCAGAAACATGCTCTCATTTGCACAGTTCAAGGCCTGGGATGGAGTTTTGGGCAATTCTGATGAGAAACTCCTCCATTTAGATCTCCACAAATGGAGTTCCTGTTCAAAAGATGGAGGACTTGGCATATCATCTTCATAGAAATCCAAAACTTCCTTTATCAAATTAGACTCACTCTGAGTGATTGCATTGGCCATGAATACAGATGGAACTATGCTCAAAGCTCGTACTGCTTTCTTTTTTATTTCAGAAAAACGAGTTGAATATGTGGTATCATCTCATCCAGAAATGGAACAGAAATAGATCTTCTGTAATAATCGTCAGCAGAGTTGGCAGGTACATTGCGTCTACTTGTTTGCCTTGCACATCGACGTGGAAGAGATTACCGTTATGTATTGATTTTTTGTGCTAGGGTGACTGCAGAATATTGTAATGAGAATCAATGCTGTCACAAAATTCATGTAAAATAAGTCTCGACTAAATTTACCTCAGTATAAGCATTGCAAATATCTTGCAAACGGCTCTGCAGAGATACTGTTAAGCCTTTTATGTAGCCTAGGCCATGGTACACCACCTCAAATGCCATAAGAAACTCAAACTTAGTTCTAGCTGTTAAAAGTGATGCAGCTTTCTGAGCAGACTCTCTGTTCCACCCATCTTCAGTACTGATTGTCTCCAAGGTACTAATAACAGCTGGTACCATCTTCAAAAAGACTTCATAGGCCTCTATTTTAGCTACCCAATAGGTTTGCAAAGGCTTACCAGTTTCTGTCTGTTAGTTGTTCCCAGTGGAAGTTCACTGATCCGTTTTTGTAGTTCTGCTTCAAAACCTAAAGAAAAGGCATAGCTCCACAAGAGTCCCTTGCATATTTCGATAGCTTGGATGTTACATGCTGCCACAACACAAAGATTCAGTGTATGAGCCAAGCCGCACAGTGAACATAGACTGCTTTTGGATATTGTTTCTCGATTAGAGCAGCAACCCCATGATACTTGCCAGCCATGTTGCTGGCACCATCATAGCCCTTCCCACTTAAATTATTTGGGTCTAAGGCATAATTTTGTATTGCATTTAGGATGGTTTTAGAAACAGCTACTCCAGTTGTGCCATCTTTGCAAAGAATAAATTCAACAAACTCTTCTCTCACCACATTTTCCAAGTCAACTGCTCTTTATTAGATGCATCAGCTGCCTCGTCAGCACACACAGAAAAGTACATTGCTAGCCTAACCTCCTGTAGAATTTTCTCTCTTATCCATTCACCAATGACTGCAATCAGTTCAATGATTGGGGCATGATATTGGGCATTTTGGCTGCAGAAGCAAAGTGGTCTGTCAGAACTGCATCACCTGCTTCAACACAAAATTGAAGCAAGGCTAAACATTTTCCAGGATTTGCATCACTCCAAAGAGCCTCTCGGTGGGCTATGTTTTGCTTACCACAAAAAATGATCGTCTTGAGAATACCCTTAAGAACTTCCCAATTTTTCTGAAATTTAGCAGATGACTATGTAATGTTGCTGTATGGAAAGCTGGCCTCCTTCCATTTTCCCAGTAAATGTAACAGTATCATCCATAGCTGCTCTGTGTGATTTCTGCAAAATGGGTTCCTTGAGTGTTTGCTTTGCTCGAGTCAAATTAGTCATTGGAATGGTGATCAGCTGTCCAAGAATAGATCGATTCTTGGTGAAGAGTAAACAGCTCACACAGAAGCCACCATTGCACGAAACAGAGTAGCTCAACCAAGAGTACTCTTTCAACCAGGAGTTCTGGAAGGATCTAGACTTTGAGTACTCAATTTTAGTGGGGAACTTGAAGTCACACCCTGGTCTAAAGACATTCTTCAGAAGCCAAAGCTTTAGCCCCTTACAAGAGTAGGGTCTGACCCTACTCTTGTAAGGGGCTAAAACATATGTTATAGTTTGGTAACTGGTTTAGGTAGTCAATAGCATTGTTACAAAAAATTATAGCATCTGAAATTTTTGGCATGGTGTGGTATTATTTCTGTAGTCATTTCTTGCTAGTCTAGATGATCCCACTAAAATTGTAAACAAATTTGCTGACTGTGCAATAAAAGTCACCCCAGTGAGTTTAATAAGACCTCTTTCTGTGCATGCATCCACCTCCAATAGTCTCGCTACTGGGGCTATGCCCATTATCACTGCTGCCATTGTGGAGTCACAGTCGAAGTTCAAGATTGCTTCAACAATGTAATGTTATATTGTGAACCATGCCAATACCACAATACAATCAGCACTACCATACATCAGCAATACAATCAGCACTACCATACAATCATACGATCAGCCTACCATATGATCAGCAACTACCATTATGATCAGCACTACCATACAATCAGCACTACCATATGATCAGCACTACCATATGATCAGCACTACCATATGATCAGCACTACCATATGATCAGCACTACCATACAATCTGCACTACCATACGATATGATACGATCAGCAAATGTCATACTGTAAACCTGGTTAAGTGAGTGTGGGTGGGTGGGTGAGTGAGTGAGCTTAAATGAATGAGTGTGTGTGTCTGATCATGTGCCTGTGTGAGCATAGTAGTTGTGGTGTGTGTGGTGTGTGTGGTGTGTGTGTGTGTGTGTGTGCATGCAGAGGAATTACCATACAAAAGAGACATAGAAAGAAATCAATCTCAACAACCCAGGTAGCTAATCCTGGATACCCAAAACTAAATAAACTTACCTTGCAATGTCAACTGAATCCTAGAGTGTGATCACCCTTAGCGTTGGCTCCAGAGGCCTAATCCTCTGTCTCCAAATATTCTCTGGCTCCTTGAAGGGTCCCATTACTTTAACCAGTGGAGGTAGACATACATTAGACACTTCCCCTTGGCTTTTCTCTCTCAAGGGCTCTGAGGAGGTTGTTGGGAGAAGACGGAGGAGCTGTATGGAACAGCAGGCACTGTTGTGGAAATGACAGTGGTGGTGGTGGTGATACTGGTGTTGATTGTGAATGCAGTCTTCTGGCTTTGCTTGTATTTTTGGGTGGAGAGGAATGAAGTGAGTAGCCCTCATCAGATATTCAAACACACTGCAGAGGCATATATATATATACACACACACAACTTACATCTGCCTACAGCATACGTACATACATACATACAATGTATGTATCACTGGGCAACTTGTGACAAGACAGAACTAAAACTAACAGTAATTACATGCACACATACACAGTAAGGTATGGTGTTTATTGGTGTCAGTTGATGTGTTAATTAGGGTTGCAAACCCAACGTGTTCCATGCCTGGCTGCTCCTCATAAAAGGAGCTGTCCAGAGCCTGTTCTGTGGAGTTCATTGCGAATATAGTTCATCTGTTTCTGTTGTTGTGTTTTGTTATTAAATATTAAAGCCTTTTTACGACCCACTTCAGCAAGTGGTAGCCAGCTAGCTACCTGGTGGCAGTTTACCAGAGACAGTTCAGTTCAATACCGGCCACAGGGTTACCAGTCAACCCTGTGACATCTGTGGCAGCGGTGGGATAAGTAATTGTTGTGCCAACTATGACCAGTGCCATTTTCTCTGTTTGCTAGCTAGAGGCTTTGTAAGCTTAGTTTCATTACCATCGTTGATTTCATTCGTGAACATCAGACCGGCTCACCGTGTAAAAGTGGAGATGGCATTTATGAGGAAATACTCGACAACCAGGGGACCCGGCCGAACCCTACTCATCCGAACTACTTTCAATAGGAATGGATGAAACTCCCACAGAACTTGCAGAAACTGAACCCCTACAGGGAGCAGACCCCTTTGGGATGAACCAGTCCAGGGAATGGACAGAAGGATCAGCACCTATTGCCAATCCAACAATCAGTGGATTTGCATCCTTGACAGCTCAGCCCCCCACAGCAATGCTCATGCAATTTATGCAGGCCTCTATGCAGCAACAGTGCACCCAGGAGAAGAGACGGATGGAGAAAGGCTGTGAATAGGCCTAACGAGAAGAGAAACATTGACAAGACTACATCAGAAAGGAGCAGATGTGGGAACGAATTCTTGCTAGATCAACAGACGGTCATAGTAGGAAGCCGAACCACCGCCATTCTCACCCCGTCCACCAGAAAAGATAGTCACTTTCAGAAAGTTAGAGAAGTGAGAAGATGTAGAGATGTATTTTGCTGCATTTGAAGCTCATATGGAATGCTACTCTCTGCCCCGTCATCAGTGGACCAGAAACTTGATACCAAATTTTACCACCCGAAGCAACCCAGGTGTATGTCCAGTTGGATTCTGACAGCTGACAGAACTATGATATGCTGAAGGGAGCTCTGTTTTGCCACTATCGAATTACAGGGAAACCTACCGTTAGAAGATGGACCAGCTCAGATGAAAAGCTGACGAGATGTGGAGCACTTGTGCTAGGAGGTACAACAACCTAGCAATCAAGTGGGCTGGAGGCTGTACCACAGTCAAGGAAGTGTTGGAACAAAGCACTCCTGACATTGATACCTCGGACAGATGGCTACCCATGTAAGACATGGGAAACTCAAGACCTTGGAAACAGCTGCAAATCTAGCTGATGATTTTGTAGTAAACCGGGGCTGGACCTACGACATGGTCACCAAATCAGACAGATCTGCCAATCAGGGTAGACGCCACAAGAAGGACGAGAGATCTCGTCCTGGTGAACAGCACAGTTCAGAAGGGAAGCAGAAGCCCCCAACCCCACAGGAGCCGACTGGGAAGAAGTCAGATCAGATTGATAGAAGTCTACCAAAATTCGACAAGCAAAACAGACCCAGATGTTTTGAGTGCAACCAACATGGGCATTTGGCTACGGAGAAGCCATGGAAAAAGACGAGATAGCTCCAAATCGAAATTGGAGGCTATCAACTGTGCCAACCCCCTGACACCACGGCAAGAAAATGACTTGGTCACCACCGAGGTGAACCGACAGACCTTGGTCTCTGGAACAGTGAATGGCAAGTCAGTCAACAGAATGCTACTGGACACTGGAGCTAATGGACTCTGGTCAACAGCAGCCTAATTCAGGAGAAGGACAAAACAGGAGAAATCATTCGGGTGAGGGCATTCAATGGTACCATCTCAGCTTTACCACTTGCCACAGTCCGAGTGGAAATTGGTGAACATGGAGACGACCTCACGGTAGTGTTTCAGGAAAACCTAAATGACCTAGTGGGGACAGACTTTCCAGATTTATGGGGGATGGAAAGACGAACTCATCAATATGGTCCAGACCAGAGCCCAGAAGATGGATAACAAACACACCTCCATGTCAGCCAGCTTTAAGGAAGTAGAATCAGAAACCCCGGAGCCTGAATCAGAACAGTCTGAGTTAGAGGAAGAGGAGGATGGAACCGACCAGCTTTGGCAAGACCCAAGCAGTAATGATCCAGTCACCCTTGGCTCTGACATTGTTGAGCAGTCTGAAGAAGAAGACCAGCCTATCAGCAGTTCCAGCAGGAGAAAGGCCAGAGCCATTTTTGTCTCCAGTAAAGACAACCATCCATTCCATTAGATCACGACAAAACCCAGTTCCAGAAAGAACAGAAGCAGGACGAAACATTGAAGAAGTGCTGGAGTAAAGCCAACAGAAGAGATTCAGAGTTTGTGGAGAAGGATGACCTTTGGAAGTCTGAAGACAGACTAAGAGAGGAAAAGTTGCAGTTATGTGTGCCCAAACAGCACAGGAGGTTAGTGTTGTCACTGGCCCACCGACCAGGCCACTTGGGATGGGATAAGACCACTCAAAGGATCTTGGACAACTATTTATGGCCAGGAGTACATACAGACATCAAGAAGTTGTGCCTTGCCTGCCCAGAATGTCAGAAATCAGCCTATAAGTCCAAACACAGAGCACCTCCAAAACCTCTCCCCATTATTGATGTTCCATTTGCAAGAATCGGCATGGACATGGTAGGACTCTTACCCAGAACAAAAATGGGACAGAAGCACATCTTGGTGATCGTTGATTTTGCTACCAGATGGCCAGAAGCCTTTCCACTGCTGAAAACCGACAGCCAGACCATAGCTTACGAATTAATGGTGCTTTTTACATGAGTAGGAGTGCCAGAAGAGATCTTAACACACTGTTGGACAAATTTTGTAAGCCACCTCATGCAGGAACTACACAAACTAATGGGAGTAAAGGGAATCAAGACAACACCTACCATCCAGAATCTGACGGCATGGTTGAAAAGATTCAACTTGACCCTGAAGACAATCTTGAGGAGTTGTGGAAAGGGCAGTGGGACATAGCCCTCCCACACATCCTAGGGGAATACCGACAAGCACCTCACGAGACTACAGGGTTCACTCCATGGGAACTGTTATATGGCAGACAGATCAAGGAACTATTACAGACCCCGAGTATGATGGATAGCTACAGAAGCAACACCAACTGATGTGATAACCTATATTACAACTATCCAGGACCGACTGGAACTACTGAAAGGACTATCTTGTGAACAGGAGGAAGGAAAGAAGGCTCTGTACAAGGAGAGATATGACAAGAAAGCACGACAGAGGTCCTTCCAGCCAGGTGTTCTGGTGCTATTGAGAACACCTGTGCTAGACCCAAAACTGTTGGCGGAATGGGATGGCGCCCATACTCAGTCATCAAGAAGATTGACGAGCTGACCTACGAGCTGTCTATGCCGGATCACCCGAAGGAGGAGAATAAAGAAACACAATAACATTCTCAAAGAGTTCAACTCCCCAACTGCAGCATGTTTGGCTATCACAGAACTAACAGGGAATGACTCGACGAAAAAAACAGAGGAAGGAGGGAAAGGCAGATTAACCATCTGCCAAAATATTTCAGCTAGAGAGAGAGAATAACTGGAGGAGCTGTTAACAAGACATGGATGGTTGATTGGTTAAGGCTGTGCAAGAGAAGCAGAGATAAGATTGGAGACAGGGGATGCCTACCCCATCAGCTGGCCACCATAATATAGACTGGACCAAAGAAAGCTCCAAATCATGAATGATGTAATCAGGAAAAACTGCTGGAGATTGGAGTCATCAGGCCGTCCAAAAGCCCCTAGGCATTGCTAGTGGGAAAGAAAGATGGTGGAGTACGTCTATGCATTGATTACAGATGGCTCAGTGCAGTTATAAAGGCAGATCCATTCCCTCTCCCAAGAATAGACGAACTGATTGATAAGCTGGGACAGGCAACACACATTTCTACTCTGGACCTTGAAAGAGGATATCATCAGGTCATTGTTCACAAGGATTCAGTATGTAAGACAGCGTTTATTGCTCAGCATGGAAAGTGGGAGTATGTCAGAATGCCGTTTGGGCTAAAAAATGCTCCATCCATTTTTCAATGTTTAATGAACAGCATGCTAGCCGACATGGTGGTTGGATTTGTAGCAGCTTACATTGACGACATTATCGTCTTTAGCAAGACCTTCAAGATTAGAAGAGATGGGACTGGTACTCAAGCCAATAAAGTGTAACTTGGCTGAACCCACTTGTCAGTACTTGGGACACAGAGTAGGAGCCGGGGAGGTATGTCCATTGCAGGCCAAAATAGATACTCTTACAAATTACTCCAAGCCCCTCAAGAAGAAAGACATGAGAACCTTCTTGGGGTTAGCAAACTACTATAGATGGTTTGTACCAGGATTTGGATCCATAGCAGTGGAGACAACTCAGAAGCAGGCACCTGACAGGATAGAGTGGATGACAGCAAGGCTGGCATTTTTTTGGCAGCTCAGGACAAGTCTCATGGAAGACTCTGTTTTGGTCAGCCCATATGAGAAGACATTTCTGCTCTACATGGATGCATCGGGAGTAGGAATTGGTGCCATCCTCAGCCAACTGGGAGAAGATGAGATGGACAAGCCGGTGACCTATTAATGGCCTGCGTGGGTTTTATTTTTTTAATTAAAAAAAAAATGTGGTGAATATTTGCTCTGGCACGCTGCGAACATTTATTGCTATAATGGAGTGTCATACGAACGTCTCCTGCACGTTCGTTCCTTCAAATAAATCTGTGAACCCACTGGCTCCCTGTCGTGGAACGGGGGCGTGTTCTACCGCCGCACAATGGGGGAACCCTTTGGAATTAGACTTTGCTGTAGTTGCGGAGAATGGACTCACTTTGTTCCCCCCATCCACCCTTAGCAGACCGTTGTTTCCCGAAGGGACGGGGTGACGAAGGTTTTGATGAGAGTGGGCGGTGTTTGAAGCCTCCCAAGGCCGCGTAGCAATGCCAACGTCTTGTACTCTGGGAAGCTCAAGCCAGCCGAGACCAGGTACACTGTAAAGTGCCTGGCAGTTGTAGGAACTCAGGCATTTCAGAGTATATCTCAGCAGGGCCATTGTGATCGATCATAGCAGCCTCCAATACCTGACTCAAATGAAAGACGAGATTGGTCGTCTAGCAAGATTGTCACTGGCCTTGCAGCCATACCTGTTTGACGTGGTTCATTGACCAGGATCACGAAATGTAAACGCTGATGGAATGTCTCGACAATCCTGGACATCAGACAAGTCGAAGGAGAAGGAAAGGATGTCACCAGGCAGCTTGTGACAAGACAGAACTAAAACTAAAGGTAATTACATGCACACATACACAGTAAGGTATGGTGTTTATTGGTGTCAGTTGATGTGTTAATTAGTGTTGCAAACCCACGTGTTCCAGGCCTGGCTGCTCCTCATAAAAGGAGCTGTCCAGAGCCTGTTCTGTGGAGTTCATTGCTCGTCTGTTTCTGTTGTTGTGTTTTGTTATTAAAGCCTTTTTATAACCCACTTCAGTAATTGTACAGTGGTAGCCAGCTATGGTGGCAGTTTACCAGAGAGTTCAGTTCAATACTGGCCACAGGGTTACCAGTCGACCCTGTGACAGTATGCAAGAAACTGTTAAAAAATCAAAGGATTGACTCAAGCATTGATTGTAAAAAAATAGTACAGTTTGGTGTGTACACCATTTAAATAGGTAAAGGGTCATCAAAATTTTGAGGTCTATAAATTGGGGTTGTTTTGTGATAATTTTTGTGTAGTTTTAGATAAAACATTTTTGTCATGTTCCAATTTTTTTTTTGTAATATAGTCAAGCGGTCTCATTCAAAACCTACTCACAGCAACTGCAGAATATTCTTTAATCAAGTTTATTACTAAAGCACAAACACACATGCTTTGTTGAAGGCCTTTGAATATGTTGATGACCGATTTCCCTGTTTTACTGAATCACAGAACAGTTTATTGCTTGAACACTATAGCAACTTCTGGTAGTGCAATTATATTGAATGGAACTATTGTATGTTAGTAGATGTATGTGTGGGGGGGGGGGGGGCTAGTAAAGTGAATAGAATACTATTATATAGATAAAAGATCCTCGAAGAAGAACTTCACTTTAAAAACTATTTTGGGAGGCTACCTGTTTGCTATTTTAATGAAGGATTTAAGGCATGCTGGATGCGTTAAAACAGGAATCAAACCAATAATATAGTGAGTACTATCACACTGGAATATATACACACACATACAAATATGCATATATACATGCAAGCATATACTTATGTAATATACATACGACCATAGATACACACATAACAAACACATACATATACATAGAAACATACATACACATACTTATAATATGTATATAGAAATGCACAAACTGGCATTGGTGAGGAGATGATTGGAGGATAATGACAAGGAAGAAATAAAAATAAAAACTTGAAGTTGCAGCTTGGCTGTTGCTTAAGAAAACTCTCCCCTTTGATCCTCACTTAAACACGCCTTCATTCCTTGAATTATATATATATATATATCATAGTTATACCAATTCTTATGTAGAAGAGCTTGCTCACTAGAGTTAGGTGGTGAACAAATCCTAGAGCTAGTTAGTGAACAAGTCCTAGAGCTAGCTGGTGGAAGTCCTGGATAGCTAGTGAACAAGTCCTACAGCTAGTTAGTGAACCCACAACAATCACACTAGCTATAGATATACTTGCATGATAAAGGCCTACTTGGTTATCATATTAGAATGGTGATAATCAGCTGATGACATAAAATATACCGTAAAAAACTAGTTGTTAGGCCGGGACCTATAAGAAGCACCTACATTATGTTGGCATCTAATTTACTGGTGTGTTCTAGCAAAGATTATAAAGCATGTAACGGGATTAGAAATGTCTAGTTTTGCACCACAACATGAGTTATACCTGAAGTACAGAACACTGATCTACCTGATGAAGAGCTTTGCAGTAACTTCCTCTCCCCCTAAACTGTGCGTGAATGGCTCGATTTGGCAGCTCAAAAAGAGGATGTTCTAGTTGCTATAAAGCCTTCATCTTGGAAATAGGCATTTTCATGTAATATCGTCTTGTGCAACAATTACTTTAGTTGTTAGACAATAATATCAGTCATCCTTTGGTTATATATAATTGTGAATTATAAAGAAGAAAGTAATATTTTTGTATTTGTGTGTTGCTATTCTCACTTCACACTCAACGTCGATAATCCGAATATGCCGGGTGTTTGGATTGGTGAATTTGCTCAAACTGTACTGAGGTTGTAATAATGTACATGCAACTACACATGTATTACAATAAACTGAAATAATTATTCAGTTAACTTATTCTGAGTAATGTTCAGTTGCTTACAGTACAGCATACTAGGCTGGGTTTTAAACAGTGTACACTGTATTATAAATTTAAGCCCATAAATATACTAGTACACATCACAAAACTTGTATACACACTATTTGGGTTGGTATTTGGTACAAACCTATACCTAGAAACACTCGGAACTGGCAAGCCTAGGTATAGAATTGCTTGATTAGTGAGGGCTCTGATTAGACCTTTTTCTGATTAGGAGGTTGCACTGTACCATATAACCATAATTTATATGACACAAAGAGGGGTAGTGTGAGTATAATATATGACAGAGAGATGGGTAGTATAGGTGTATATGACACAGAACATGGGTAGTATAGGTGTATCTGACACAGAGCATGGGTGGGTAGAGCATGGCGGTATGTGTATATGGCTATGAGTAGCAGGCCCGTAGCCAGAAAAATGAGTGGTGGTGGGGGTGGGGTGGGTGGGAGGGGTTCTGTTGGTGAATATTGGGACCTTTTGGGTCTACAAGCAGACCAAGGGGAAGGGTGTGTTAGGGAGATGTGCTCTCTCTCCCGCAAAGATCAAAAGCAAAGAATTTAAAACATAATTATACAAATAAATGAATATACAAAGGAAATGACTACCTAATAAGAGATTCAAGATCCATTCTCCTTGGGTGTAAGTGTCCAAATATTTCAACAACTTCATCAGATTAATTGTTGTGTCATAATGTACATGTCAGAGTGCTAGAGATGTCAGGCGTTCGGTTCATAGATGCTCTTAGGTAATGATTGAGACATTTAAGTGTACTGCTACTTGTTTCGCACTTACAAGATGTTACTGGCAGAGTGCATGCAATTTGCAAGAGAACATGAGGAAAAAATGTTGCATCACAATCCTTCAAGATACTAAATGGTGTGGATTCTCTTTTGTGAATGTATACATTTGCATATCTTGATTTTCAGTGATGCTATTAGTTCTGGTGATGGCAAATCCTGTTGATAAGTTTCAACAACTGTGCTGATATCAAATGGTCTTAAGAGATGCTACAAGTACCAGAAGAGATAAAGCAATTGCTGACAATGATGTGAACCTCTCATTTAAGCTAGTGCAAATATGGTCAAGGAATGGAATAGCAAGATACTCTTGAAGTAATCAGATACTGATTCTGCTGGTATTATCATGGTGCTGCTGTCTGCTTGCTATCCTTGGCATGTTTGGGTGGTGCTCACCTTATCAGCCATCAAGACAGCCTGATCATATATTTTCTCTGAAAGTTTTCTTCCACTTAAGCACGCTCTTCTTTGTACACTTGCTTGATACCATCAATCATGTGATAAGCCTCAATGATATCCAGTGTTCTACTCTGAAATTGAACAGTTATGGCTGACAGGTGGGATAAACCATTAAGAAAACTACAATGAAATCAAATTTGGTGATACTGGCAAGGATTTGCTTGGCTTGACTTCTATTAGCGGTGTCCCAATCACTGTAAAGGCCACCATGTTCATCAACATGTTTGCCATGGCCTATAACTTCTAGGGCATCAACAATGAATACAAATGACTGATAAAAATGCTTATATGCACTATGATGCTCACCCCATCGAGTTTCACACAAATCAATAACTTTCAGGGCCAAGTATTTTAGCATTGTTCTTGAAAAGCAATTCAAGAAGGCCGTTTATTTTGGGACTTGACTGAAAAAAATAGCAGCTATGCTTGAGCTTGTCAAGCACATTACGAACTTCTTGGTAGAGAGCAAGACTTGCTCAACACCAAGTTAAGACAATGTCCACTGCAATGTATATAGGTAGCTAGAGGAGAATGCTCTCTGATGCATGCCTGCACACCAACATTAGATGCAGACATGTTAGTAGCTCCATCATACCCTTGCCCACGAATATGCTCCAATGGAATATCATGTTCATTTAAAAACTAAAATATTTCCTTAGCGCCAAATATTTACCAGTAATTCTTTCAGCTCTCAAAAAAGACAAGAAGTCTTCCCGTATGTTGCAGTTGTCATCAACAAACCTTACGCAGAGAAAGCTAGTTGTTCCTTGCTGTGTGAAGTGACTTCATCAGCCATGATGCTGTAATATTTTGCATTTTTGATATCTTTAAGAATGTTATTAAGAACAAGATGCTTTCCCGTGATTTCAATCAGTTTGTTTTGTGTTTGTGGAGACAAATACGTTATAGATTTCATTGCAGGACGATCCAAATGATTGCGGAGCACTTCATTATTAGCTAACAGCTTCAGCAGACTTAAATTTTTCCACAGTTACCAGGTGTATTAATGCTTTCATGATCACCACAATACACTGCTTACCACAAAATAGTATACATTCTGCCACACACTATTTTCTCTTATATTGGGGGTTCTTATTTTGTCTATTAGACTCACAACACTGGTTTCTGGCTTTTCTAAATTTCGAATGAAAGCATCAGCCAAACTCATAGCTTCATCATGATAATGAGCAAGTTCATGTCCTTTGCACTTCCAAGTTTTCCTCTGCCAGGTACGAAATGGTTGATGACCAAGTATCTCTTGTTTTACGATTAGTACAAAATAAAAAACTGTCAACAAGCAATACAAAAAGCACATCACAAGCTTCACAGTCAACCATCCAGGAGTACTCTTGCAGCCACTTCCTCTGAAAGGAACGATTAGATCCTCCAAGAACTGTCACTGGGAAGACATGTGTGCTCAAGGGTCTTTTATGGAATTTCAAAAGTGTGTATTTTTCTTCCTTTGTCAGTTTTTGTACAGCCCTTTCAAATCTCACACAGAGATATAGAAAGGTTGACAATACTAGGCTTACTCACAGATGCTTCACTCACTCCTTCAGTTAATGGAATGTTAACCTCAGAGTCATCATCAGATTCAGAACTGGCTGTTGCATTACCTTCCAGCTCAAGCAAAGAATTGACCTCAACACCAGGCTCAACTTCCAAAGGGTCATTTTGCAAAATAGCATCATCCTAAAATTATGTTTGTAACATGTTATTGTAAAGACTCTCTAAGCTATATAGCTCATTATTACCTGAGCAGGAGAATCTGAAGGTAACTGGTGATCTCACCTAATTTTTTAGGGGGCAAAAAAGAAGTCAGAGCCTGGCAGCTCTTGGCAGACTTTTTAAGTTCTCTCTTTTCTTTGCTGAGACCTACCAGGCATACTTGATTCTTTCAGAGTGCTCACCACATAAAACCATGTAGCTGTCTACTTTAATACATTTTAACAAACCACAAATTAACAAACACAGATTCACTGTAGATGTATTCCATGATGTGGTTTACACCATTGCAGCTATGTGTAATTAGCTAGTAGCTTTGTGAAAGCATGGCTTATTCAAGGGTGGCCCCAATTGAAAAGGTGGAGGACCCAATTAAAAGGGTGAACCCAATTGAAAGGGTGGGTCTCACAGCCAGTGGGGGGGAGGGGGGGGGGGGGGGGGGGTTCCCCGAGAACCTTTAGAACTACCGCTGGCTACAGGCTTGGGTAGTATGGGTATATATGGCACAGAGCATGGGTAGTGTGGGTACATATGACATAGCATGGTTGGGTCAGGCATGATAGGTTGGGTATATATAATGAACATGGAAAGGCACATGGGTATTGTTCTCTAGTAGCATATGTGTAATAATATATAGTAACGATAATTCGGGCTGACTAGTAGCTTACTTCTGTGTGTTCCTCTCCAGCTGCCTGTCTTGCTTATGTGTCCCTCCAGCACTGAGGTGTCTGTCTTGCTTGTATGTTTCTCTCAAGCACTGCGGGATCTGTCTTTATTGTGTGTTCCTCTCCAACACTGAGGCATCAGTCTTGCTTGTGTGCTCCTATCCAGCACTGAGTTGTCTGTCTTGCTTGTGTGTTCCAGCACTGAGGTGTCTGTCTTGCTTGTGTGTTTCTCTCCAGTACTGAGGCGGCAGTCTTGCTTGTGCGCTCCTCTTCAGTACTGAGCTGTCTGCCTTGCTTGTGTGTTCCAGCACTGAGGTGTCTGTCTTGTTTGTGTGTTCCTCTATATACAGCAGTAACATGTCTGTCTTGCTTGTGTGTTTCTCTCCTGCACTGGGGTGTCTCTCTTGCTTGTATTTCCCTCCAGCATTGAGGTGTCTGTCTTGTTGCGTTCCTCTCCAGCACTGAGGCATCAGTCTTGCTTGTGTGTTCATCTCCGGCACTGAGGTGTCTGTCTTGCTTGTGTGTTCCTGTCCAGCACTGAGGTGTCTGTCTTGCTTGTGTGTTCCTCTCCAGCACTGATGTGTCTTTCTTGCTTGTGTGTTCCTTTCCATCACTGAGGTATCTGTCTTGCTTGTGTGTCCCTCTCCAGCAATGAGGTATTTGTCTTGCTTGTGTGCTCCTCTCCAGCACTAAGGTGTCTGTCTTGCTTGTGTGTCCCTCTCCAGCATGAGGTGTCTGCCTTGCTTGTGTGTTCCTCTCCAGCACTTAAGCATCTGTCTTGCTGGTGTGTTCCTCTCCAGTACTGAGGTGTCTTTCTTGCTTGTGTGTTCCTTTCCAGCACTGAGGTGTCTGTCTTGCTTGTGTGTTCATCTCCGGCACTGAGGTGTCTGTCTTGCTTGTGTGTTCCTGTCCAGCACTGAGGTGTCTGTCTTGCTTTTGTGTTCCTCTCCAGCACTGATGTGTCTTTCTTGCTTGTGTGTTCCTTTCCAGCACTGAGGCATCTGTCTTGCTTGTGTGTCCCTCTCCAGCAATGAGGTATTTGTCTTGCTTGTGTGCTCCTCTCCAGCACTAAGGTGTCTGTCTTGCTTGTGTGTCCCTCTCCAGCATGATGTATCTGCCTTGCTTGTGTGTCCCTCTCCAGCATGAGGCATCTGTCTTGCTTGTGTGTTCCTCTCCAGCACTGAGGTGTCTTTCTTGCTTGTGTGTTCCTTTCCAGCACAGAGGTGTCTGTCTTGCTTCTGTAATTCTCTCCATCACTGAGGTATCTGTCTTGCTTGTGTTTCTCTCCAGCACTGAGGCATCTGTCTTGTTTGTGTGTTCCTCTCCAGCACTAAGGTGCCTGTATTGCTTATGTGTTCCTCTCCAGTACTGAGGTGTCTGTCTTGCTTGTGTGTTCCTCCTCAGCACTAAGGCATCATCAGTCTTGCTTGCGTGTTCCTCTCCAGCAATAAAGTATTTGTCTTGCTTGTCTGTTCCTCTCCAGCACAGAGGTGTCTGTCTTGCATGTGTATTACTCTCCAGCACTGAGGTATCTGTCATGCTTGTGTGTTCCTTTCCAGCACTGAGGTATATGTCTTGCTTGTTTGCTCCTCTCCAGCACTTAGGCATCTGTCTTGCTTGTGTGTTTCTCTCCAGCAATGAGGTATTTGTCTTGCTTGTGTGTTCCTCTCTAGCACTAAGGTCTGTCTTGCTTGTGTGTTCTTCTCCAGCACTGAGGTATCCATCTTGCTTGTGTGTTCCTCTCCAGCTTGAGGTGTCTGTCTTGCTTGTGTGTTCCTCTCCAGCTTGAGGTGTCTTTCTTGCTTGTGTGTTCCTTTCCAGCACTGAGGTGACTGTCTTGCTTGTGAGTTCCTCTCCAGCACTGAGGTGTCTTTCTTGCTTGTGTGTTCCTTTCCAGCACTGAGGTGTCTGTCTTGCTTGTGTGTTCCTCTCCAGCTTGAGGTGTCTTTCTAGCTTGTGTGTTCCTTTCCAGCACTGAGGTGACTGTCTTGCTTGTGTGTTCCTCTCCATCACTGAGGTGTCTTTCTTGCTTGTGTGTTCCTTTCCAGCACTGAGGTGTCTGTCTTGCTTGTGTGTTCCTCTCCAGCACTAAGGTGTCTGTCTTGCTTGTGTTTCTCTCCAGCACTGAGACATCTGTCTTGCTTGTGTGTTCCTCTCCAGCACTGAGGTGTCTTTCTTGCTTGTGTGTTCCTTTCCAGCACTGAGGTGTCTGTCTTGCTTGTGTGTTCACTCCATCACCGAGGTGTCTGTCTTGCTTGTGTGCTCCTCCCAAGCACTGAGGTGTTTGTCTTGCTTTTGGTACTCTCCAGCACTGAGGCGTCTGTCTTGTTTGTGTGCTCCTCTCCAGCACTGAGGTGTCTGTCTTGCTTGTGTGTTCCTCTCCAGCACTTAGGAGTCAGTTTTGCTTGTGTGTTCCTCTCCAGCACTGAGACGTCTGTCTTGTTTGTGTGTTCCTCTCCAGCACTGAGATGTTTGTTTTGCTTGTGTGTTCCGCTCCATCACCGAGGTGCCTGTCTTGCTTGTGTGTTCCTCTCCAGCACTGTGTCTGTCTTGCTTGTGTGTTCCTCTCCAACACTGAGGCACCCATCTTGCTTATAGAAAATTAAAAGAATTAAACTTTGCATTTCCCTTTCAATGTGTTGAAATGTATTGAACAAGAATACTGCAATATGATTGGCCACAACTATAGTTGCGGTAGCACAAGTCATACATGCTAAAGATACCAGACCATTTTCCATCTTCTCCACCCCAAAGATAAGCAAGGTCAAGGGTCAGCTCCGTGTAGCCAGACTAAAGTTGATGGTCATTTTAACTCATAAAACATTAACAAAACTAGTCACATATGGAAATAAAAACATTCCAGCTTTTTGTGGAAAAGAAGAGGTAATCTATAGAACATCAAGTAATGGAACACTAAATCACGAAACTAGGCCATGAAATAAAATGGATTTGAATAGTTAGAGTGAGTTAGCTTAGTCTTGTGACCTCTTTCCTATGAAACCCATTGTGGGTGGGCATGTACTTTAATATTGTCATGCCTCATTGATAAGCATAGTCCTGCTCCACTCTTCAACCATACATGCAGTATGCCACACTGCCAACACAGTTTAATAACTGCTACGTGATCCATGATTAAAATCCAGTCATGATAAGACGTAAATAAATAGCCCTCATCCATATCCTCCTTGACTAGTGAATGCAGTTCCTTCTATAGTGAATACCTGAGAATTGGGAGGACCCCCCTCTTTCCCAACTCTACAACTTCAGATTTTGTGCACTCATTTCAAGAGCTGATAAGAAACCACAAGACAATATGATGCTCTGCTCAGAGCTCTCAACTTTGGACTGCGTAAGTCTCACACCTAATGTGAGACTTGTGTCAAGTCAACTGATCCCCACTCCTCAACTTGGACAGTGGAATGCATGAGCTATGTCAGATCTACTCATCCCAACTCCCCAACTCAGAATTAGCGCCTAGACACCAGGGGAGCCAACCAAGCTCTGCACCTCTTACTCCCACCAATGTGCAATGCGGTAGGTTACCATGAAAACTGCGAATATTAAATCTCTCTAAAGTATCAGCTCTCTACAGTACACTTCCCTGACTACACACCTATGAGAGACAGGTGTACAGTGATTAATACTGATTACTCATGGCATCGCATAGACCCTCAGCCCATCACAACAGCATAGCAGTTGCTCCATTCTTTCGTGCAATTACTGTACTATATTGCATGCACTCCAGATGAAGTTGCTGCTGCCTATTCAATCACTCAGTTTGATTTCTACTCTTCCTTGAGGTGAGCTCAGACAATCTCGTTGTTCTTATGCCAGGCTAACATGTAGTTCTTGTGGGCCCGGTAGCTGAAGACATTTTTACGGACACAGTATCCATGCCAGTAGTTCTGAATCTGCTTGAGTGTGAAAACATACATACAGTCACAGCATCACTAATGTTACCACCGCACCTCACAGCATCGCCACAACACATCATCATCTCCATACATTGCCAGTAGTTCTGAATCTGTTTGAGTGTGGCAACATGTCCAGGCATCATCATAGCATCCTGATCTGCTTGCCTGAGGCATGGAGCATTTTGCTGGATGTTTTGTTAATGTTTAATGTGCTGGCAATGCAGAGAACAATTATAACTCTCATTTGCTTCATGAACGAGAGCTCACTATTTTGGGGTCCAATCATTTGGAGGCTCAGTCTTTGAACATTCATAGAGGTAGAGAACCCTGGAATCTTCCATGTCACCACTGGACAACATTGACCACCAACCATCACCAACCATCATCACTACCACCATCACCTCACTATCACCTCACCATCACCACCTTCCACATCACATCACCACCACCGTCATCTCTACCATCCACACATAATGTTTTAGATCTATGGACACCCTACCTACACCTGCACTTGTGTGTGTGCCTACCTTAGAAGCAATGTCTTGGTAGTAGTTGTTCCTCATCTCATGGAGGCGCTCCTAGCAATACAATAATTATAATATTGTGCAGCATACAAGTCTCTCTGCTAGTACAATAATGTGCACCATACCTTACAATTTTCTCTGTCGGTACAATATTGTGAAGATTAACTTACAGGTCTCTATAGCACAATATTGTGCACCATAGCATACAAGTCACTCTGTCGGTGCAATGCTGTGCAGTATGGCTTACCAGTTATCAGTACAATATTGTGCAGTATGGCTTACCAGTTACTCTGTTAGTACAATATTGTTCAGCATGGCTTACAAGTCTCTGTAACTACAATTGTGTGCACAGTACATATAAAAAAATAACAATAAAAAAAATGCAAATCCAGTACATGTGATGTTAAAAAAATGAAGGATTGACAAAAAGGGGGAGAGTCAGTAACAGTTGTGAGTGTGTGGACTGTCAATCATGTGCCACTGAACCATTACTAGAAAAAGCAAGGTTATATACCTGACAATATTCATGGGAAATCATGAAATATTAAATAGCGTTCATGGAAATCGCATGATAATTATTATTAAGAATTGATGTCCATAGGATTAGAATAGGAGTCATGAGTAATTTAGCTGGAACGAAGAAAAATAGCACATTATCAATTGTACTTATTCAACATTTTCACAACAAACCATGCTATCTTGTTAATAAGAATGGATGAAGAAAAAACACTTTAATTAAGGTAAGTTAATTATTCAGAATTACATGCATCGTCTTTCAAGATTTGCTCACGTTATTAGAGCATATTTCACTGCAATTTCACCACTACCAGCAAAAGCAGTCTAGTAGCGTTCTGATTGGCTAACAACTGGGAAATGGTAGGGGTTAAATTCACCTGAATGCTAATCCATGAAATGGTAGGGGTTAAATTCACCTGAATGTTAATCCATGAAATGGTAGGGGTTAAATTTACCTGAATGATAATCCATGAAAGTAAAGTACACGATAAAAAAAGTTAAGGTAACCTTTGCCTATATTTCCACCTTATATTAGACCCCAGCTCAGGGCCCCCCTCCAAGTTAATGACATTCAGTTTGATTTTTTTCTTCTAGTATTAGCATAATAATATTAATGAGACAGGTAAAATACAACAGGCACCTGATCGACACTTAGCACAAAATGAGAGTACATGTGTTTAAGGTAATATCTGCTTCTAACCTTCAAACTACTGTGTCAGCTGCAACAACAAGCATTCAGTGTGGCTTTCTATCTGAGCAGTGTCAGTGAGTCTAGTACCAGTTGAGTCAGATCATGTCTAAAAGGGCCTTTATCTGAAGAGAAGAACCTCCTGTAAAGCGAATGGCAAATACCATGGATCTACGCCAATATTTTTCTAGCAAGAAGTAAGCTATATAACTAACTATGAGACAGAGTGATGTAACATGACCACGATTGATTTATTGTTCACTTTAGTTCTGGAACCACAGTACTACCTGGTGGCAGTTCCAGCAGTGCCTCTCTGCTTCATACATCCCATTCAGTCTGGAGTGGTGCTGATTCTTTATCAGACGAGAAGATGACCAGTCTAACTCTCTCATAGCTTGTGATAAAAGCAGTGCAGTTGTGTTGGCGAGGATAGTGATGGCACATGTACCAATTCTATTGTTGATGTTGAAGAGAGTGCTTTAGGAGGAAGCAGTGGTGTTTTGGCTTCAGATTCAAGTGAAATTAATCCTGATGTATATTCGGGAGACTTAGGCCAGGTAGTAGTACAACTGAGAAACCTCAGCAATAATGAGTTCTTCTCAAAAAACATTTTATTCCAACCAAAGGATTTCAATTCCCCACACATACCTTCAAAACTCAGAAATGGCAGTTTCAAAAGAGTTGGCGGGATAAGTACAAAGGCCTAACATATTTTCGGTCACAAGATGGTGGATTTTGCTTGTTTTGTGTAAATGTGAAGCATCCTTAAAAGAGTTAGGTCAATAGGCCTCTGACAAATTTTAGGAATGCAATTGAGAAGTTAAATGATCATTTTCTTTCCAAGAGTAGGAAGTCCCATCAGCTAGCTATAGAGAAAGCAATAAAGGAGAACAGAATGTCAAGCCGAGCTGAAATTATTGCTGGAAATCATTTAAAGCTCCATTCCAATGCTTCAACTGTCATTTTGTGGGGGAGACAAGCATTTGCTTTTAGGGGACATCATGAAGATGGGTATTAAATAGAATCTGAAAGTTCAGTGAGGCGAGGCCACTTCCTATACTAGTTGATTTTTTGCATCGATGCTGGTGATGAAGTTCTCAGAGAACATCTGTGTTCATGTGATCGTAATGCAATGTACACCAGTAAAGAAATGCAAAATCAAATGATTCAAATATATGCGAATATTATTCCCAATAAAATGTTGCCAAAAATCAGAGAAGCTAAGTTCTATTCTGTTATAGCTGATGAGGTAACTGATATAGCCAATGATGAGTAGCTGTCCATAAGTATTTGATTTGTTGATGGTTATACTCCACAAGAAAAGTTCCTTGCTTTTTATGAGTGTATGCCTGGTATGATGAGGCTGTAGCTAGTGATCTACTGCAGCAGCTGACTAGTGATCTACTGCAGCAGCTGACTGCATGGAAGTTGGAGCCACAATTTCTTCGAGGCCAAGCTTATGATGGAGCAGGTGCTATGGCAGGGAAGTCAAAAGGAGCAGCTGCATATATCACCAAACAATATCCAAAGGCAGTATACCCATTGTGCTGCACACAGATTGAATCTTTGTGTATTAAAATGTTGCAGTGTTCGAGAAGTAAATAATATGATGCAAACTGCTGACAAAGTAGCAATCTTCTTTGGAAACTCACCTAAGAGACAGCTAGAACTTGAAGCATGGATTGATGACATGGATGGTGAGAAACGAAAAAATTTGAAAGAGATGTGCCGAACCTGGATAGAGCGCCATGAAGCCTTCCCAAATTTTTTTTGACTTGCTATTGCCAGTAGTCAGTTGTCTAGAGGATATTGCTAACAGTTCAGCAACTGAGTGGAATCAAGATTCCCGATCTGATGTTCAATCACTCCAACTGGCTCTGTCTCAGTTTTCTTTTGTGTGGCTTTGGAAGCTACACATAGTGTTTTAGTTTATACTCGAGGGCTCAGTGTGAAGCTTCAGGGGCCTAATGTGGATGTAGCATATGCCTATTGTGAAGTAAACAATGTAAAGGGTGTTTTTCATGGGTCAAGGTCAAATGTGAATTCATTTCATAGTGAATCTACACAAGAGCTCTTAAAATGTCTGTAAGTGTTAGTGTGGAGGAATCCAGACCACGTCTAGCTAATAGACATTAACATCATCCAAATATCCAGACACAGAATTGCAGCGATTATTTTAGTAATTCTCCACTTACAAGAACGTTTATTTAGTTCATCTTTCATACAACAGAGTCCCTGCATAAGGTGAATGCACACACACACGAACCATTGTCTGCTCACATGATACAAAGGTGATGTGACCAGAATTAATTATACATGGAATGACCACAGCAAATGACTCACATTAATCCAAATACATTACACTCCTTCCTCCTTATTTGAAAGTAGCTTGATAAGGAACAGGAAGACAATGGATTTTTTGCGGGTAAGACTAAGGCTCCCCACTTTCGGCACTTGCATTCGAGTCGTCCACCGTTTCCATTTCTGGAGTCACCTCTGTAGAACTTGCTACTTCAACTTGGGGAATTACAATGTTCTTCGACCCTGTTTGTGGAATGTCTTCTGAAACTGTTGTCACTGTCTCAAAATTCTCTCTGTCTGGAACACTCTTTTCCTTTGCAACCCCCTGGTAACCCAACAATTGATCGATATGGCAACTCCAGATCTGTCCGTTCACTTGCACCTTGTACGATACTGGCCCTGTTTTATCCATGATCTTCCGCGGAACCCATTAAGGACCTGCACGGTGATTGAATGCTAGTATCTCTTGCCCAATCTCAAAACTACAACATCTAGCATGGGTATCGTGGTACTTCTTTTGCTCTGCTTGTTTCTTCAATACATGATCTTCGGTAGATGGCTTCAACAGATCTAGGCGTGTCTGTATCTGTCGTCTCAGGAATATCTCAGTTGGTGTAACTCCCGTGGTTGTGTGTGGTGTGATTCGATTTCTCATCAGGAATTGAGATAGCTTCTGAATAACTGTTCCTTTATCATTTTGTCCTGCCTTCAGAGCATTCATAAATGTCTGAACAAATCGTTCAGCCTACCATTGGTTGCCAGATGGTAAGGGGTACTCCTCAGATGTTCAATACCATTTTCCACCGTGAATTCTTGGAAGGTACTAGCTGTGAACTGGGGTCCGTTATCCGATACTAACTTCTTTTGTAGACTATACCGTGCAAACAAGGTTCTTAAGGCATCCAATGTTTTCTCAGTCGTGAAAGTATTGAGGCCCAGCAGCACGTCATAGTGTAGATCCGCAGACCCTGCCATTGAGATGTTGTATCTCTGTCCGTCGATTTTACAGCACACCTCATGAACTGGGACTTCACCGGACTGCTCCGGAAACACTTCAACCAGATTGTGGATGTTGGTTCAGCCAGTGGCGCTCCAAACGACTGAAGTTGGTTAACAAGATCTGTGCTGATGAGGGTATCATCTGCCATAGTGTCGACCATATATTTCACTGGAAAGTTGGCAATCTCGCCGTAGATAGAGGGGCGACTCATCCTTTGATCTGGCTGCTTCTCTGAGGCAAGGGTCAATACCTGCTTATTGGGGCAGTTGGTTCCAATGTGGCCCCACTGCTTGCACTTAAAAGCACATGGGGCCGCGCTCGGCATCGAAATATCTTGAGAGCTTGTGAGGTCGATTCGAGAGCCAGCCTTGCTGAGCCGGGGCATCTCCCATGGGTCTCTGCATCTGCTGTGACAGCTGCTGTGTAGGCTGCTGTGTTTGTTGAGGGTACTGTGCCTGGTGCACAGCTTGCTGAGGACTTGTCCTCTGTTGTTGCTGACATCCATCTGGCTGCTCCTGGTTATGGCAGTCTGGATGGGGATGGGCCATGTCTGTCCGAAACGTCGACCCTGACCCCATTGCTGTCTTCAGTTGTGAGGAGCTGAGCGGTCCTGTCTCCATGCCTAGCCTCGTCCCCAGCGCGATTCTGTCACATACTCGTCTGCGTACTCTGCCATTTCTATTATGGTTTTCGGCTTGAGGGACCTTACATGGGCTGCCACCTTAGGATTCAGGTGCCTGTACAGGATTTCCATTGTTACTAGTTGGCGCATCTGCTGGACGGTAGAGCAACTTCTTGTACACGATGAGCAGGCATCCAGTGCATGTAGTCCAGTTTGCAGGACCGGTTCATTGGCATCAATGATGGGGTCCAGCCAATGGTCGAATCTCGTCGAAGTCGAAACCCCCATGTGAACGAGTGGCAATTGTTTAAGAGTGGCATAGTCGGCTGCTTGCTCGGGCGGTATCATCATTGCTGCACTAATCAAATCGCCACGAAGCAACACCTTTAACTACATTGTCCAACAGTTCACAGGCACCTCATGTGCCATCATATGAGAATCAAATCTTGAGAGGTCTACCTCTCCTTGGGGTCCTGAACGAATGGGGGGCAACTGCTGCACCTTCGGGGCTGACTGCACTGTCACTGGTCCTCCTAGTGCTTCTGACATAAGCTTGGCATTCTGCACCTGCATGTCCCTCATCTGCTGAATGAGTGCTGCCACCGTCGGGTTGATTGCAACTGCTGCTACTGTAGGCGTCGGTCCATACATTTCTTGACGTGCTGTTAGTACAGATGAGTCCCAGACCGTGTCTGTCTTAGTCGAGTCCTCATCCAACGGTCGATAAATCCCTGGTTTGTCCAGAAGTGAAGAGGTCATCGCAAACTGGGAGTTAGTTCTTGTCAGCCAGTCTTTTGCTCCTCCTTTCATGGCCTTCTATCGCCGTTGTCTGTTCTAACTCTTCATCCGACATGGTGTCTATACTTAAATCAAGAGCAAGGTAAGGAATTGTATTCCACTCCACTCACAGTTATAATTGTCCCTTGATGCTGGTTTTAGCTGTTGTCTTGGACTGTCACAGGTCGCTATGGACTTTTCCCTGTCTTGTCGAGGAGTTGGTAGCTACTGTTCACTTCAATGGTTCTGGATTCGAGGTTCTACTGCCACCAGATGTTAAGGTTTACACAACTAGTGCCCCAACAACACAATGCCCAATGGCAAACAATACACCAAATGTAGCATTTTACAAGATTTAATTCTCCAAATATCTCTTTTTACAAGCATCCCAGTCTCTAAATAATGCCTCATGAGTCTTGGCCTTATAAGGTAAGAATACAATGCATACCAGTCAATAATAGCTAGTTTAATTAGCCGATTAGCGCCTCCTTTGTTCTTGATCTCCTGACCTGCTGCAGGCTGTAGTGACTGTTCCTCTTTAGGCTGCTTGTTTGTGGAGGGCTGGGCCTAACAGCATACACATCTTTATTATCATATATACCAACTCGCTGTAAGAACTTCATGTTGGCTGAAAAAGGTAGTACCTCTTCGAGGCTTTGGGTTGTCCTTAGATGAGCTCCTTAGGAAAGTGTTTACGGTTTGTTCTTATAGTCCCACTTGCTGTAGTCCCCATAGCATACAAGTCTTTGAATAGTTAATTAAGGGCTTGTATAGAAACATAATTATAGAGAATACCTCAGATGCAACTTAGATTTGTCATCAAAACTCACAGGCTTCCATTGTCTAGTGACTTTGTTGGCTGCTCGTTGCTGTTGAGCATAGAGATTTGTTTGTATCAGCATTTTATCATAAAAGGAATGCGGCAAACAGGTACGAGTATCTTTTACACCAACTGAAATCCCACACGGACCTGGAATATTACCTATGAAATTTATCGCTGAATGTTGAGTGCAAGTTTTGGTTAATATCCATTTGGAGCCAGAACCATCACAACTTGTGTTAGCACTACCACCCCCTCTAGGCCCACCATGACCCCCTTTGTGCCAGTGCAACCCCTTGCATTACCAAGACCTCTTGCACCACCACCATGTCTTCCACCAGCACCTCTTGTACCACCACCACATCCACTTACGCTGCTACAACTTCCAGGGACCTGATACTGATCGGGTGAACTAGATCATGTTGATGAAGGTCTAGAATGAGATCGAGATTGTGGTGATGTAGACAATGAATGAGAAGATGAAGAGGGCAGTGGTATTGCATGATTTTCCCCCCTTTTTTCCCCTTCTTTTTTCCCCCCTTCTTTTTTTCCTTCTTTTCCCCCCCCCCCTCCAAATACATGCTCAATAGCCACTGGCTAATGCAAAGAGCACACAATACACACAACACATGAAATACATTATGAATGTTATGAAATTGTTTGTATGTAATGTTTAAATAAGCTAAGAGAACAGGATTCCTTAATATTGTTCGGAAGAGCATTCCACTTACGAATGACAGAAGGGAAAAAAGATACATTAAAAGACTGAGTACGAGGGGAAATGAAAGTAAGGTTGAGGGGGTGGTATGATCTAATGTTGTAAGGTGGAGGAGGCTGATGTGCAGGCAGTGAGGTTGGAAAGTCAATGTAATTATGCAAAAGCTTAAAGAGAAGTATGAGTTTAGAGTTGAGAGGAGAGTGTAGGGAGTTTTAGATTAGAACGTAAGAGGGAATAGTCAGAGGACCAGTCTTTAGAACAAATTTTGCATGCAAAGAATTGTATTTTTTGGATAGACATGGAGAGGTGCGCAGATTGTGGGTCCCATAGAAAAGAACAGTATTCAAGGTTCAAGGTGAGGTCTTATTAGAGAGGTGTATAGACGCAGAAGAGAAGAGGAGTCAGAGTGATGATAAAATTGTCGGTATAAGAGGCCTAAGAGACGACGAGACTTACTACAAATGAAGGATATGTGTTTAGAC
Source organism: Cladorhizidae sp. MBARI D1340-BT2 (assembly GCA_028752905.1). Lineage (NCBI taxonomy): Eukaryota > Metazoa > Porifera > Demospongiae > Poecilosclerida > Cladorhizidae > Cladorhizidae sp. MBARI D1340-BT2. Next base: position 25,900,167 of record JAQNBH010000014.1, on the reverse strand, counting down.
CAGGATAGTGTTGAAGATAAGAGAACACCCAGATACTTGAACTCGGAGACTAAATCAAGAGAGGAACCAAGTAGGTAGAGCGAGGGCAAAGTTTTGAAGATAGGAGAGACTTTGTAAGTTATAAACATCCATTTAGATTTTGAAGAATTTAATGTAAGAAAGTTGGATGAGATCCAAGAGGAGACAGTATCAAGATTTTGTTGAAATAGGGAGAAATCAGAAAGGGAGTTAACAGGTTGGAAAAGTAGGATATCATCAGCATACAGAATAATCTTGCAGGAAGAAGACAGAGGGACTTTACATACTCCATTAATATAAATGAGAAGGGGCCCAAGGATTGAACCTTAAGGGACACCAGAAAAAACTGGAAGAGGGGAGGAGGTGGACCCAGAAATGACCACCTGTTGATGAGAGCGGCATGAAAGATAAGAATGGAGCCATTTGAGGAGCCAAGGGGGACATTGGAGAGTTGAGAGAAGGTGTAGTAGGGGTGTATGAATCAAAGGCTTTTTTTAGGTCAAGGAAGCAGGCACACACAGCTTTATTATGTTGAAGAAGCGCATGGAAAGAATGGACAGCTAAGAGGAGGGCAGATGAAGTAGAGCGGTGAGGGAGAAAACCAAACTGAGACGGAGAGATGAGATTGGAATCAAGACAGAAGTTGTAAAGAAGACGGTGCACATGTTTTTCAAGTACAATAGAGAGAAGAGAGATAGGTCTGTAGTTTGAGGGAGAGCTGAGATTTGAAGTGGACTTTGGAATGGGAACAATGTTGGATAATTTCCAATCATTGGGGACATAACCAGCACGTAGAGAAAGATTAAATATGTGGGTGAGGGGAGAAGAAATGTTGAGAGCAGTCGCTTTCAAAATGCGAGAAGAGATAAGATCAGGTCCAGAGGCAGTGACAGATGGTAGTCGATTAATCAGGTAAAGCACTTGATCCTCAGAACATATAAAGTCAGAGGGACATGAGGTATTAGTGGACAGAGAAGAATTGGGAGTAAGTGGAGGAGTAGAAAAATTGAAACATTCACAGAAGAATTTATTTAAAATATCAGCTTTTTGTTCATTAGAGGAGAATAAAAATCCATTATAAGACAGGGTGGGAACTGTTGACGAGTCTTTCCTCAGAGAACGAACATAAGACCAAAATGATTTGGGGGAGGATGAGAGAGATCGGAAAAAGGAGAGCTTGTTGAGGCGAAGAGTAAAGGATATTTTATTTCTTAATGCACGATATGCAAGGAAGAGTGAAGGAGAGTTGTACTTTTTGGCCAGAGCATATAGGTGCTGTCTTAATTTCATTTTACATATTAGATCACGATTGACCCAAGGAGGATGAGAAGGTGGGAAGACAAGTTTAGAGGGAACACAGGAGTTTATTACTTGCAAGAAATTTACTTGCAAGAAATTTACTTTAAAGATCCTCCACGAAGTGTCAATGTCCGGTGAGAGAATGCGGTTCCAATCGATGGAATCTAGAAGTTGATTGGCCATATCAAAGTCAGCCCGGTGGTATAACCAAACCCTCCGCCTAGAAGAATTACAGTACTTGGAGGGGGAGGCAAAGACAGAAACAGATGTGAGTATGGCATTATGATCAGAAGAGACTGGTGGTAAAATACAGCAGTTAGTAGGACAGTCAGAGGGTACAAGAACAAGATCAATAATAGAAGGTTTTCCAGTGTGTGAGTAATGAGTAGGAGATGTGGCCACCTGATTCAGAGAAAACAAATGGCATAGAGCAGTGAGGTCATTGGAAAGAATTGATGCACGAGAAGGATCAGTATTAAAATCACCAGAGATAATTAAGTTTTTAAGATCTTTTGGTGCTAAGGAGATCAATAAGTAAGCATATATCATTAAGGGGGCGATAGAAGGAACCAATGGTGGCTACTTGACTGTGTGTGCTGACAGAGATAAGGAGAAGTTCTAGTTTAGAATTTAAATTTATAGGAAGAGAACAAGCGTGAAGGGAAGAATGGACATATATGGCAACACCACCACCCCGACGACTTCTATCAAGACGGAAAATTGATGCTGAAGATTGAGGATCTGTCAATAAAATTATTGTTTCTAGCTAGCTAGCTAGACACAAACAAGCTATTTTTACCTTGATCATGTTAGGATCTAAGAGTAGCATCTATGACAAGGGTCTGAATTGTTCATAGCAAAAGACTGGCGAATAGAACCATCAGAAGACAATATATCACTTGATAGGAGGCATTGTGAACCAGTAGCATCAATGCAGTCACCAGCTGACTCTTCACCATCCTCACTCTCCATATCTAGGTCTAAAGAACTAACCTCCAACTCGTCTATATCATCATCACTCAGTTCATCATCACTCAGTAAGGAAAGAACTTCATCCAAAGCAAACATCCGTGAGCTTCTTCGTGAGCTTGACTCAGCCGTAGCAATAGTACATAATAATTATACCAAATTGAAGCACACCGCGTGCTCAGTCACATAGCAATTAAGTTTTGAGAAAGTTATGTGGGGAACAATTGACCCACTTCCAGTAGGGTCAATTAGCTAACCTTACCCGTAGATTTGTCTTTGAAATCTCCGGCTATGGCCCTTGAACTCTGGCTATGCCCCCTCCGTAATCCTGGTTATTCTGGCTGGGGGAAAGATAAATCGACAGCAAGTGTGGAGAAAGCCGGAAGTTAGCAGCGGTTCCAATATGCACGATGCTTTTGAGCTCCACAAAATAGTGGACGAGCTGCCCCTGAAAATATGTGCGCTTGCAACATGGGGTAAGTCTATAGTCTCAATAGTACCTATTGCAAATTTGTGGACAGTAGGGCACACCTCTTCCATAGCTAGTGTTTCAGAATTTTTCTTGTGTGTTCCTTGATTTGTTCATGGTACTGTGATACAAATACTTTTAATATTTTAAGCAACACTGCAGTTGAGGTAAGTTGACAATAACACATCTTGACAACATCACACTGGGTACATGGGGACACACACTGGACAAATATCACACCAAGATAAGGCAGGTTGAACTAGGTATAGCTCTATGGCAGTGTTTCCCAAACTTTTTAGCCCAGGGGCTGGTGGGGACTACCCTGAGTGTGTCGTAGGCCAGAGCCAGGGGATGAGGGGGGGGGGGGGGTGAATAGGACAAGAACATTTTTGCTTCTATATTACTGGTACATGTGAAGCAAGCAGAAAACACATCGCAGTTGCACAAAGTAATCATAATCAGTGTGAAACATGGAATTGCTTTTACTGGTCGATGATGACATCGATATCAGGCTTGAGATGGGAAGAAGCCACAGTGTCTTCCAAGTGTGCATCAGTGTGCATCAGAGATCAAATTCAGGTACTTGGACTTGGCAGTGTTGCCATAATTTTTTGGATAATTTCCAAATTACTCGCTAGAGGTGCTAGTTGTTATAGTTGTTATCCAATATTTTGGCAACCAAAAATCCCCCAAAAATCCAAACAACAATTTCATGAGAAATAACATACTAAAGTGTGTTCATAGCATTTACACATGTCTTTAATAGTTCAGTGTTTGGTTTAAATTCATAGCATTTTTTAGGAACATTGAATTGCACTGTTAAAAGTGAATTTAATGTAGAAATTCCTAGTCTGTTTCTGTGCTTCATTTTGTTGAGACCAATGTGGCTGAATAAACGTTCGGTATCAGCATTGGGGGTATAACTAGAATGGCTTTTGTGAGTTTTGCCAATGTGGAGTAGCGATACTTAGTTTCCAAGCAGTCTTTGATTTGGCTGATTGCATGCCGATACTTATCCACCTCTGTGATGGCCGTGACTTTAGGAGGTAATGGCGACGTGCAGAAATCCATAAATTCCTCTTGAAGGCTGGGTTTGTCACCAACTTGAACTACCTGAGGAACACTCTGCTGCAGCAAGCACCTGAGCCATACTGTAAATATTGTTGTAAGCCTGGTTGAAGCCATTTGAGATTGGAGAGTAACTTGTGACTCATAGGTAATCGTTTGACAGCTCCCTTGGCTGCAGCAATCCACCAAGCTTGGATAGTCTTCCTAAATTTTCTCACATCTTCAGATGATAATACATCCTCTTCTTCAAGGTATGATAATGTGTTGTGACCTACGAAAACTTCGTGTAAAGAGGAGATACTCTTCTGAGTTATCAATATATACACACTTGTGAAACATGTTCAGCAGCACACACGTACTCAGAATTCATGAACCGCAACAGAAAATTTCGTATTAAGCCATTGAGCTCTTGGTAGAGAACATGAAGAATTGGAGGTTGCTGCTGCATGTACGTTGTGACAGGAATTGGATCTTAGTGCATCACCTAAGGGTCTCTACCCTGATCTAGCCTATTCTGCCACTTATTGGTAATGCTGCCACCAGGTACTTTAAGGCTAAGCACCAACCTATCCTAGCCTAGTGCCTACTAGCTAGACAACCAGCTTGTTGTAAAGTATCTTGAGGCCAAGGTATCCACACATTCAGTTACACACTCAGTATAGTGTCTCAACAACACAGACTCTGTAAAAACTGGGACCTTAATTAGAACTCCAGAGCCTGGTTATGACTATACAAGGACAACACCAGGTGCTAACCAATAACAATGTCCAGTGGTGAGCATGCTCAATCACTCCAGCTAGCACAAACACACATGCATGTAATAAGGTGAACAATATCTAAATCCATCTAATTATGTTCAGTCTCAGTCCCTTTGATCTTTCCCTTGCTTGTGTCACAGCTGCTCCTGTGACACCCTTCCCTTCTCCTTCTTGAGTGTCGGACTCTCATCACGACTCCATGCCTGCCTGGATAGGGCATCTGCATTCTGGTGACGCACTCCAGCACGGTGTTCGATGGTAAATACATTTAAGGCTGCAAAGCCAGGGCCCACCGCGTAAGTCGTCCCGACTCCTCCTTGCATCGGTCTAGGTAAACCAGGCTGCGATGATCTGTCACCACTTTGAACGGCCTTCCTGACAACTACACACGGAAGTGTCAGATGGCAGCCACCACTGCCAAGCACTCCTGCTCGGTCACAGAGTAATGCTGCTCTGCCGGTTTGAGGCATCGTGAGAAATATGCCACTGGGTGGTCAGTCTCGTTCGAGTCCATCTGGCTCAGTACCGCTCCTATGCCGGTTCCTGATGCATCAGTGTGTAGAGTAAAGTCCTTTCCTTCGTCTGGACTGGATAGTACTGGGTCGTGTGATAACGCCTCTTTCAATGCATCAAATGCTTCATCCATCCTTGTCGACCAGAATATGCTGCTATCTTCCGAGTAGCCTCTGTCAGCGGCACGACGATCGATCCATATGCAGGGATGAAGCGCCTATAATAGTTCGCCAATCCTAGGAATGCCCGCATCTCTTTCTTTCGTCTTGGCTTCTTGTAGTTCAACAGTGCATCAACTTTAGCTTGCAACGGCCTCACCATCCCTTCTCCAACCTGATGTCCCAAATATTGACAGCTCTTGCCAGCTATCTTGCATTTGGTTGTCTTTAAAGTTAAACCCGTTTTCTGCAGTCGTTCAAACACGGCTCTGAGGTGGTCAATATGCTCTCCGAAGCTACGACTAAAAACTACGACGTATCAGCAACGTCAGCCAACACGGTGTTCATCAAACGCTGGAAGTTTGATGGTGCATTCCTTAAACCAAAGGGCATACACACATATTACCACTTCCCAAATGGAGTCACGAAGGCTGTCTTTTCGATTGATTCTGGATCTACCAATACCTGATGGTAGCCTTTTGCTAAGGCCAATGTTGATATGTAGCTTGCTGAGCCTAGCTTGTCCAGCAAGTCTCCGATGTGGGGCAAGGGGAACGGGTCAGGAGTAGTTACACTGTTCAGTCTCCTATAGTCGATACAAAGTCTTTTTGACCCGTCCTTCTTGCTGACTAACAATGCAGGGGAAGCCCAAGGGCTCCTTGATGGTCTAATGACTCCCAGCTCCAGTAGTTCTTTCACTGCCTTCCTCATCTCATCCATCTTTCTTTCTAGGATCTAGCCTGTACGGAGGTCGGTGGATTGGGTAGGGTGTGCTGGTATGAATCACTAGCGGGTTGACATATGTCCTCCCTGGTTCATCCCTACAGATCTTTTCAAAGTCCTTCAGCAATGCTTTCACTACTCCTACTTGCTCCATGGTAAGTTGTTCGTCCAGGGCAGGGCTGCCCTCCTCCCCTTCTTCTCGTTTGCAAGGACCCAAGTCTTCAACATCATCATGGCTCTCAATGCTCAAGCAGCTTGCAACAGGAGAGTGATACACTTTCAGCATGTTTATATGTCTTTTCAGGGTCTTTCTCGGATCATTCGGGGCTACCAGCAGGTAAGTAGTGCTACTGATCTTTTGTTTCACTAGGAATGGACCGTCCCACTTTGGCTCAAGTTTTGGGGTCAGTCCTGGCGTTCTCACCATCACCAATTCTCCTTCATTCAATTCTCTTGCCTTTGCTTTTCTGTCGTACGTTTGTTTGTACTTCTCTTTCATTCTTCTTTCGTTGTCTTTGGAGCTCTCTCTTATCATCTCCAGCCTTTCTTGTATAGTCGTGATATACGTCACTACATTGGTTGGGGTTGTGGATCTGCTTGTTCATCTTCCTTTCAGTCCTTTCAGGGCTTGCAAGGGTCCACGGATCTGGCCACCAAACAGCAACTCTGATGGGGAGTATCCAGTCGTCTGGTTTGGTGTTCTTCGATACTCGCCCAGTAGATGCGGTAGAGCTGTAAGTCCCAGCGTCCTCGCCATTGCTTCAAGACTTTCCTAATCATGGACTTAAGTGTCGAGTTTAGCCTTTCAACCATGCCATCAGTGGCAGGATGGTAGGGAGAGGTGGTTATTGTCTTCACTCCCAAAAATTCATATAGCTCCTTCAACAGTTTTCCCACAAAGTTTGTGCCACAGTCTGTAAGGATCTCGTTTGGCACGCCTGTCCATTCAAATAGTTGAGTTAGCTTCTCTGCTATCACAAAACTTTCAGTTGATCCGAGTGGAAAAGCTTCTGGCCTTCTTGTGGCATAATCTGCCACAAAACGGTGTCCTCCTTCAGTTGTCGTTGGTAGGGGACCCGTAATGTCCATTGCTATTCGGGAGAATGGTTCATCCACTATGGGTAATGGTTGGAGAGGGACAGGTGGCAAGCTCCTGCCAGATGTTTGGCATTCTGGTCAATCTTCACACAAGGTCCTGACTTCCTGGTGCAGACCTGGCCAGTAAAATTCATCAGTGATATGTTGAGTCGTTCGGTCTCTGCCCATATGTGCCGGTTTGTGAGCTAACGACAGAATGATGTTTCTGTACTTTCTTGGCCAGCAAAGCTGTGCTGATTTATTCCCAAGTCTGTCTTCTGCCTTCCTCCACAACATGCCATCCTCGACATAAAACTTAGATTGTGTTGGCTGTTCAGCTTTCTTCCACCATGTAGTCAACGTCGGGTCATTCCTTTGCTCTTGTCTTAACTCCTCTGCACTCACATCCAGTGGGTGTCCTTTCTCCTCCTGCAAGTGCTTCTGTCTTCCATGCCTCTTCTGGGCCCGTGTTTGCTTGGGCTTGGAGTCTGGCCTCGGATTTTCATCCTCTTCTTCTGTATTGCTGGAACCAGGCTCAACTCCTTGATCATCTGGTACACCAACCCATGGTTGTTCTTGATCACCTTCTTCGTCAGTGGAGTATAGTCATCCAATGCTTTGGCTGGTTTAACATCCTCCAACTCCTGACTTGTATCATCAGTTTCTTTCGTGCTCTGGGATCTGGTCATCACCATTCCCATCCACTTGTGGTAAAGTTGCCTTGTGCCCAACTCCCAAAGTCCTGGCATGTCATTGCCCAACAATACTCCGTGCTTGAGGTTGTCAACCACCAGCACTTCCAACTCTCCTTTCTTATCGTCCACTTGCAGGGTAAGTCTGGCGATGTCATGCTGTCGTACATCTCCTCCATATGATTCAGCAGTCTTCTTTCTGCCTAGCAGACACTCTGGGGGCACCAAATCTGCTCTTACTGCTGTCTGGTCTGCCCCGGAATCCAACAAGATGTCACTGCATGTCTTGCCTTGCACCAAGCCTTCCACAATAGCCTTTCCGCTCACCTCCGATCTGACCAGCTGTGCTTCTTACTTTCCAGTCAGTGGAGTGTCAATGTCTAAGCTAGCCAGAGTGGGTGGCTCAGCCTTGACTTTGTAGTTTTCTCTCTTGGTTCTGCAGTCTGCAGCTATGTGCCCAACATGGCCACACTTGAAGCAGGTCAGCTTAGATCCCCACTCTCTCCTTCTCATTTCACTTCCAGCGGATGGTCCAGTGCTTTCCCTTGACTTTGTCTTTGCTTGAATCATTCCAGTCGTCACTTCTTCTTGTTTCCATCTAGCTTTCTCTCTCGTGTGAGGCAGCTGGTATTTTTGTTCGAGTCTGCCTCCCTTATGCTGTCTCTCACTGTTTGGTCCTTCTGGGCTAGTCCAGCCTCGTGCCGTCACAAATCTGTCGGCCAACTTAGCAGCTTCTGATGCTGTTTTTGGTTCTCGATCTATCACATGCTCAGCCAGTTTCCTTGGCATATACTTTAGGAGAATATCCAATACTCCCAACTGAATCATGTCCTCCATGGACGTGCACCTCTCGATCCAATGTCGATACAACTTGGTAACTCGATGAGCCATCATAGCCCAGTTCTCGGTTGTCGTCATCTGGACACTATCGAGTTTTTCCCCGATATGACTGAGTATCAATAATGATATCTAGTCAATATGGCTTCTCTTGTCTTGGCATAGTCTACTCGGTCTTCCTTTGGCAAACTAGTGTAAGTCTCGGATGCCTCTGGTCTCAGTATGGGCGCCAACTGCTTCGTCCAGTCCTTCTCGTCCACCTGATATGTGGTCATATGCACCTCAAATGCCTCCAGATAGTCTACCGGATCTTCAACTTCTTCTATCGTCCTGAATCGGGGTACTTTCTCCCATGGTGGAGTAGCCACTGGGATTGCATCCTCCAATATCACTGAACGCTCGTCACTCTTCACCGCCAACAACAGTTGCTCCCACTTCCTTTCTCTCTTCATCAATTCATCCCTCTGTCTTCTCAACTCATCTTCTCTCCGCTCCTGCTCCTTCAACTTCTCCTCCTTTCTTTCGTTCAACTCTCTCTTCCGTAGTGCCTTTCTCTCCCTGTCCCGCTGTTCGTCCTTTTGGGTTAGGTACATGAGCAAGGCAGTTATGTCCATCGGCCCCGTCACGGGTCTTTCCAACTTTACGTCATCATCTTCCTCCTCGCTCTCCAATTCAGATGAGTGTTCATCCACCTCCTCACTATCCTTAACCTCCTCCTGAGATCGGGGTTGTTCCTTCTTAGATCTGGCTCGATTCGTCATAGTCCAGATGCTCGTTTTCTGTTTCGAAAAGTTTGGTTGCTTCCGGTGCCTACACTGAGTACTCGACTCAAATAATCACAATTCAATCGATCGACCTTAGCTTAGCTCAGCTATACTCTAGGACTCAGTATCCACTACCAGCAACCTCAATTCCACTTTTCAGTAGCGACTTAGCTGTAACTGTCTTAGCTTCAGTAGTCCTAACTTCAGCAGACTAACTCCAGCTATCCCACCGGTGCCACCAGTTGTGACAGGAATTGGATCTTAGTGTATCACCTAAGGGTCTCTACCCTGCTCTAGCCTATTCCGCCACTTATTGGTACTGCTGCCACCAGGTGCTTTAAGGCTAAGCACCAACCTAACCTAGCCTAGTGCCTACTAGCTAGACAACCAGCTTGTTGTAAAGTATCTTGAGGCCAAGGTATCCACACATTCAGTTACAGACTCAGTATAGTGTCTCAACAACACAGACTCTGTAAAAACTGGGACCTTAATTAGAACTCCAGCCAGAGCCTGGTTATGACCATACAAGGACAACACCAGGTGCTAACCAATAACAATGTCCAGTGGTGAGCATGCTCAATCACTCCAGCTAGCACAAACACACATACATGTAATAAGGTGAACAATATCTAAATCCATCTAATTATGTTCGGTCTCAGTCCCTTTGATCTTTCCCTTGCTTGTGTCACAGCTGCTCCTGTGACATACCTGTTGAAATTATTAACAATTGGTAATGCAGAACATAGAAAGAGCAAGTAAGCTTTGGTCAGAGGCTTTTCAAGTACAATTTTTACTCTTCTCATTACTGCCTGCTTATCCTCAGTATATACTTCGAAAGTATGAGAGTAAGGCTTCATATTGCTCTCATAAGACGATTTACACAAGCTTAAAAGGCTGAGCCATCGTGTTTGGCATGCTTTTAACAACTTGTATGGCTTGCATTCCACAAAACGTTGAAATTCTTCAAACTGTCGCAGTTTCCTTGGGCTCTTCTGGAAATAATACCATACATCAGTTGTCAGATCTTCCAATTCATCAGGCAAGACTTTGCATGCCTCATTTGCTATTAGTGCTGCTATGTGACAATGACAATGAAGAGCAACTAAAGCTGGCTGCTTACATCGTAACGTGATCACTGAATTTCGTGCTCCCAACATTACATTGGCCCCATCTGTACCTAATCCGACAAGATTATCATAAAGGAGGGTAGTTTATTCTTGAAAATGCTTATCGATTGCGTTAAATAGCAGCTCTGAAGTTGCCCTCTCTACACTGTCTAGGGCAATGAAGACACATCTCACCTGTCCTTGGGTGTTATCGAAAAATCGAAGCATAATAGCAGCTTGTTGTGTAACGGTAATATCAGTTGTCTCAATAGTTTGGAGGCTGAAGTATTTAGTCTCTCTAACTGTTGCGGAAATGGTTTTCCAACAATCCTGGGCAATAACTTTCAACACAGCTGTTGCTTTAGTACGACTGCACTTGAACTCTTTAGCAATAGAAGAATCAGGAAACATCAACTTGAATAGTTTGGTACAATGATCTCCCAATTGAAAGGCAAGATGGTGCTCTCCAAGGAAATATGCGAAGAGTACTTCTGCACGGATTACAGACTCCTCTCCTATTGGCCCCAAGTTGCTGTAGAGGCAGTACACCCACACCATCTTTTTCTGGGTGTTTGTGTAATTTCGTTTCCTGATGTCTCCTGAGATCTCTAGTACCACGGTTTATATCGCGAGAGCACTTCATACAAAAGGCAAAAGAAGATCCCTTTCTCGAAGTTGTGGCCCATGGGAAAGTCTTTGCATACTGTCTACGATAGACACACAATCGCTTTTTTTCAGACTTATAAGACCTGATAGATGTAGAGATTTGACTGTCAATGTCAATTTGTGAAACCTCATTATCAGAGTCAGAATCCATATCTGAAGAATCTTCTTCTGGTAACCTTGAAGTACTGGATGCCATAGCTAACTCTTTCTCTGACACTCACTGTGAAAGATTCTAACTCTTGCACAAATCAGGCTTTAAATACCCAACCAGATAGCTCATGCATGAGCATGCACATAGATCAAAGGGTTCTGGCTCTGCAGCATATTCCTGCACAGACCAAGTGACCACATGAATATTCCTGCACAGACCAGGTGACCACAAAATGACCACACTCAGCTAATAACACAGAGAGTGGTTTTGAAATAGGCTGCACATGGTCTGATATGCATGAAATGTCAAACAATTTTCTAAAATCCATAAAATCCAAACAGAAAATTTAAGGTCAGTCTTGCCCATTTTTGTTGAATTTTTATTATTATTATTTGCTTGTATCCTTTCTAAACATAAACATCTGTACAAACTGTCTTTCAAATTTGAAGACATTTGGATGCACAAGTTATGGTGGATTTTATCCAGGCTTTCACTTGCATTCAACTGGAAATTGAAGAAGAAGGTGAATTCCAACTTCAGGAAAGTTTGATTGATCATAACTCTACCCGAGAGACTTGCTAAAAATATCAGAACACAGCTTATTGCAAGCAGAATCACTGCGAGCGTAAATTAATTGAGCATAAATTCATAAAAAATGGAAGTACTGCATGCGATTATACTAGGCTTAATTTTTTTTAGCGTGCGACTAAGATCCAAGATGCCAGCCAAGAAGAAGACTCTAAAGGGCTACATGCGCAAGGGACCCAAGATATTCTTCTACAGGAAGCCTGGTCATACTTCTGCCGCCTCTACTACTTCTATGGATGCTGCCCCAACTCCTGCTCCTGCCGCCCTTACTCCTGCCGCCCCTACTCCTGCCACGGGCTAGGGCTAGGACTAGGGCTAGGGCACCCCTACTCCTGCCGCCCCCTACTCCTGCCGCCCTTACTCCTGCCGCCCCTACTCCTGCCGCCCCTACTCCTGCCGCCCCAACTCCTGCCGTCCCTACTCCTGCCGCTCCTACTCCTGCCGCCCCTACTCCTGCCGCCCCTACTCCTGCACCTGCTGCCCCTACTCCTGCCGCCCCTACTCCTGCCGCCCCTACTCCTGCCGCCCTTACTCCTGCCGCCCCTACTCCTGCCGCCCCTACTCCTGCCGCCCCTACTCCTGCTCCTGCCGCTCATAGCCTACCTTTTCATGAGGTTTCTGTGTCCTCAAAGAAGATAAGACTAGCTAGTAAGTATAGTAAATATTTAGTTATAGGATCAAAGTTATAGGATCAAACTTGCAAATTTTCTTTACTTGTATATATAATATATATATCAAGGATTTCTATATGCTGCACTGTTTGTGGCAAGAAATCTTTCATTTCCGACCCCTATCGTGCTGAAGACCAAAATATCAATAGCAGGGCACATTTGGCCATGAGGACCATAGTAAAAGGGAGAGCTGCCATGGCCACATTCACCGGCATGATGGGAATATCTCCCCCCATCACATCCAAGCACTTCTCCAACTACACAGGCAGCTTGCGGGATGCTACTGATCTGGAGAGACAAGCGAACTTTACTGCTGTTGTTGCCCACCTCCGTAGGGATGCAGCTCCTGATGAAATACTAAATGTGACTGTGGCTTGTGATGGAACTTGGTCCAGGCGAGGTGCTCTCTTTTGGGTAGTGTCGTGGCTTCCTGGGATACTGGACAGGTGTTGGATGTGGAGGTGCTTAGCAGATGGTGTAATTATGTGTCAACGGATGCCCACCCTCAACACCACTTGTGCCCCAGTGGACTGACCTCCTGGTGTAAGCACAACAGGGCCCTGGCCAGGAGAGAGGCTCCTCCACCCAGCCATCCTACCATCTGTGCGGAGGTAGCTCCCTCCGCAAAGAAGGTGTTTGAGGACCTATCCGCTGACACACTCATGGAACGTTGCATGCTAGTGGCCACACAAAACCTGAACGAGTCGTTCAATAGCCTCATCTGGAGTCGCTGCCTGAAGGTAGAGTTCAGTACTGCAGATGTGGTGGAGATCTGCATGAGCTTGGCAGTCATCACTTTCAACTCTGGGATGAGGGCATTGAGGCCGCTATTTGGACGTCTCGGGATGGAGTGTGGTGCTACCACTGCAACGTTCCTAGGCTCCAAGGACAGTGCCAGGATTTGAGGTCGGAATATGCGGGCCCCACGAGTTGGTCAAGAAGAGATGCCAGGCCATGCGGTTGGAGAGAGTCCAGGAGGAGGAGGAGGTGACCTATGGGGCAGGACAATTTCAAACCGGCTCTTTTCATAGCCATTTTACCTTTTTTCCCTTCAAACCCGGCTCTTTTCAGAGCAGCCCCCTTCCAAGAGATTCACCTGATACATGCAATCTAGTGGTAATTACAATGTACTTACTAGAAGAACACTTAGTGCCCCAAAAAATAGGTTAATTTTCAATTTAGAAGTACCAGTCCCAAGTTATAGTCATGTGAATGTACCATATGTTATACCCATATTGGTTGACTTTGTCATAACACTCCTTTTAGTGTTGTGGTTAAATAGTTCTGATGGAATGAAGTTACTCTATTGCATCTATAAAAAAGGAAGTTTGTATAGGGCATTTTTTTCCAAGGGAATATTTTTTGTGACTCTTGTCAGAATTTTTCAAAACCTCTATACTTTACTGAAACTTCTTATAAAGCACATAATTAGAAACTCTTGCAGAAAGGTATAAAAATAACCTATAGGGGATGAAGGACAACAAAGTTATGGACGTTTACATAAACTATGATAAAATGGGCACTACTGGCCTTGGGTCAAAAATCCAAACAGTTTGGATAAATCCAACACTATGGCAACACTGACTTGGCATACTTGACTGGAAAAAAACTGCTCACAGATGTATGTACAGTACTGCCAAACATGGCAAAGAACCTCTGGCCATTGGCAGCTAGGTTCGGGAACGTGTTACGTGGCAGGGCCTTGTAGAATTCCTTCACATCCTTCTCCAGAAACTGGGACTTGATGTCCATGTTGCTCTGCAGCTCAAACAGCTCCAGCTGAAGCTGGACTGGAGCTTGGCTTGGGTCAGTTGTGAATGGCATAGAGAAGATTTCAAAGTCCATGCTTCTCGACCTGAACTGCTCAAAGCGGTGCTCAAACTCTGTCTTCAGGTTTCTAACTTCTGCAGCATATCTCTGCCCATCAAAATCATCAGCTCTGTCCTCACAGTGCAGACTCTTCATGGCAGGGAAGTGGTCGAGGTTACCAGCCTCCAACTGAGTCTGCCAGAGCTGCAGCTTCACCTGAAAAGCTTGCACACTCCCGAACAGGTTGTGGACGAGCTTCTCCTTGCCCTGCATGGAGACATTGAGCAAGTTCAGCTTCTCTGTAATGTTCACCAGAAAGGCCAAGTTGCACAGCCACTGGGGATCGGAGAGCTCTTGGACTGGCTGGCCCTTCATGCCAAGGAACATCTCCAGCTCTTCTCCCGAGTTCTCAAAAACGTTTCAGATTTCTTCCCCTGCTGAGCCAACGGACAGAATGGAAGTGGAGCACATCTCCATAGTTGGCCTCGAGCTCTTCCAACAGTTCCTTCAACTGTCTGTGGTTGAGGGCATGCGCTCTGATAAAGTTGACATGCGAGATGACCTTGCTCATCACTTCCTGGAAGCCAATAGTCTTTGCACAGAGTGCTTCCTGGTGGATGATGCAATGGCACCAGATCAGGTCACGTGGCAGACCCCTCCTGTCCAGCTCAGCCATGACTTGGCCTTGCAGTCCTCGTCTGGTCCCCAGCATGGAAGGTGCGCCATCTGTGGCAATGCGTACCAGCCTCTTGAAGTCTAGCTTTCGCTCAGGACTGCATGGCCGCGTTGAGCTCAAGGAAGACATTCTCTCCTGTGCATGTGTACTTCATGGGGCAGAGAGAGAGGAGTTCCTATGTGATGTTGCATTCTGCATCAGCTCCCCTAATGAAGATGGCCAGCTCTGCAGTGTCAGTGATGTCTGTGCTCTCATCAAGGGCAAGAGAGAAGGCTGTGAACTCTGAGGCCAGGCTGTGCAGCTGCTCCTTCAGGTTCTTGCAGATCTTCCACCCGCCTGGTGACCGTCGTGTTGCTCAGGATGACAGCAGTGAAGGAGGAGGCTTTCTCAGGGCACATCACTTCAACGACTGCCAGCAGGCATTCCTTGATGTATATACTCGCCATCTCTGAAGGGCTTCATTCGCTTGGCAATGATCTGTGACACCATGAAGCTGGCCTTCGTGGCAGCCTTGCCTTCGCTGACTGGTCCGGTGAAGACGTTCTGCTGTCTGGACAACTTGGACTTGAGCTCTTCGGCCTTGGCAACTCGTTGTTCTCCTACCAGTCCATGATAACTGTAATACAGAAAGCAGGCAGCCTAGCACATTGTTTTTGCCCTGAAAGATAAAGTTACCTGTCTGAATGCTTTGACTGGTGGTGTCGCCGGATGTTAAATAGCTTTGTAACAGCGAGACTTTCTTGACAGATGAGGCAGAGACACTTGCTCCTGTCTGAGATGAAGAAGAACTCCTTGGTCCATTCTTCATTGAAGGCTCGATTTTCCACATCCACCTTCCACTTCTTTGGCAGTGCCATCCTGACACTGGACCAACACCACACTGGGTTGAGGCAGGTTGAAGTAGGTTGACAATAGCTCTATGTGGGCACACACTGAACCAACACCACACTGGGTGGAGGCAGGTTGAAGAACGTTGACAATAGCTCTATGGGGACACACACTGGACCAACACCACACTGGGTTAAGGTAGACTGAAGTAGGTTGACAATAGCTCTATGGGGACACACACTGGACCAACACCACACTGGGTTGAGGCAGGTTGAAGTAGGTTGACAATAGCTCTATGCGGGCACACACTGAACCAACACCACACTGGGTGGAGACAGGTTGAAGAATGTTGACAATAGCTCTATGGGGACACACACTGGACCAACACCACACTGGGTTGTGGTAGATTGAAGTACGTAGGTTGACAATAGCGGGCACACACTGGACCAACACCACACTGGGTTAAGGTAGATTGAAGTAGGTTGACAATAGGGCACACACTGGAACCAACACCACACTGAGTGGAGGCAGGTTGAAGTACTGTAGGTTGACAATAGCTCTATGGGGACACACTGGACCAACACCACACTGGGTTGAGGCAGGTTGAAGTAGGTTGACAATAACTCTATGGGGACACACACTGGACCAACACCACACTGGCTCTAAGAAGTGAAAATTAAAATCGTATTATATTGTGCATATGAAAAAAGGGAGACTATTCCCTCACATACCTTCTCCTTACCCCCCTCAGGTAACTGGTTCATGATTAGCATTGTAAGTAGAAGAAATGAAGGACATGTTCTGATTTACAAGATCTCTGACTACCACGACCCCATGGCCACGCTCTCCAAGACCTTGAAGAAGTTCACTTCTAAGCCCATCATGCAGGTGGGTAGGTGCACCCCTTGAGTGTCCTGGTTGCTATCATGCATCAGAGCTGTTGTTGGTGTATCATGCACCAGAGCTGGTGTTGGTGTATCATGCACCAGAGCTGGTGTTGGTGTATCATGCACCAGAGCTGGTGTTGGTGTATCATGCACCAGAGCTGGTGTTGGTGTATCATGCACCAGTGCTGGTGTTGGTGTATCATGCTCCAGAGCTGGTGTTGGTGTATAATGCACCAGAGCTGGTGTTGGTGTGCCATGCACCAGTGCTGGTGTTGGTGTATCATGCACCAGAGCTGGTGTTGGTATATCATGCACCAGAGCTGGTGTTGGTATATCATGCACCAGAGCTGGTGTTGGTATATCATGCACCAGAGCTGTTGTTGGTGTATCATGCACCAGAGCTCACAATTAGTTCGCACACCTTTGCTGTATACTTTTTTTTCAGTTTAGCCAGACACTTTTAATACTCAATAATTGGTCTGGGTAAAATAGTGGTACTGTGGGGGTGTATGTAGGGATATGCATATATACATGTGTGTATGTGTCTATATAGTATCATACATTTGTATAGTATACATACAGTATGTGTGTATAAGGTATGCATATATGTAGGTTAAGCATATACTGGAAGAGCAATTAATGTTTTTTAAATTCATGTTGTGTTGTGGGTGTGTCTGCTGGGTGTGTTGTGTGTCCACGCTAGTTGGCTGTGATACCCCAGGGGTGGATCCAGGAATTTTAGATTGGGGGGGTTGATGAACTACTCACGGCCATAGCCACGGGGGTTTCCATGTTGCCCGGAAATCCTTTCTTTCCTGAATCATGATCAGATCATTAATCATTTTGCAAGAAAGCACCGTCCTGCATTTATCTTGGCAATTATATAACAAGACATATCACCACATTATTATAACAAGAAATGTAAAATTGAACATGGTATCCTTTAAAACGAATTGTGAGTAATAGTGCAAGTGCTCAGGAAACCCCCTTACTTATTCCTGAATATTTATCAGCTTAAAAGAACAGCAACTAAAGATAAACGGGAAACTATCTTCAGTCAATAAATAGTGAAGCTTGAAAGAGCCTTCTCGGGTGACACTGCACAAAAGCATGGCAGATATCATCAACTGACACTCTCACTCCATAGTTCATGGCTATTACAGCAAGATCAGAAAAGTGTTGTTCAGTCAAAGTCGACCTTGTATATGTCTTATCCTCCTGAGTAAACTAAATGATCGTTTTGCTTCAGCACTGGTGATAGGCAGAGTGCAAGCAATGACTAGTAAGCAATGCATGTTTGGGAAAGTATCAGAGTCACAAGAGCTAAGAGCTAGAAGAAGATTGTTGGTGATGGTAGCCTCATCTTTGTCTCGCTTATGCTCCCACAATGATTGCCATCTTCTTAGTTCACTTTTGAGAGACAAGGAACATGGAAGATCTTGTTCCCAGTATCTATATGTTGTGATAGTTGAACACTCGGATTGCAGTTGAGCACTGAAGACACAAGGCACAAAAGCATATGACTTTGTTTTCCCTCACCTTGAAATCTTTCCTCCAACTGGTTAATGAATGAATCCAGCACTGGTATAGCAATGACTCTCTTGTAATGCTCTTTTGCTGATTGACTTGGAGTGTTGCTTTGATTCCGTTGAATGCTTGTCTTTCTTGGAACACTCTCACTCACACCAATTGACTCAGCCAGTTCAAGTACCTCACAATACCACAAGCTAAAAACGGTGTCAATAGTCTTTCTGAGGGTTTTCAAGCATTCAATCGCTTCAGTAACTTTGTTATAGGCATCATATATATCTTGATCCTGCTTCTGAAGTTTTGAAGCAAGTATTTTTACTTCATCAAGAACATTCTTGGTGATTATAAAAACAGCAAGAGTTTGAAAAGAAGAGAGAGCAGCTTTCAGACCTTGTGCTTTCACTCTTGTCTCAGTATCCCAATTCCAGCTCCCATCTGATGAACCTAAATTTGGATAATCAGTAGGACACAAAATGGCATCTAAGAAAGTGATAAGTGGCTCATACATTTCAAGAAACACCTCAAAGCATGTATGTCTCTCCACCCATCTTGTCTTACACATACCTGGAAGCTTTCTTGCTTTTGAAGAAGGCAAGAATCCATTGACTGTAAGTTCAAAAAGGTTTTGTCTCTTAGGGCTGTGAGCTAAAAAGAGGTGTGCTTCATTTATAACTAAAATCAAGTTTCGTACTTCCTGAACAAGACATGCTCTGGCAATTGAAAGATTAAGGTAGTGTGAGTAGCAGTGTGTGTACAGAGCTAGTGGGCTGACCTCCTTGACTTTAGATTGAATTCCTGCAATGCCGGAAGACATCACAGATACTCCATCATAAGCTTGCCCTCTAATTCTACAGGAATCTAAAGAAACTGAAGGACTAGAAACTGTTTCAAGAATCTTTCTTGAAATGGATGAAGCATTGGCTCTGTCCAAGTAGACAAAGCTAATCAGGCACTCCTTGATATGAGGATCAGTGGGGGAGGACAGATCAACATACCTGAAGCATACAGAAAGAATCTCTTGATTAGAATGAGGATCTGTGGCTTCATCAGCAATGGTGGTGAAAGGCGATTTTTTTTCTCGGAGCTGTTCAGTTTTATGCTCTCTAATTTTAGATGCATATATGTCAATAATCTCATTTTGAATGGTCTTGCTGGTATACTTCGCGTTCCTTTTAGCTGAGAGAAGGTGTTTGTGTAGGAGCTTATCTGTCTTAGCCAAAAGCTGAAGTGTGGCTACAAAATTGCCCCTGTTGAGATCTTCATCTGAGAAATCCACTCTGTAGTCAGAGTGGCCTCTGAATGGTAGTGCTTGCTTTGCCAAAAACACTACAGCCAAAACTATCTGCTGGAGAACATGCCTGTTCTCTTCAGCTTGTTGGTTGCTCTGTTTCAATAGCCTTGCATCTATCCTTTCATCTGGTTGGTTAAAATTTCTGAGAAAAAGGTCTACCCTCTCAGCTGCACAGCAATGCATTTGAGTCTGATCGTGGCATACAAGTACACCATCCTTGCCAAGTGCTTTTGAGTATGGTTTCTGGTATGGGGACAAAACTAACAAACCAGAACAATTGCCAACTCCAGAAATACTGCCTCTACCCGGCTGCTCTGGAAAAGCTATACAATATCTGCAAAGACCACCTGCAAGAACAGTGAAAGCCAAGGAAATTGTACTAACCATCCAGGATACACTCCAGGTTTTTCCTACTTTGGTAACCTGATGTGAATGAAGATGATCAGAAGAAGGTTTGGAATGATGAGAAAGATATTGCTTCTTACGATCATCTGGGATATTATTTGCTAATGACCTAAGCTTATCCCAGTTACCTTGAGCAGCTTCAACTATTGTCCCTAAGTCCACCTGTCCACTAGTTGATGGAACTACACTGAGTGATGTAGTCATCATATCAATTGTTGCTGAGCATAACTGAGAAACAGTAGTTGGCATTGACAAGGAAGAGCTCGATGTAGTGGTTGTGACTGTCATTGATGGTGATTGAACAAATAAATCTATATCAGTTGATGCATTAGAGTTACCATCATCAGCAGTCATTGACACAGGGATATGGGACCCAGACTCGACTCTACATTAATTAGAATGCTATTACAATCCCTGGGTGATGGTCTCTTTCTACTTCCAGACATGGCAATATTGATGGCAGATACAAAATGAACTATATAGCTATAATACAGCTATTATCATGCACAGCCACATTCCAGGAGTGTGGGTTTACTTCATATTTAACCGTTTGTAGTTTAACCCTTCCACCGTTGACTTTATTTCGAAAAATTACAAAAAATTGACTTGCATAAACATATGCAATGCTATTTCAGCAAAGGTTGACTAAAGTCCTTAGCAACCATAGTTCACATGAAAGCCCTTATAATGACCAACATTGTGGTAACCTACAGTTGCCATAGAAACAAACCGCAATGCTATGAATCTAATTAGAAGTTTTGAGTTCTGGTTTCACAGATAATTAACAATTGTAGTAATATGATCTATGTACGTGAACACACGTATATGGCCTTATTTCATTTCCCCCTCTAGTATAGTATATAAGCAAGGTGCTTTCAGCCACTCAGACAGTGATGGAGGCTTGATAAGATACTGGCCAGCAACATACAAGAAGACATCATTGTGCGCCACTACCACAATGTAATGTATAGACACCATCTAGGAATATATATTTTCACATTATATTTACACTTATAACACTTGGTACACAATGTATGTAGCAACAAACATGACTGGTACAAGAAGTCATTGAGGTATTCAAATGAATACTGGAAGTTACTTGACTACGTGTACTCAGACGTGCAAGTTGACTACTCCTAGCTCTACTACTGTCCCTGGTTCTGCGACTATGCTGACGAACAGGCCTTGAATGAGTATGAACCGAAGGAGTATGAACTCCACAAGAAGTGGCTATGAGGAAGGGTGACAGTGAAGGGGTTGGTTGAACCATACCTAAAAAGAATAAAAAGTATTGCCTCCTCACCCTCGACCTAATGAATTTATATTTGTCCCACGAAAGAACAGCTAAACCATTCTATCCAGAACATGCTTTACTTGCTAGCTACTTAGCTAGCAAGTAAACAAAACTCACTGGCATAGTCTTCTTCATCACTGCTAGACTCTCCTCCGCCCAAACAGATTATCGAGCGGCACCGCTCTCGCCAGAAAATTGTCCAAAAGTATCTCCCAACCATCGATAGCACAATTTCAGGATCAATGCTACTCTTCCCAAGTTAGGAATAGATTACTTCACCTTACTTTCGTCCTCTGATAGGACGTAGTCGTCGTCTTGAATCCAAGAAAGAGCTTGGTCCAAAGTTAGTCTGACCGTCATTTCCAACTTGATAAAAAATTGAACGGTCAGCGATTTCAATTTTACTTTACCTTAGTTACCGAACCCGTATGGCTCTTATATTCGGCACGTACGTAGAGCAAGAATTGAGCTATTTTTTTATATTCATATCTTAATTTACAACCGAACGATTGATTTTTTAATGATTTCCCCCCGATAATTGTATGGTTTGGACATATATATACGCTTATGACGGTGAGTGGGTTAACCAAAGTGTCTATATCTAACAAAGTGTCTATATCTAACAAGTGTCTATATCTAACAAGTGAAGTGTCTATATCTAACAAGTGTCTATATCTAACAAAGTGTCTATACTAACAAAGAAACTGGAGGTGGAGCTAGTGTTTAGAACATTATGGGGGGGTTGCAACCCCAGAAACCCCCCCCCTGGATCCACCCCTGTACCCGAGTGTGGTATATTTCTGGGTCTCTCGGACAGCGAGGTTTTCTATGCAGACCTGGACATCTTCACCATCATGGGACACATAGCATGCTCGAAAGGCACTTTCCACTTTGCCGTAGACTGGCAGAAGTTACGATGTCAGGTTGGGCTCAACCGGGAACTCCGTCTTTGTCTGGCCACAAAGAAGAAACTGCAGTTTTATGAGTGGAGAAGAAGCTCATTCATCATCAGCAAGGTATATACATGTATAATGCACACACATGTGTATGTGGTGTGTGCATGTAGTGGTGTGTGTCTATGTGTATGTAGTAGTGCATGTGATGTGTCTGTGTGCATGTAGTGGTGTGTGTGTGAGAGTGTTGTGTGTGCATGTAGACACATCCATGTGTAGCTAATTTAATACCTTACTGTATGTGCAAGCGAGTAAAATTACAGTTTTAAATGAACTCTCAGCTGACATAATAACATTACAACAACAATCAACTTGAAATTGTACTCTCTCGATGTTTCGACTAGATGCTCTAGCCATCAGTTAGAGCATCTAGTCGAAGGAGTGAGGGCTAGAGCATCTAGTCGAAGGAATGAGGGCTAGAGCATCTAGTCGAAGGAATGAGGGCTAGAGCATCTAGTCGAAGGAATGAGGGCTAGAGCATCTAGTCGATGGAATGAGGGCTAGAGCATGTAGTCGAAGGAATGAGGGCTAGAGCATCTAGTCGAAGGAATGAGGGCTAAAGCATGTAGTCGAAGGAATGAGGGCTAGAGCATCTAGTCGATGGAATGAGGGCTAGAGCATCTAGTCGAAGGAATGAGGGCTAGAGCATCTAGTCTAAACGTCAAGAGAGTACAATCTCAAGTTGATTGTTGATAAGGTTATTGTAAATAAATTAGTCTTTTTTCCTTTTGTTTTAATGGCTGACGATCGCAAGTTCCTTCGTGAACGGACTCTTCCTGGTTTTTGCTACTGTTTCTGGAAGTTCTTCTGTGGAAAGCTGCACAAGCACCTGTGCTTACCAGGAATCACTCTGAATTCCTTCACTCTTGAGCGAGGAACGCTCCCGAATGGATTCCTTAGCTGTTGGTTTTGTTGTAGATACTTGTATATAGCGACGTAGTACTGCATAGCTTTAGTTTGCCTGCCTCAATGGAGTTGATTCTTATACCTAACTGCAGTCATGGTATACTATGTTTGGGAAATTAAGTTATAGCTAATAATACAATTATTACAACAAACCACGAATAGAGCCCGAGTTCAATTGGGTTAAAATCTCTTTTACCTGCTGACATTATGATCTGGCCTCTTTTTACCTGCTTACATGATCATCTGGCCTCTTTTTATCTGCTCACATGATCTGGCCTCTATTTACCTGCTGATATGATGATCTGGCCTCTTTTTACCTGCTCACATGATGATCTGGCCTCTTTTTACCTGCTCACATGATGATCTGGCCTCTTTTTACTTGCTCGCATGCCTATTTTTATCTGCTGACATGATGATCTGGCCTCTTTTTACCTGTTCACATGATGATCTGGCCTCTTTTTACCTGCTCACATGATGATCTGGCCTCTTTTTACTTGCTCGCATGATGATCTGGCCTCTTTTTATCTGCTGACATGATGATCTGGCCTCTTTTTATCTGCTCACATGATGATCTGGCCTCTTTTTACCTGCTCGCATGCTGATCTGGCCTCTTTTTACTTGCTCATATGATGGTCTGGCCTTTTTTAATCTGCTGACATGATGATCTGGTCTCTTTTTACCTGCTCACATGATGATCTGGCCTCTTTTTACCTGCTCACATGATGATCTGGCCTCTTTTTACTTGCTCGCATGATGATCTGGCCTCTTTTTATCTGCTGACATGATGATCTGGCCTCTTTTTATCTGCTCACATGATGATCTGGCCTCTTTTTATCTGCTCACATGATGATCTGGCCTCTTTTTACCTGCTCACATGATGATCTCAGGGGCGGATCCAGGAATGTTGAATTGGGGGGGGCCATTAATATTGGAGATTTAGAGGATCTTGCATCAGGGAGGGTGTGAGAGGCATACCCACATAAATGTAAAAGTGAGCATATTAATAATAAGTAGCAATATCAGGCCTGCTATGTGGGCACTGATACTAACCCGTATATTTCTGTGCAAGAGTTGATATACTATCTATAATTATAACCAATAGTATCTGCTCCTGGGGGTGCATGACCCACATTTTTAAAAACCTCTTGACCTTGCAGGGGGGTAGGAACTGGTCCGGCAGATCCGGCAGCTGCCGGACCAAAGTTTCAATACCAACCTCCATTTATCAAGCAACTTTCTAATCTTTACTGAGAGCACTCTCAGACTCTTCTCCAGCCAAGTTATCTTATTTCAAAATTCAAATGAAGCCCACCAAACCCACGCCGCTAATTTTTTGCGCGTGCTATTTTAGTGTTATATCATGGCCACTAGTGACTGGAATTCCAGCCTAATAGGCTCTACAAGTCGGAAATTTGGAAAAGGCAAAGATGAGAGGTATATATCTATTTAAAACTGAGCTAAGCATTATAGCTAGCTATACAGTTTTATCTGTACTACATCACAGCTATAATAATTATAGCTATAGTAGCAAGGCATTATTTTAAATCCTACATGCCAACCATCCATGGTAGGGATTTTTAAAAAAAAATTTCAATTTAGACTAGGAGTCCAGGACTATAAGCTGATTCAGCACTGCCAAATCATGGCATCTAGTGATGCCAGCCACCTTGTTCATGTGGTCACTGACACTGTGTAGCATTAAAATTCAAAAATCATGAGGCTCAACCACCATGAGGCTCAACCACCAGCAATAAAGGCAAAATAGAGTTTGCATTATCAGGACAATGTATTTATGATCCATTTCAAAGTAAATAACTAGTTTTAACCGAGCTGTACACTAGAGATGTTTACACCAGGCCTTAATCCAATCATCCAACTTGGTTTAGTCTAATCCGAGTTACATACTAATACAATAATCCAGATTAAAAACACCAGATAATAAAAGCTAACCTATAAAAAAGAAGTGGAGTAAAATCCTTTAGAGATCTTGCTACAGTGCAAGATGAATGGAAGTGCATAGGAAAGAACCACTAATGTAGATAATGGCCAGGGAATGGCCAGAGAATGGAACAAAATCACTGTCAGTTGTCCGAAAGTAGTCAAGGGTCAGAAACTGAATGGCAGGCCAGCTGTCAATATCACACACACTGTCAACTCATCAATACATAGACAGAGTTTGTTAATTGATTATTACAATCACTATCAGTATGATCAACCACTAACTGGTAGTAAGCTATAGTGACAGACACTAGCTTTGATCATAATAATGGGATAAATAATTTACTACATATTTTAGGGGGGGCCTGGGCCCCCTGGGCCCCCTCCTGTATCCGCCCATGGATCTGGCCTCTTTTTACTTGCTCATATGATGATCTGGCCTTTTTAAATCTGCTCACATGATGATCTGGCCTCTTTTTATCTGCTCACATGATGATCTGGCCTCTTTTTACCTGCTGACATGATGATCTGGCCTCTTTTTACCTGCTCACATGATGATCTGGCCTCTTTTTACCTGCTCGCATGATGATCTGGCCTCTTTTTACCTGCTCACATGATTATCTGGCCTCTTTTTATCTGCTCACATGATGATCTGGCCTCTTTTTACCTTCTGACATGATGATCTGGCCTCTTTTTACCTGCTGATATGATGATCTGGCCAATGTTTCGACAACATGCTTTGACCTTCTTCAGGACGGTATTGAAATGATCCATGAGGCAAAGAATAGGCTTAAGAAGGTCACATGTAGTGCACATGATCCATGTCGTGTCTGTCACATGAGGTGCACATGATCCATGTCGTGTTGTGTTCATGTGTAGTCTTGGGTGTTGTTATCCAACAATCAGATAGCTCCATCCACATCATAATACTTGGGTGTTAGGTGGGTGCAATACCTCCTTCACAAGCAGTTCCCTGCCATCCCATGTCATGGTACTCTGGTGTAGGTGGGTGTAATACATACCTCCTTCACAAGCAGTTCCCTGCCGTCCCATGTCATGGTACTCTGGTGTAGGTGGGTGCAATACTTCCTTCACAAGCAGTTACCTGCCATCCCATGTCATGGTACTCTGGTGTAGGTGGGTGCAATACCTCCTTCACAAGCAGTTACCTGCCGTCCCATGTCATGGTACTCTGGTGTAGGTGGGTGCAGCACCTCCTTCACAATAGCCCCAGCCCTAGCCCACAAGCAGTTGCCTGCATCTGCAGGCTCTATCCACTGCCGAGGGTATCATCCAATATGGTTGGGTGGTTGGTTGCATGCTCAGCAATGGAAGATTTCCTCAGCTCTCCTTTCACGTAGGCTTCATTCTGTTCCTTTATCCACATCTCCAATCTCCTCCTGCTCAGACACATGCAAGCATGCATGCGGCTTTTTTAGAGCACTTGTTAGCTAATCAGTTCAAGAACATTACCTCGTGCGGGCAGTCCAATATCACACTGAAGATGACCAGTGCATGTCATCAATTCAATATCTCACTGAAGATGAGCAGGGCATGTCATCAATTCAATATCTCTCTGAAGATGACCAGGGCATGTCATGAATTCAATATGACACTGAAGATGACAAGGGCATGTCAATGAATTCAATATCACACTGAAGATGACCAGGGCATGTCATGAATTCAATATCACACTGAAAATGACCAGGGCATGTCATGAATTCAATATCACACTGAAGATGACCAGGGCATATCATGAATTCAATATGACACTGAAGATGACAAGGGCATGTCAATGAATTCAATATCACACTGAAGATGACCAGGGCATGTCATGAATTCAATATCACACTGAAAATGACCAGGGCATGTCATGAATTCAATATCACACTGAAGATGAGGGCATGTCATGAATTCAATATGACACTGAAGATGACCAGGGCATGTCATGGATTCAATAAATGACCAGGGCATGTCATGAATTCAATATCACACTGAAGATGACCCGGGCATATCATGAATTCAATATCACACTGAAGATGACCAGGGCATGTCATGAATTCAATATGACACTGAAGATGACCAGGGCATGTCATCAATTCAATATCACAAGATGACCAGGGCATGTCATCAATTCAATACCACACTGAAGATGACCAGTGCATGTCATCAATTGAATATCACACTGAAGATGACCAGGGCATGTCATGAATTCAATATTATACTGAAGATGACCAGGGCATGTCATCAATTCAATATCACACTGAAGATGACAAGCGCATGTCATGAATTCAATATCTACACTGAAGATGACCAGGGCATGTCATCAATTCTATATCTCCCTGAAATGGACCAGGGCATGTCATGAATTCAATATCACACTGAAGATGACCAGGGCATGTCATGAATTCAATATCACACTGAAGATGACCAGGGCATGTCATGAATTCAGTATCATACTGAAGATGACTAGGGCATGTCATGAATTCAATATGACACTGAAGATGACCAGGGTATTTCATCAATTCAATATCACACTGAAGATGACCAGTGCATGTCATCAATTGAATATCACACTGAAGATGACCAGGGCATGTCATGAATTCAATATTACACTGAAGATGACCAGGGCATGTCATCAATTCAATATCACACTGAAGATGACAAGGGCATGTCATGAATTCAATATCTACACGAAGATGACCAGGGCATGTCATCAATTCAATATCACACTGAAGATGACCAAGGCATGTCATGAATTCAATATCACACTGAAGATGACCTGGGCATGTCATCAATTCAATATCACACTGGAGATGACCAGGGCATGTCATGAATTCGATATCACACTGAAGATGACCAGGGCATATCATGAATTCAATATCACACTGAAGATGACAAGGACATGTCATGAATTCAATATCTCACTGAAGAAGGGCATGTCATCAATTTAATATCACACTGAAGATGACCAGTGCATGTCATCAATTCAATATCACACTGAAGATGACCAGGGCATGTTATGAATTCAATATCACACTGAAGATGACCAGGGCATGTCATGAATTCAATATCACACTGAAGATGACCAGGGCATGTCATCAATTCAATATCACACTGAAAATGACCAGGGCCTGTCATCAATTCAATATCACACTGAAGATGACCAGGGCATAACATGAATTCAATATCACACTGAAGATGATCAGGGCATGTCATGAATTCAATAACACACTGAAGATGACCAGGGCATGTCATCAATTCAATATCTCACTGAAGATGACCACCAGGACATGTCATGAATTCAATATCTCACTGAATATGACCAGGGCATGTCATCAATTCAATATCACACTGAAGATGACCAGGGCATGTCATGAATTCAATATCACACTGAAGATGACCAGGGCATGTCATGAATTCAATATCACACTGAAGATGACCAGGGCATGTCATCAATTCAAAATCACACTGAAGATGACCAGGACATGTCATCAATTCAATATGACACTGAAGATGTCTAGGGTATATCAATTGAAACATGCTGACCTTACTTGTGGTCTTTTATAACAGACAGTTCTACTAATAGCTGAAACTATAATTCGAAGGATAAACTTCTCTAACTGTTCATGTTATTAGAACGCAAGTATAGTGAGCTGCAGTTTGTTTGGTATAAGAATCAGCTCCATTGAGGTATGCATACAAAAGCTACGCATTGCTATGTTTCTGTATGTCTACAACAAAACTAATGGCTGGAAATCCAACCAAGAGCACCTTCTTTCTCAAGCACAAGGGAGTCAGAAAGGTAAGTATAGGTGCCTGTGCAGTTCTCCTCAGACAGAGTGATTTCAGGTGAGCATAGGTGCCTGTGCAGCTTTCCTCAGACAGGGTGATTCCAGGCAAGCATATGTAGGTGCCTGTGCAGCTTTCATCGGCAAAATGGCTTCCAGGAACAGCTGTAAAGGCCAGGAAGAGATTTTTTATGTCCGCAGTTCGATCGTTCGCCTTTATAAAAAAATTCTCGTGTGCTTCTTCAGCTGTCAGACTAGAAATTGCGATCTGGGATCTGGAGCGATATGAGATGTTAAATGATTATTTATATTGTTATTTATTTCCTCGTTTTTTAATTGGTCTACTGACATTATCGAGAAGGACGAGTTTCAAAACCATCGACTGGCTGTGTTCTACAGACCTCCCAATTCATGTTTCTGCGAGGGATTCCAAACAAATCACAAACGATGCTGGAAATAAATATTTATGACATCTATAAAAAGAATCTGCTGAGTATGCACATGCTTTAAAAAATCCAATGTTTGGCACATGGGTTCAAATAGGGTTAAAATATGTTCGAACGATCTCTGAGTCTGCCCCCGTAGATGCTTACAGCAGCCCTGGACTAATTACAGCATGTACATGTATGTGGTCAGGTGGCAGTGCTGGTGTGGGGTGCCAGTGGTCAGGTGGCAGTGCTGTTGTGGGGTGCCAGTGGTCAGGTGGCAGTGCTGTTGTGGGGTGCCAGTGGTCAGGTGGCAGTGCTGTTGTGGGGTGCCAGTGGTCAGGTGGCAGTGCTGTTGTGGGGTGCCAGTGGTCAGGTGGCAGTGTTGTTGTGGGGTGCCAGTGGTCAGGTGGCAGTGCTGTTGGGGTGCCAGTGGTCAGTGGCAGTGTTGTTGTGGGGTGCCAGTGGTCAGGTGGCAGTGCTGTTGTGGGGTGCCAGTGGTCAGTGGCAGTGTTGTTGTGGGGTGCCAGTGGTCAGGTGGCAGTGCTGTTGTGGGGTGCCAGTGGTCAGGTGGCAGTGCTATTGTGGGGTGCCAGTGGTCAGGTGGCAGTGCTGTTGTGGGGTGCCAGTGGTCAGGTGGCAGTGCTATTGTGGGGTGCCAGTTATCCAAACACGTTGGGACTGCAAGTGTTGGGAGAGCTCAAGTCACACCCACCACCTCTTCATAATGCCCACCATCGACCTTGAGCTCACCATGGATATTAATATTTATTTTGAGACGGTCTCTGGCCTTGCCTTCTGCTTTGACCATGAGCAAGAAGCACCAAAGGAAACTGCTGGATGAAGTTCCACATTTGAAGAGTGGTAAATGTTCACTGTCTACACGTGAAGAGGAATTTACCCCGGGAATAAAAAATAAAAAAGCAGTGCCTTAACAGCTGAATGTGAAGATGTGGAAGCCAAACTGGAACCAGCACTGGGAAGTGACTATCAGAGGATTCAGGCCCTTTGTAGGGGAGCAGCAGAGAAGACCCACAGCAAATCCAAGCAGAAATATCAAAAGAAGCTGGAGACACTTTTGGAGAGAAGGAGATCAAGAGAAGTGAAGTTTCAACCCCAAAACTTGAACAGATGGGTTGTAAATCTGACAGAAACTGACAGAAAAGAACTTTTCTCCAGCTCAGGAAGAAGTGCTTGCTTTGTGTCTTAACTTTATCCCTGCTCCAAAGTCTACCTCTGATGGATACCATAGCTGCAGTGGAAGAGATATCCAGTAAGCTGGAGGATAACAAGGCGCATGAGCTTCGAGGAAGAATATGTGGAATTTTGAGAAGAGCAAGAAAACTGAAGGACAACCTGATGAAGGAACAGAGAAAGGCCCTTGGAGAACTGAGGAAGATGGAAGAGCTCGTAATCTTACCAGCTCAGACAAAGGGAAGACAACAGTTCTGATGACAAAGGAAGGGTACATTTCAAAACTTATGGGAATGCTGGAAACCAAAACATATGGAATACTGAAGAAGGATCCTACCAAGGCACAGGAAAGCAAGGTGAATCGTGTGTTAAAGAATATGGAGAAGACGGGAGAAATAACAACTGCATTATACAATAGAATTAGGGCTACTGGAAGTAGACCACCACTGATTTATGGGCTCCCTAAGATACATAAACCTGAGGTTCCCCTTAGGCCTATTGTGTCTTGTATACGTGCACCGTCTTATAATCCTTCCAAGTTCATAGCATATTTGTTATCACCTCTAGCTGGAAATACAAGTACATATGTCAAGGATTCTGGGCAATTTATCAAGAGTTCAGGATGAATGTTTGGCACAGGATGAGTGTCTTGTTAGTTTTGATGTGTCTTCTCTTTTTACCAATGTTCCCATAGATGAGGCTGTTGAAGTAATTTTTGAAATGTTGACGAAAGATGAGAGCTTGAGTGAGAGGACTACACTAGGTGCTGACAGGATTTCTGAACTGTTGGAGTTGTGCCTGAAATCCGCCTACTTCAGGTATCAAGAAATACTACGAGTAGAAAGAGGATGCAGCAATGGGCTCTCCAGTATCTGCAGTGGTAGCCAACCTTCATATGGAATTCTTTGAGGAATTGGCACTCAAAACTGCCCCACTGAAGCCAAGAGATACGTGGATGATACCTTCTGCATTGTGAAGAAGGGAAGTTAGCAGGAGTTGTTGGACAATCTGAACAACATCAGGCCACCCATAAAGTTTACCATGGAGCTTGAAGTGGCTGGATCGTTGCCCTTTCTGGACTGCCACATACACAGGAAGGAAGATAGAAGGCTAACTGCAACCGTCTACAGAAAACCCACGCATACCAACCGATACCTTGTTTATAGATCACATCATCCTATCCACGTCAAAAGAGAATTGGTGAAGAGCTTGTCTGACAGAGCCAGAAGAGTAGTGACTGAGAAGGAGGACCTTTGGAAGGAAGAACATCATTTGAATAAGGTTTTCATCGAGAATGGTTATCCACAAGTCTCAACATCCAAACACAGAAAGGAAGATGAATACACCAGTACAGGCAATGAGGGGTCTGAAAAGAAGGATCCTGATAGTGATTCCTTATGCAGCAGGGATGAGTGAAGACATCAGGAGGGTCTGCAGGAAGTTCAATATCAAAGTCATCTTCAGATCGGGAAGAACTGAGGACACAACTGAGCAGAGTGAAGGATGTTTTACCAGCTAATATGCACTCATGTGTTGTGTACCACATCCCTTGTAGCTGTGGGGAATACTACATAGGGGAGACGATCAGAAGACTGGAGATGATCAGAAGACTGGAGACCAGAGTGAAAGAACATCAAGATGCCTGTAGAAAGTGTCAAAAAGAGAAGTCTGCAATTGCTGAGCATGCACGGGGGTAATAGACATCCTATTTTGTGGGAGGAAGCCACCATCTTGGACCAGGCCAGAAGACAGAACGAACTGCTAGTGAAGGAAGCATTGTACATCGGCCTAGCACCAAAGTGTGAGCGGTTCAATCAAGACTGCAATGGACTTGCCTGGCTGCTGGGGAGCTACGCTGAACTTGAAGCCACAACCACCATAAATATGTTTATTAATTTTATTATTTTATTTTATTTTATTATTTTTTAATTTTTTTTAATTTATAATATTTATTATTATCATTATCAATATTATTTTTATTTTTTATTGTCTTTAAAAAAATAAATTATTATTATTGTTATTATTATTATTATTATTATTATTATTATTATTATTATTATTATTATTATTATTATTATTATTATTATTATTATTATTATTATTATTATTATTATTATTATTATTATTATTATTATTATTATTATTATTACTACTATTACTATTACTATTACTATTACTATTATTATTATTATTAGTAGTAGTAGTAGTAGTTGTAACTACTACTACTACTACTACTACCAGGGTTTCATACAGGAGCCCTGGTATATCCCCCTCCCCCAAAAAACTGATTTCTCCCCCCTCCCCCCCCCCCCCAAGAGTTTTCACAATAAAAATTTATATTAATGAAATTTCTTATGTAATACATTACAGTAACGGGTACATTACAGTAACGGGGAAAAAAGAGCAGTACAGAGAAGGTAACGTAGAAGCAATAGCAAATTCAAAGATGATCAACAGTAAATAATTATGCATGAACAATTTATAATATATAAGCGAAGATATACAATAATGTATGGTGAAAATTACAATACAGTGAGTTCAGTAGTACTAAATTCAAGTAAAATGCGTCTATTTTTCTGTTTAAAAACGTCGAGAATTTCATTAAAGTCCACATCGGTCAATGGAGGACCCGCTATCCTAAATGTTCTAGGTTCAAGTCAGATAGACGACTGCGTAGGTGAGTTTTAATCAACTTCATTTGACTAAACTACTGTTGCTGGTGTGCCAACAGGAAGTGCCATTGTAATGTTCAATAGCTTCCACGTCTCAGGGGAAATTCAAACTCCGTACGTATGTGACTTGTTCATCTCATCAGGATTTCTTGCATGCTAGGAGATACCAACTCTTCTTTACGTTCCATTATTGCCTTTTTCTCCACTAGCAAAGCCTGTCTAAATATCTTCCACTCTGAAAGAAGCTCATCGCCATCAAGCAATGGAGGTGAGGTGTAAGTCGTCCCTGCATACTCAACCTCTGCTTCTTTTCCATAGAACTCGGCAAGAATCTTGATTTGCTCGCTGCCGTATGATGGTATGGATGCTTCAGCGGGTAGTAGGGAGGGACTGAATATGGACATGGCAGTAACAATCTTCACGGCTTTATCAGTAAATCGACTCTTAATATTTAGAAGAAGGGAATCGACGTATGGAATTGCAACTAGAGTACGATACTCGGCTATGGTTGTGATAGAAGACCAACGGCTTCGTGCAGATCCATGTGTGCCGAGTGTTATATCGTGTTTTTCCTTCAACAGAGATATTTCAGACTCGACTGAACCCAACCACTCACTTCTTTCGTCCTTTAGATGCTCGAGTTGATCCGTCATGATTTTCAGAAGTACCGGTAACCTGCTCAAATCGAATAACTTTCTTTGCATCGAAACATTCATCCTTGCCAGGATATCCAGAACTTCTGACAGGAACACGATACTAGCAACTCCAGTGTAAGTAGCAAGGAGAGCACCAATACTGTCTGCTTCAGCAACACCTGATGTCTCATACAGTTGTTGTAGAGTGACGATAAGGGCAGGAAGCTCTCGGTAAATAGCCGTACACAGCGTTCGTGTGAGAGCCATCTGGTATCACTAGGCTTCACAATCTTAAGCTCAGGCAGCTTGAGGACACATCCTTTTTTGAACTCCATTGCATTCTCCGGCAAAGGTGGCTGCTCCGTCATAAACTTGGCCTATTAGTTTACGATAGCCCAGGTTCTTCGACTCAAGGAAGGAGCTGATTGCATCTGAAATGGTAGCAGCATCTTGGGCACATATGTGGAGCACTGTAAGGAAGTGCTCCTCTGGTTTTCCATTTACAATCCACCGACAACAGATGGACAGCTCTTCTGTACTACTAATATCTACACACTCATCAGCTAACACAGAGAAGTATGGGCTTGATTTTAAGCTCTCAATTAGCTTCCTATCTAGCCAGCTATTGATGGTCTCTAAAAGCATCACTGCAGAAAATTTGGATGTGTACTGAGCATTTTGTGGCCCCTCTTTGACATGTTGCTGGAGAAGTTCATCTCCATTTGCAATTTGCAACTTGACCAGGGGATCGAATGTGGTTGTAAAGGGCAGGCGATTTTTGGCAAGAAAATATATCGATCTCAAAAGATTAAGCACTATGTTTCTGTTCTTTGTTCAGCCTCCTTAGCTGCTGCTGAACATTGCAGTTGTAGGACACTCTGCTCCTTTCCTTGTTCTGCCATTCGAGCATGGATAAACAGCATCTCTGTGTCATTTTGACTGGCTGTGTTCCTTGAGTTGTTCAGTAGCATGATTCCAATCATGAATTCCCCGAGTGGTCCATGCAACCCTGGCTGTAGAAGGTGCATTTCCTGGCTTCTGGCAGAGCTTGCAGAACATGCCCTGCTTAGGATCATCGCAGTACACCCAAGGATATTTCTGCTCCCACTCCTTCTTGTAGCTGTGCCTGGCTTTGTAGAGTTTCCTCTTCTGTGCTTTGTAACACACTGATCTACCTGATGCTTCGGAATTGGTGGAAGTCAAGGCATCACTAGTCGACGTAGTTGGGACTACATCTTCGTCATCCTCAGAATCTCTACTAGACCCAGCACGCACTCGCTTTCTGGTAAAAAAGTTCCTGAGGTCCATTTGTGTAGGTTTGTATTTCTCTGGGTCATATTTAGTTGCAGAATTCTACTAGCTGAAGCATTTGCTCTTTATATACAAAATTGTGAATAAATCTAGAATATTCGGTGTCACAGTTCAATCATGTGATCTAGATGTTCTGCTATTATTCTGTGGTTAGCTTTCCTAATTGTAGTGTAGATTTAATCTACACTACAATTAGGAAAGCTAACCCCAGAATAATAGCACATGGACAGAACATTCTACAATTGCATCTTGCCACAAAACTATTCTGTGGCAAGATGCAATTGTGTCATAATCTAGAATGTTCTGTCCATGTGCTAGTACTTTAACTATAGGAAAGTACCCTCAAAATGTCTCAGAATCAATCTGAGAGCATTGGCCCATCACGTAAACGCCAAACGTTTTGAGTTTCCCCCCCAAACTGTAAATCCTGTATGAACCCCTGACTACTACTATACTACTACTTCTACTACTACTACTACTCCTGCCGCTACTACTATTATTACTATTTATTATTAAGTATATTATTTGTATTTAAGCACTCAGAAGGACACCCATGTATAATGAACTGCATGGTGTACAGGAAGAAAAGGAAGAAGCTAACATGTGCTGAAGTCATTGATCATGTTTTTCCCCTTCTTCCCTCCCACTCTACCTGGTGTGGAGGTGGGAGGAGGAACCTTAGACCATGAAGAGGGGGCGTGGACCTCTCAAATGAAGACATAACTTCTTTTAGATTTCCAATTTTGAACTTTTTGTCTTCCTTCATAAAACAATAATAACAAGAATACACATGCTTGTGGATGTCTTCGTCCTGAAGTCACGAACACCGCATGTACCACACCCACTTGTGGATGTCCTCGTCCTGAAGTCATGGACACCGCATGTACCACACCCACTTGTGGATGTCCTCGTCCTGAAGTCATGGACACCGCATGTAACACATCCACTTGTGGATGTCCTCGTCCTGAAGTCATGGACACCACATGTACCACACCCACTTGTGGATGTCTTCATCCTGAAGTCATGGACACCATCACATGTACCACACCCACTTGTGGATGTCCTCGTCCTGAAGTCATGGACACCACATGTACCACACCCACTTATGGATGTCCTCGTCCTGAAGTCATGGACACCACATGTACCACACCCACTTGTGGATGTCCTCGTCCTGACGTCATGGACACCATCACATGTACCACACCCACTTGTGGATGTCCTCGTCCTGAAGTCATGGACACCACATGTACCACACCCACTTGTGGATGTCCTCGTCCTGAAGTCATGGACACCACATGTACCACACCCACTTGTGGATGTCCTTGTCCTGAAGTCATGGACACCACCACATGTACCACATCCACTTGTGGATGTCCTCGTCCTGAAGTCATGGACACCACATGTACCACACCCACTTGTGGATGTCCTCGTCCTGAAGTCAAGGACACCACATGTACCACACCCACTTGTGGATGTCCTCGTCCTGAAGTCATGGACACCATCACATGTACCACACCCACTTGTGGATGTCCTCGTCCTGAA
Source organism: Cladorhizidae sp. MBARI D1340-BT2 (assembly GCA_028752905.1). NCBI lineage: Eukaryota > Metazoa > Porifera > Demospongiae > Poecilosclerida > Cladorhizidae > Cladorhizidae sp. MBARI D1340-BT2. The sequence continues at coordinate 25,863,553 of JAQNBH010000014.1, read as the reverse complement.
GTCATGGACACCACATGTACCGCACCCACTTGTGGATGTCCTCGTCCTGAAGTCATGGACACCATCACATGTACCACACCTACTTGTGGATATCCTCGTCCTGAAGTCATGGACACCACATGTACCACACCCACTTGTGGATGACCTCGTCCTAAAGTCATGGACACCACATGTCCCACACCCGCTTGTGGAAGTCCTCGTCCTGAAGTCATGGACACCACCACATGTACCACACACTAAAGCTTGTTCCTTTATGTTGAAATCTGAAAGCCACACCCCTCCTATCTCAGCATAATGCAGAACCCTCTCACCAACAAAAAAGAAATGCTATCAAATTAACCCCTTGTACATATGTCGCTATTGTCCGCTGCTTCCTCCCTGTGCAGTCAGATCTGAATTTCTCGGACACCCCTCGGGCCATGGCTTGGTTAGGGGAGAGCCTCATCATCTGCATCAAGAAAGATCTCTTTCACATCAATGTAAGTGCACCTGCATACACACTTACTGTACACAGGTGGTTATGGGGACACGCTGTATTTTAGGCTTCTTGAGATGAGCTCACAGGGATCCTTCACATCCCCCTCTCTGTCCCATCTCTTCTTCCCCTCCCTCTCTGTCCCATCTCTCCTTTCCCTCCCTCTCTCCCTCCTCTCTCATTCCTTTCCTCTCCATTCTCCCCCTTTCTTCCCTCCCCTCTCTCCTCCTATTCGCTCGCACTCCAGATGGATGGAGACTGCAAGGAGTTGTTCACCATTGGAGTGACACGGACTGAGCCCTGTCTCTACCCCATGAAGAATGGGGAGATCGAGGTGCTTCAAGACGACAGGCAAATCAGTCTTGATTCCAATGCCAAGCCCACACAGGCGCAGTACATCAACTGGTCAGAAATGCCCTCGGCCATTGAGCATGTGCGACCCTACATTGTGGCGCTCCTACCCAGGTAAGGAATGATGTCGGGTTGGTTAGATGGAGTGAGAGAATAGTTTCATCTTTATTTTTTGTTTTTGTTATATTTTCTTAATTTTTCAATTATATACATGTACATGTATACTGTATTTATACCTATCTGTATACTTATCTGTATATATATATTCCTATCTGTATTATTATATATATATATACTTATATATGTATATATATATACCTATCTGTATAAATTTATATAGCTATCTGTATATCTGTATATATACATTTAGGATTGAGTTGAAGGGGGGGGGGGGTGCAAAAGTAGTATTTTGTAAACAGAGGGGAGGGGGGGGGGGGGCACATATAAGAACACTATACAATAATACAATATCCCAATATCTCAAGTGGGTGGGGGCTAAGGATCAGCAACCCCCCCCTAAATGCATCCCTGTATATATATATATATGGGTGTATGCCACAATTCCTCAATTTTAACACGTACCAGCAGGCAATATCAAAGCTCCAGAGAAAACGCTGTCTGGAGTGAGCGGAAAAGGCTCGGCAATCGGTCATATAATTATCAAATCCTTTCAAAGGTTGTGGCATTTCAGTGCAGACAGATGGGCACATGATGCCAGCATCTTCCTAAAGCCCGGGCAAGTAGTGGGAAGAGCTGCAGTAAACACCGCCAGCGAGATGGCCAAACTGCGTGGAGAGAAGTTGGAAGGAGACACTGACAATTATGATCCTTCTTGAGCGATGAAGTTGATGGAGTAGAGTAGGGGGTGATAGCTGGTCGTAAGCACTGGTGTTATCAATATATAATAGTCATGTGTTCGAGCTCGGGGGACCTCATGCAATTATTGTGCGCATGCTATTAGTCATGTTGATAGAACACACCCTTGAATCTCGGATAGAATGTGCAGCTGCTAAGCTGCTCATGAAGTGGAGGAAGTATGAACTCTCTTTGCTCTTTAAAAAAAAATTGAGTTGTATCTGCCATCTTCCCCCTTTCCTGGACACTCTCACTCTTCCACTGCATTCTACAACAACTCGGATGAATTGACACACTTTCTCTTTCCTTCTCTGTCCTCTCTCCCTCCCTTTCTCCTCCCTCTTCTTCTTTTTAGAGGCATTGAGGTGAGAGCATACAAGCAGAAGATACATGTGCAGTCCATCAGACCCACTTCGGCCATTAAATTCATCGCCAGCAATAAAAGCACACTGATAGCCTCTCAGTTGGAAGTCTTCAAGTTGGAACCTCGAAGTTACGATGGCCAAATCCTGAGCTGCATTGAGCAGAAGCACTTTGAACTAGCCTCAAGTATAGCTGTAAGTCAAGTTGTGTGCCTGCAGTGTGTGCTAGTGCTGGGTGGCAACCCACTGTGCCCGCGGAGATATTGTCAAACCACTTTAACGGAACCTCCCTCAACCCAGTGTGGTATGGTCCAGTGTGTGTCCCCATAGAACTATTGTCAACCTACTTAAACCTGCCTCAACCCAGTGTGATGTTGGTCCTGTGTGTGTCCCTGTTAGGGATGGACCTGCAAAAGATTATCCTGACATTTATTAGAACATTAGAAGGTGTGTGTGACTATAATAAGATTGTGTGTGTAATGTGTGGTAAAATAGTCAGGTGTTGATTATGTCATGTGAGGCTACTGAGGGGAGCACATGTACAGTAGAGGCCAAAAAAACATGCCGGTTGCGTTTATTTTGAACGTGCGTAGACGCTTACCGTTTCCAACCGTTACTTAACAAACGCTAACAAACGCAAATAAACGGTTTACGTTTACGAGAGTTTTGCGCAGTGACGCTGACTAAAGGTCAGCACTTCCGCGCAAAGGTCACCAAAGCGCACGAGATTTGTGCCTTGTGGCAAGTTAATTTTTTAGCTGCTTGAGACTCGACTCGTCTTTGCTTCGAGATTTTGAAACGTCTTTGTTTTACAGTTCCTGTTATACCTACATAAGTTGTTGAAAATATATCCTGAAGCCTATGGTGAAAAACAGTGAGTTGATTCTGTATGATTGTGATATAAAGACCTCTTTTCAGTTAGTAGCTGGTCCTTCACAGGTTTGTTAGTCATGCTTCTGACTATAGCATTTGCAAGCTAAGTTGTTCCATAAGAATGGGCTAGCAGCTAGCTTTTGTGTGCAAGCCTTTAGCTACATACCATGCTCTCAATGTATAAAAGTGTCGGATAGTTAAACTTTATCTTGACTAGGGGATAGTTTGTATATCAGCATTCTCTAACTGCTATTATTGCAGCTTTGAGTTTGTTTATATGTGGGAGAGCAAAAATGTAGATGGTCCTGTTATTTAAACATGCTGATTGGCAACAAATAAAATGTAGGTAGGATTTTGGTGATGACCCCTAGTTTCCTTCCAAGATCTCCACCAACATTTCCAGCTGTGTAACCCACATTACACCAATTTGTTGACATGTTCTTATTTGGAGATGGGTAAAGTGGTTATGCATCCAAAATGAATAATGTATTGGACAATATGATTGTGTATTTCTTTCTTATCTTTGGCAAATATATGTATAATAGAATGTTCTTCATTGGAGAAGAACCAGAGGGAGCTAACCCACCGTGTGGCACTTCTGGAGAACAGGTTGGCTCCGGTAACTCCCCCACTGCCTCAGCCTTCTCCAGTTTGTCTTCAAGGTTCAATGAAGTTGACACGCCATTTCTCCACCTGCCTTGGTGCCAGGTCCCCTCCTTTCAGACCATTGATTTGAAGGTGGTCACTCAAAAGTGGGACATCACCTTTTTTTAAATAATTTTTATTTTTATTAGTGTTGTTACTACATAGTATATATGTTGTAACATGTGATGGCCAGGCTCAGCAATATCAAGATTGAATGTACAACAAAGAACACAACAATTGAATTGAAACAACATTTTATAACCATATAATTGAACAGTTATATATCAGGTAGAAAACAAAATAAAAAATAGAGCAGCAATTAGAAATAAATATATATATATTATAGAAGCTTCTGATACTCATCTGGATTGGAGGGCTAGGATTAGTTCCAGAACCTTCATTCTTCCCACCTGAATGAAGTAGTGCAAGTCCCGTGCTCTCAGCAAGAGCACAGCAGTTGCAGTCAGCATCTGTCTTCTACCTGAAGCACTTTCGTTCTAATCTGCATTTAATAGTATTAATAAAGGTGAGGTGTGGAAACCCAAGCTTGACCGTCAAAAGGCTTCAGATAGGAGACTGATTTCGACTGCACTGCTTCTTGATAGGTGACGCTCGACTAAAGTACGAAACCGGGCTTAGGCTAGACTGTAATACTTCAGGTGGGAAGAGTGAAGGCTCTCGAAAGCGCTCGCTCGCAATTGAGGCTTATAGCGGACGAGACAATTGCGAAGCGCTTGTGCTTCAGCACCGCTACGCGGGCGGTTTATCTCGTTTGCTACCGTTGGTTTCCGTTGGGACTGCTAGCGTTTACGGTGTGCATTTATTTGCGTTTATGGTTGGCGTTTTTTAACGTTGAACGCAACGCAACCGGCATATTTTTTTGGCGTGTACTGTATATAGAACAATATATATGTGGTCGGCTTGCCCTCAGTAGTCAGTTCTATTTCTTGACCGAGTTTCTGTAAAGTGTTTCTGAAGTAGTACTTGTTGACTCTAGCTTAGATCAGGCTAGAGTTTGACCTAGGCTACCCTAAGTTAAGGATGGGAATGAGCGCGAACCTCAACAGTTGGTGGCAGCGGTGGGATTGAGAGCTTCGACAATTCGGCTACATTGGGCTCTTACACTAAAGCATAGGAGTATTTGACCTCACGATTTCGACTACGAAAAGGCTACTAGGAACGATGGAAACTAGAGCCCGATCTCAACAAACAGAATGGCAAGACTCAGAAACCACAGAAACTGATTATCGACCACAAGGGTGGGTTGATGAAGAACGGAGTGACAACTTCGTGGATGACATCGGATGGACGGCGGGGGCTGATGTGCTGGGATCCGATGACGATGAATTACCTGAGGGTGAGATATCGACTAAGGACATGTTGAAGTGGATGGCTAAACAAAATAGCAAACGAGACTATACCTTGGCAAAGTGTATGGAACTATTGGGCGCATGAGCTGAGGCAAGAGCCATTCTTAAATTGGCAAATTGGGAAGATGGACAAGACCCTGAACGTATTTTTGGTTTTGTTTCAATCAGTGATGGATGATCATGGAGCACCTGAGAAAGATTGGATGAAACAGTTGAAGCCAACACTGAAAGGACAAGTTTTAGCAGAGTGGGAAGACATGCCACGAGAGGACAAAAGGAAGTATTCTCGTCAAGAGAAGAGTGTTGAACCGGCTGGGAATGATGGCAGGGAGAAGGATGAGATGGTGGGACCTGGAAACAAATGATAAGGAACCACTAATGAAATGGTATAGACGGACAAGGGAAGCCACTAGAGACTTTGAATCCAGGAAGGCTATAATTGAACATTTAGCGATGGAGACCTTCCTGCGAGGACTGCCAGGATCTGCAGCTACCTGGGTAAGGGAGCATTGCAGTGATGACCCAGATGCCGCCGGTGATGCAGCAATGAGATTCTTTGTGGACAGAGGATGGGAGGCAATTGTCAAACCCAAATGACGAAAGACAGACGATGAGAGGAGTAAGGCTCCATTGATTAGTCTACCAATAATCTCGCTATTTGAGACAGTCGCAATGGACATGGTCGGGCCTCTACTAATGACTGAGAGGAAGAACTGATACCTGGTGACGATTATGGACTTTGTAACAAGATACCCCGAGGTCATACCCATGAGACGAGTGGATAGCGACTCAGTAGCTGAGGCCCTGCTGCAGTTCTTCAGTAAGTTTGGATTGCCGAAGGAAGTACTGTCGGACAGAGGCACCAACTTCACATCAGAGTTGATGAAGAATGTGATGAGACGACTAGGAGTCGACCACATAAAGTCTTCTCCCTACCACCCTCAGATAAACGGCACGTTGGAGAGGTGGCATGGGACTCTAAAAGCAATTATTTGGAAGTCAAGTCGGGGAAAAAGGAGTGGGATTTGCTTGTTCCTTGTTTCTATTTGCTTAGTTACAGAGGCGGTGCATGAAGCCACAGGGTTCTCTCCCTTTGAACTAGTCTTTGGCAGACATGTAAGAGGACCTCTGGACATTGTCAAGGATCAATGGGAAGAGACTGGGAATCTACCAGTCCCTGTGGCAGATTACCTCGACAACATCTACGAAAAGATGCAAGACATGGCAGACATAGCCAAGGAAAGTGACAGACAAGCCAAGAAAAGGACCAAGAAATGGTTTGATGTAAAGGCACGAGAGAGGAAGTTCAATGAAGGTGATACCGTGCTAGTCCTGATACATACAGTAGCGGCCAAAAATAACTTTACGTTGCGTTTTTGACATGAAGTTAGAGCCATTGTCTGATAGGACTTCCTTCGGTACACCCAGTCTAGATGTGAGGTCTACCAAACAATCTATCACAGATTCAGTGGTAACATTACATAGAGGGAACGCCTCTGGCCACTTAGTGGCGTAATCAATTACCACTAATATATATTTGTTACCCGACTTCGTTCTTTTTAGTGGGCCAAACATGTCCATGGCTACCCGCTCGAACGGCGTATGAATGACGGGCAATGGGTGTAGGGGGGCTATCGTCAATGTTGCAGGTGCGGCCATTTGGCAAGATGGACAGGACTGGCATGCTTCCTTGACATCGACTGTCATCCTCGGCCAAACCACTCTTTTCCATAGAGCATCGAGGGTTCGGACTTCACCGAAGTGCCCGGCTGTAGGAGAGCAGTGTACCAACCTGAGGATCTTGTTCCTGCAACATTGAGGGACCACAAGTAAGTTCTCTTCCCCCACAACATATGGCTTCCTGGTTAACAACCCGTTATTCCAACAGAAATTACCCACACCATCCCCGTCAGCTTGTCGTCGCCATTCTCCCTATGTCGGATCTGACAACTGAAGAGAGCGAAGTTGGTGGGGCGAGATCTGCTCGAGCCGTGTCTAGTCTTCAGCTGGTTTTTCTGCTGGTTTACTCTGTGTAGGGAAAACAAACTGGTCATCACTAAAATTAAAAAGTTGACCCAACCCTTGTACTTGGTCTGAATCTAGACCATGTATCAGAGATCCGTCTCTTTCTTGGGCGTGCTCCGACTCCTGTTGTTCTTTCTCCCTTTTCTTTTCAGCTCGTGTGATAACCATCGACACTTCTGGTTTTCTCATCTCAGATTTCGTCACCTCTTGTTTCACCGGCTCATAGTCTGCAGGCGTTCTCTCGTCCATCAGAGCTGCCCTCAGCAGTTTTTGAAACCTAGGGACGTCTTGACCTAGGAGTATATCCACTGTGAGATGTGGAGACACTCCCACAGCCAGTTCCCACGTCTTATTATCAATGCAAATTTGGATCCTAGCGGCAGGGAACCATGCCTTCTCAGAACTTGCTGTATTGTAAGGAATTTTCCATCCCATTCCCAACCAATCTTTGCTGTGAATGCACCGGGGATGTACTATCGATTTGGAATATCCTGTGTCAAGTAGGGCCACCATGGAGTTGCCATTAACTTGTACTTCTCGAGTCCATTTCGGAAGGTTGGACCGCACATACGTCGTACTTCCGAAATTAGCTTCACGCTGCAGTCTTTCTGCATATGGCCTTTCTTTCCACAATGGAAGCATTCCATCTGAGACAGATCCTTGGGCAATGGACGAGTGCGGAGCCCACTCTCTTGGTCCTGCCTATGATGGTACGAGTCTTGTTGGTACGATTGATGAGGTTGCACCGGTCGAGAGGGACGTAAGTACTGGTCAATCTCCCAATCTTTCGATTAAAATCTTTCACTTTCGACTGTTCGTTCCGGTCTTCTTGGTTTGTTTGTCTCTCTCCTTGTGATGGTCTGGGTCGAGAGATGGCGGGCAATCGCTTCTGCCAGCTCATCATAAGTTTGAAGGTCCAGGTTATGTATTTGACCCTCCAGCCAACGAGGTAATTTTTGTAGGGTGACCTCCATTAGCATGGCTTCCTCTGGATCTTTCCTCGACGAAGCAAGCCACTGCTTAAAACTCTGTCGGTGATGGCCCAACCAAGCATCTGGGTTGGCCATATCGAAGGTGGTCTCGAACGTCCTTCGCCGGAACGTTTCCGTGGTAATGTGGTACTCCTTCAGTAGCACTTCTCTAACAGACTGATACTCAGCTTGCCAGTCCGCTGCCATCGCTGATACTGCTACCAAACCTGCTCCGGACAATGAGCTTCGGAGGAGAATAGGCCACTGGTCTTCTGGCCACCATCCTGCCCTTGCAGTAACCTCAAAGGTGTCCAGGAAGGTGCCCATATCATCCACCCCCTCCTTGAACTTTTGAAGTGTCAGCTTGGGTGAGGGTGGAGGTGCTTCTGCTACTGGGGGGTATTGGACAGCCGCTGCTAACTGCAAAAGCCTGTCCTCCCATGCATCTGCCTGCTGTTGTGCACATCTCTCCTCCCGTTCCGACCTAGCCGTCTCCATGTCTGCCATTGGCCTAGAAAGCGCTCCATGGCATCAGGCTTACATGTAGGTGGGGACTCGAGCTCCGGCACAGAACTCTGGAGACGACGTTCTTTCCTTTCCTCAGACATCATTTTATAAACAAACAAAAATATATGTATATCTAAAAAATATATGTTTATCTAGCTGTTTTTTTTTGAATATTCAGGTTATTTGTCTTCTCACTTGACGTGTGGCTGTTTCCCCTGAGTACCCCCACTAGCTGTGACACAACACCCCAAAACACCCCAAAAATAACCAGAATCAACCAAACGGCAAAATGACGACTGGTCCAGGATCTCACTGTTGAGATCCCACTGCTGCCACCAAATGTCAGAAACTCACTCTCAAACTGCTGTACTCTCCCAGCACATAATTGACTGGGCCACCAATTTAGCCACTTAAGTCACTGACTTCCTGATGACGCCTAGACCTTTACTAAAGACCTCTCTCTGTCAATAGTCTTATCTAGACCTGAACAACCACACTAGCTATCTCAAGCTCTCCCTCTAACTCCAAGAGGATGTGGTAGATAATAGCAACTTCGCAACAAGCAATATTCACAACACAGTGTTCAAGATAATTTATTAACTGGTCTCTCTCTCTGCTAAATGTCTATCTCTCTTATATACTCTTGCACATGACTCTGTGGTGGTCTTGCACCAGATCTTTCTATGGTCTTGTGATATGGTGTCTGTCCAGCCTGAGAAGATGTCTGTCCTGATGAATCAACTACACATTGTGGTTGTGTAGGGTTGTGATTACCATCCAGTGGTCTGTCACAACTGTCAGGTGGTTTCCTGACAATGTGTAGAACAATAGATATGTGGTCAGCTCGCCCTTATAGTGGTTCTATTTCTTTTTCTTTTTCAATTCAGTTTCTGTAAAGTGTTTCTGAAGTTTTAATAATATAATTATACTTTAGTAGTACTTGACTCTAGCTTAGAAGATAGATCAGGCTAGAGTTTGACCTAGGCTACCCTAAGTTAAGGGTGGAAACGAGCGTGAACCTCAACAGTCCCCATAGAACTATTGTCAACCTACTTCAACCTGCCTCCACCCAGTGTGATGTTGGTCCAGTGTGTGTCCCCATAGAGTTATTGTCAACCTACTTCAACCTGCCTCAGCCCATTGTGTTATTGGTCCAGTGTGTTTCCCCATAGAGCTATTGTCAAATGACTTAAACCTGCCTCAACCCAGTGTGTTATTGGTCCAGTGTGTTCCCCATAGAGCTATTGTCAAATGACTTAAACCTGCCTCCACCCAGTGTGTTATTGGTCCAGTGTGTGTCCCCATACAGCTATTGTCAAACGACTTAAACCTGCCTCAACCTAGTGTGATGGAGTGTTTCTAAAGCCGGGATACGATGCTCTTTAGCCCTACTAACCTCACCCATTTTCCACACCCACTAGGAGTTGATAGATGAGCCTCCATCAATGGCCAAGGTGAGGAGAGATGGCATAGTGAGAAGACTAGCTTTTCATCAGTTCACCCAGTTCAAGTTTGAGGAATCATTCAAGAATTACCTGGAGATACAAGAGGGTGAGTGCCTTCTGTCTTCCCATTTCCCTGCCCAGTATCTCACTCCTCACATTCTCACTCACCCTCTTACACTGTCTCCCTCATACACACTCTCTCACCCTCTCTTTCACACATTTACACACACTCTCACTCTCTCTCACACTACACACACACTACAACACATTCACCTCCACACACTACACACACACTCACTCTCTCTCACACTGCACACACTGCACACACACACACTCTCTCCACACACTACACACACTCTCACTACTATCTCTCACACTACACACACTCTCACACTACACACACACTCACTCTCTCTCACACTGCACACACTCTCACTCTCTCACACACTACACACACACTCTCTCTCATACTATTTCACCCTCTCTCTCTCATGCTCTCTCACATTCTCTTCCTCTCTCTCATGCACACTCACTCACTCACACACACTCTCTCACCTCTCCTACAATCTCTCACCTCTCCCACACTCTCTCACCTCTCCCACACTCTCTTACACTCTCTCACTCTCTCACACGCACACACACAGAGCTTCCGTTACCATGCATCCTTAAGGATTCGCGCTAGTTAGATCACGGGAGATCTCGCATATGAAAACGTGCAAAAAGGGGGGCGGGGGAATGTGGGATTTGTTCACAGTTGACTTGGTCTTCCACTTCCCTGAATCTACAATCATTGTAGGAGACATTCTCTTGACAATAGCAAGGCTGAAGCTGGTGGGAGGAAACTCAAGATCACAAGCTTCTGCAGCATTGGAAAGAGCGATGGCTTTACTATGATATTGACATGTGTTTTGTTTTGTTTGCAAGAATGTTTCACCTTACCAGGTTGCAACAGCATTCTGCATGTCACCAGCTGGCTGTGTAAGAGGCTCGACTTTGAAAATATCGGACAGACTGGGCATCTACCTCAAAATATCAGACAGACAGGGCTTCTGCCTCAAAGTATCGGACAGACAGGGCATCTACCTCAAAGTATCGGACAGACAGGGCATCTGCCTCAAAATATCAGACAGACAAGGTATCTGCCTCAAAGTATCAGACAAAAGGTATCTGCCTCAAAGTATCAAACAGACAGGGTACAGTAGTATCTGCCTCAAAGTATCAGACAGACAGGGTATCTGCCTCAAAGTATCAGACAGACAGGGCATCTGCCTCAAAGTATCAGACAGAGAGGGCATCTGCCTCAAAGTATCAGACAGACAGGGCATCTGCCTCAAAGTATCAGACAGAAGGTATCTGCCTCAAAGTATCAGACAGACAGGGCATCTGCCTCAAAGTATCAGACAGAAGGTATCTGTCTCAAAGTATCAGACAAAAGGTATCTGCCTCAAAGTATCAAACAGACAGGGTACAGTAGTATCTGCCTCAAAGTATCAGACAGACAAGGTATCTGCCTCAAAGTATCAGACAAAAGGTATCTGCCTCAAAGTATCAAACAGACAGGGTACAGTAGTATCTGCCTCAAAGTATCAGACAGACAGGGTATCTGCCTCAAAGTATCAGACAGACAGGGCATCTGCCTCAAAGTATCAGACAGACAGGGCATCTGCCTCAAAGTATCAGACAGAAGGTATCTGCCTCAAAGTATCAGACAGACAGGGCATCTGCCTCAAAGTATCAGACAGACAGGGCATCTGCCTCAAAGTATCAGACATATCAGACAGACAAGGGCAGGGGCGGATCTAGGGGGAGGGGGGGCTTTCAGGGCTGAAGCCCCCCCTCCTCCAATCATTGTCTCCCCTCCCCCCTAGTATTTGTTTTTTATGTAAAATACAACATGTTATTAGCAACTGCAATTAACACTTAGCACAAAATGAGAAAATGAGGAGTACATATGTTTGAGGTAATATAGGCCAGACGTTCTGCTTCTCACCTTCAAACTACTGCAGCTGCAACAGCAGGCATACAGTGTGGTTTTCTATCTGAGCAGTGTCAGTAAGTCTAGCACCAGTTGAGTTAGATCATGTCTAAAAGGGCCTCTATCTCAAGAGAACATCCTCTAAAGTGAATGGCCAAGACCGTGGATCTACGCCAATATTTTTTTTATAGCAAGAAGTAAGTTGTAGCTAAGTTTATTACTAATGGGACAGAGTGATGTAACATGACAAGAATGATTTATTGTTTACTTTAGTTCTGGAACCTCAGTACTACCTGGTGGCAGTGCCTCTCTGCTTCATACATCCCATTCAGTATGGAGTGCTACTGATTCTTTATCAGAAGATGACCAGTCTAACTCTCTCGTAGCTTGTGCTAAAAGCAGTGCAGTTGTGTTGGTGAGTAGCAGCAAGGATAGTGATGGCAATTCTATTGTTGATGTTGAAGAGAGAGGTATAGGAGGAAGCAGTGGTGTTTTGGCTTCAGATTCAAGTGACATTCATCCTGATGTACATGCAGGAGACTTAGGCCAGGTAATACAACTCAAATCCCTGAGAAACCTCAGCAATATGAGAAATTGTTTCTTCTCAAAAATCATTTTATTCCAACCTAAGAATTTCAATTCCCTACACGTACCTTCAAAGCTCAGAAATGGCAGTTTCAAAAGAGTTGGCTAGATAAGTACAAAGGCCTAACATATTCTTGGTCACAAGATGGTGGATTTTGCTTGTTTTGTATACTATTTGGGTAATGTGAAGCATCCGAAGAGTTGGGGGTTCTGGTCAATAAGCGTCTGATTTTAAGAATGCAATTGAGAAGACGAGTAGGAAGTCCCATCAGCTAGCTATGGAGGAAGCAATGGCATTTGCTGCTGTGAAGGAGAACGGAGTGGCTTCCATCAACAAAGCTGAAATTATTGCTGGAAATCGTTTAAAGCTCCATTCCAATGCTTCAACTGTCATTTTGTGGGGGAGACAAGCATTAGCTTTTAGAGGACATCATGAAGATGGGGACTAAATTGAATCTGAAAGTCCAGTAAGACGAGGCCACTTCCTTTCCTAGTTGATTTTTCGCATCGATGCTGGTGATAAAGTTCTCAGAGAACATCTGCGTACATGTGATCGTAGTGCAATGTACACCACTAAAGAAATACAAAATCAAATGATTCAAATTTAAGTGAATTATATTCGCAATAAAATTTTACAAAAAATCAGAGAAGCTAAGTCCAATTCTGTTATTGCTGATGAGGTAACTTATTCAGCCAATGATGAGCAGCTCTCCATAAGTATTGGATTTGTTGATGGTTACTCTCCACAAGAAAAGTTCCTTGGTTTTTATGAATGTATGTCTGGTGTCACAGGTGAGGCTATAGCTGCAGCAGCTGACTGCATGGTAGTTGGAGCCACAATTTCTTCGAGGTCAAGCTTATGGAGCAGGTGCTATGGCAGGGAAGTCAAAAGGAGCAGCTGCACATATCACCAAACAATATCCAAAGGCCCACTGTGCTGCACACACATTGAATCTTTGTGTAGTAAAATGTTGCAGTGTTTGAGAAGTAAATAATATGATGCAACTGCTAACAAAGTAGCACGTTTCTTTGGAAACTCACCTAAGAGACAGCTTGAACTTGAAGCATGGATTGTTGACATGGATGGTGAGAAGAAAAAAACTTGAAAGGTATGTGCCGAACCAGATGGATAGAGCGTATTGAATTTTTTGCCTTCTGACTTGCTGTTGCCAGTAATCAGATGTCCAGAAGCTATTGTTAACAGTTCAGCAACCGAGTGGAATCGAGATTCCCGATCTGATGTTCAATCACTCCAACTGGCTCTGTCTCAGTTTTCTTTCATTGTGACTTTGGAAGCTACACATAGTGTTTTAGCTAATACTCGAGGGCTCAGTGTGAAGCTTTAGGGGCCTAATGTGGATGTAACATATGCCTATCATGAAGTAAAGAACATAAAGGGTGTTCTTCATGGGTCAAGGTCAAATGTGAATTCTTTTCAGAGTGGAATCTACACAAGAGCTGGAAGTGTTGGTGTGGAGGAGTGCAGACCAGGTCTAGCTAATAGACAGCAACATCATCAAAATATCCAGACACAGAATTGCAGTGATTATTTCTGTCTAAATCTCACAATTCCCTTGCTGGACCACCTGATCACTGAGCTCGACACCAGGTTTGATGAAGCTTCATCTCATATGGCTGAATTCATGCTATTATTGCCTTCAGCGAACACTAGTGAAGCATCCACAGTGACACACTCATTTGATTCTCTTTTGTGGTTCTATGAAGATGATTTACCACTTCCATCAGCTTTTGATTTTGAGTTTGACATATGGAAACAATTGACATATGGAAACAAAAGTGGGAAAGTCAGACTTAGCTGGCATCTGAGCTAGATAGCTACTCGCCAAAAAGCCCTATAACATACAGACAAGGGTTTTCCCCCTAACATTTATATATTCTGCACATCATGGCCTCACTTCCTGTTACCAGCTGCAAATGTGAACGATCTATTAGCATGCTAAGATTGATAAAACACCACTCCGTAGCACCATGGGGCAAGAACGACTGATGCTCTATCATCATTAGGATATAGACCTTTCTCCTGAAGAAGTTGTCGAGGAATTTTCTCGATGTCATCCCCGACACATATTGCTGCAATTCAATAATTTTTGTACTTTACCCTCATAATATTTTGAGTCTATATATAATACTTCATTGTACTTCTAAAACCTGTCAAGCTTTGGCATGCATCTTATTTTGCAACCATTATTTGGCATATGTGGCGACTCTCCGGACAATGTGTTGCATATTAACTCCTCCCTTTTAAAATCCTGGATCCGCCCCTGTAGGGCATCTGCCTCAAAGTATCAGATGGATTGGACATCTGCCTCAAAGTATCAGACAGACAGGGCGTCTGCCTCAAAGTATCTGACAGACAGGGTATCTGCTTCAAAGTATCGGAAAGACAGGGTATCTGCCTCAAAGTATCAGACAAGACAAGGGCATCTCACTCAAAGCTACAAGAATATCTACAATTATGAATCAAGCTAGAAGGTGTTTGATTACCACTGAGTATTCAGGCGGAGAATGAAGGGGAGAGAAGAAACGAGGAAGAGCTATATGCATGTGAGACATGCACTTCTTTGCCTTTCTATCAGGCCAGTGTTTTTATGACGGCATGCTTGAAATTTTCCCTACCCCATAATCAGTACACCCCCTAAATATAAACAGCCACAATCCATCCACGCAACTTCTGCCTTGTTTGCTCTAGCTATAGCAGGGAGGATACCACACATCACAATGTGAATTGAACATTAAATGCTTTGTGAATACAAAATGTTATCTCCTCAAAAAGCAGAACAACAACAAACTACATGTAGATATGCAAATATTCTCAAATAGCCTAGACAGATTGTTTTCATTCTTGTACCTGTTCCCCCTAATCTCCCCTCTCCCCCTTCCCCAAAGTGATCAAAGGTGGGAAGTCTCCTTTTTTATTAATGAAAGCTCTGACTCCCTCTCTCTCTTACATATTTTGGCCTCACATTCTTGTACCTTCTTCATTACTTACCAGCTCTTTCTTTGTCCTCCTTTCACCCATTACCTCATCTCAACCCCTCCTCTAACCCCCTCTCTCACCCCTCCCTCCTCTTCCTCTCATCCCTCCCTCCTCCTCTCACCCCTCCCTCCTCCACCTTTCACCACTCCCTCCTCCTCCTCTCACCCCTCCCTCCTCCCCCTCTCACCCCTCCCTCCTCCTCCTCTCACAACTCACTCCTCCTCTCACCCCTCCCTCCTCCCCCTCTCACCCCTCCCTCCTCCTCCTCTCACCACTTCCTCCTCCTCTCACCCCTCCCTCCTCCTCCTCTCACCCTCCCTCCTCCTCCTCTCATCCCTCCCTCCTCCTCCTCTCACCCCTCCCTCCTCCTCCTATCAACCCTCCCTCCTCCTCCTCTCACCCCTCCCTCCTCCTCCTCTCACCCCTCCCTCCTCCTCCTCTCATCCCTCCATCCTCCTCCTCTCACCCCTCCCTCCTCCTCCTCTCACCACTCCCTCCTCCTCCTCTCACCCCTCTCTCCTCCTCCTCTCATCCCTTCCTCCTCCTCCTCTCATCCCTCCCTCCTCCTCCTCTCACCACTCCCTCCTCCCCCTCTCACCCCTCCTTCCTCCTCATCTCACCCCTCCCTCCTCCTCCTCTCATCCCTCCCTCCTTCTCCTGTCACCCCTCCCTCCTTTTCTCACCCCTCCCGTACTCCCAGACCCGATGAATGTAATAGGACTTTACCCTAACCTCATCCCAGGGGATCTTCGAATGAGAGTCATAGAACAGCATCTGACAAAACCTCCGACTCTTACAGGAGAAGTTCTAGAAAAGGGCATGAAGCACCTTACCACTTACCTTACTCAGATGCGCTATCAAAAGGTAAAGCGTCTGCAGCGACACCAGAAGGCGGAGAAAGGAGAGGACACTCAGGAGCAGCTGTTGAATGAGAAGGTGCTGAAATCGTCCATAGAGTCTCTGCAACTCATAGACACGACACTGCTCAAGTGCTACATCAAGGTGGGAGTGGTCAAACAGTGGGTGTTGTCATGAGGAGTGTGTGGTCAAATATTGATCACATGACAAGGACTACAGGTTTCAGCATTATTGTATAAGGGGGAGGGGCTGAAGGGTTTGATATTCATGACCTTCATGGGTTACATACATACATACAGTAGGCGCCATAAAAAACTTGGCGTTGCATTTAAACCCAACGTACGTGCAACGCATGACCGTTGGCCAAAGAAACGTTAACGAAACATACAGTACAGAGCATTTGGACGCTTGCTGCGTTGAACGCTCGCTGCGTTTGAATGCTCGCTGCGTTTTTATGTAAACACACGCTTTTTTTTTTAAACCGAGAGGCGCGTGCATTGACCACCATGTGCTGAAGAAAAAAAGCGGGGCAAGCTAGAACTACAGTTACTTGTTCTTTAGAGAGCATCCGCTGGAGTTGTTGTCCGAGTTATTTCATAAATTATTTCAGTAGGAGTTTAAGGGCCTGTAAGCTTTAAGAGTCTATAAGCAAGTAAGTTTCCTCCTCTTACTGTTATACTTGCTATAATATAACTTTGGTGTAACTGGAATCCGCTTGATCCATACAAGCTGTTCGAGCCAGTACTTGAGTTTCAGATTTAGCTGTTTTTTGGTAGCTAGAACAAATGGAATACTGGATGGTACTTCTCTATTGTTGTACTAATGAAGCTACATATTGTCATCAAGAATTGATTCATGTTGTGTTATTGGTTTATTTTAGCCCGTGGAGTTCGACTCAGTCTCTGTCCCACCACGCAAACTCTGGGGCACTTTGCCTGCACAGAGTGAAGGTAGGGACTTACACATCCCAGAATATGTCTGGAGGCAATTCAACTGGCATCAAACAGGATGGGTCTACAAACCAAGAAATGATTTACTGTTCATGTAATATTTGTAATCGACTGTTTTTTTGGTTGACTTCTGTAACTTCTGTAACAAACATCTTCTGTAACAAACATTATGTAACAAACAGTATGTAAATTAAAAATGTATGTAAATAAAAAATGTAAATTTACAACTCCCATTTCTATACAACTCCCATAATTTGTATATAGAATTTGCTAACATTAAAATACAATGACCAAAAATACAATGACCAAAAAAACATAGGATATTGTTCTTTTCTGGTTGACCAATCTTCTTATGATGAGCTTCAGTGGGATTCAAACTGCGACTGCATTCGTCTGTCCATATGACCTTCTCAAACCCTTGATACCCATGAATTGTCTTGGCCACACCAACCTAAATGATGCAATTGGGGATTATAATTTATTCACATCAAGGCAACAAATCTGTAAAATAATGTTTATTTCAGTGCAAGGGGAATGGCAATAACAGCCACTACACTAAAAGGGTGGGCATTCAAGCTTCAGCATAAACTACAAACAAAAGCTAGATCAGGCAAGCAAGTAGGAGCCCCATGGAGCTTTAAGCCAGTCTCCTTATCAGCTAAATCAAGTCAGCATACAGCCTTAAGAATCAAGCAAACAAGACTAACACGAACCTAGTTAATTCTCTTGCCAACTGGCAGTAGGAGCTACCCTCCGAGTAAGGCTCTACACTGAAGAATGGTCATTGGGTAGCCATTGTTCTTGAGGTACTCGTGCAGCTGGAAGGCAGTCATTAATTCGCATCTTCTGTTCCACTACCTCTCAGATGGCTGCCGTTATCTTTGTAGGTCTCCCGCTATCAAACCGCCAGGCTAAGTCCTGACACAGTCGGTGCCTTCAATCTGTTTCTTGTTACACCATTCGCTAAAAATCACGATGACTGCCACGTGCAACTCCCTACGATCTATCCGGCTAAAAACAATAAACGTTCCGAGCATCTAAACGTTTAGAGCGGCTAAACGGTTGTGCGTTTAAATGTTTAGCGTCTGAATGTTTCGTGCGTTCTTTTTAGCCGGTAGTAAATCGCATGCGTTTAGCCGCTGAACCAACGCTCGGTTTAAACGCAACGCCAGGTTTTTTATGGCGCCTACTGTAGTAGAGATCAAAATAAACTTTCCTACGTTTCCATTGCATTGGATCCTCCGTATAGAATGCACAGAGCATGGATCCCAGTGTAGAATGCATAGACTGTGTGGATCCCAGGGTGTAGAATGCATAGAATTCGTGGATCTGAGTGTATAATGCACAGAGTGAATAGATCCTAGTGTAGAATCCACAGATTGTGTGGATCCCAGTGTAGAATGCACAGAGTCCGTAGATCTTCCATGAAATTAATTTTAACTGAATTAAAAAATTTTTTTTTAATTCTAACGTGCAATAAAAAATAAATTCAATGGGTGTGTGGTCATGGGTGTGTCCTGTTCAGAGCCTTAGCATTTGAGAAGCAGGTAAGCTTTGTGGCTTCTAAGAGCTATCCAGTATCCAGTCGAGAATCCTGTGAGCTATGGTGATGTTGATATAGAGAGGTACATACTGCAGTCGAGTGGCCAACGAGCTGTGGTGATCTAGAGAGCTACTGCAGTCAAGCGGCCAGTGAGCTGTGGTGATGTAGAGAGCTACAGTAGAGGCAAAAAAAAACTTTACGTACCATTGCGTTGGGTTAACGTTCAACGCAGAAACCTTTCTTAAGAAACGCTCAAGTAACGCACAGGCAATGCTCAAGCAACGTATTGCAAATGCAATGCACGAACCATTATTTAATTACCCGAAAGGCGCAATCAGTATCCTACACCACGTGTTCGATAGAGCACGTAAAGTCAGTCGGCCTACTGTTGATTACTGTTGGGTTTAGTTGCAGCTTCGACTTTTGATTTGTCCTGGGAATGGCCTACATAAGAACTCTTGCTGCCACCTTCGCTCTAAGCAGTAAGTGTAATACTAGGTAGAACTCCAATGGCTTGTACCTCTAGCGCCTATCTGTGATAGTGACCCAGCCTTTACTTCAGTCTAGTTGTTAGTGTTATTAAATTTTAGTAACGTTCAAGAAAACTAAACCACCCAAAATAAAAGCTAGAACAATGGATCCAGTAATGATAATTATACAGAGTATTGTTTGGTCTTCTGGCAGAATGAAAGTTCTGGATGGCTCTACCAAGCAGCAATGTTTTAGGGGGCTCCTCAGTGGGAGTGGGAGGTCAAGGCAGTGAGGGTGATATATAAAGGCAAGATTTCAGCTATTGGTAAGTTTTAAATCAATCAAATTAGGTCTGATTTACTATTTTGAAATGCAGTTACCAGGCAGACATGGAGGAAGAATTCAAGCCTGTCATGGAAGACGAGGATTACAGTTCTTCACTCTCTACATCTGTGGTGGTGGGATCAGGACTGGACTTAATTGATAACTATAGTTGTCTTGAAATTATCATTATTTTATATCTTCTTATTGATAATTTTAAGGGAAAAACACCTCCAGTACCATCCAAACACACGAAAGTTTTGCCAACTTGATATCAAGAAGCATTGCTTGGCAAGTGATTTCCAAATAAACCTCCCCATGGCCCAACCTCCAGGTGTCTGGTCTACTTCTGACATATGCACTTAATCAAAATTGTGTTATGCTGTCCACCAATTCAGCTTTGGACTTGGGCTTCACTTCTCTTCTGATGTACTCTTTCAACTCGTGTCACAGGTCTTCAATGGGGTTGGCATCTTGAAACTCAGGAGGCATCCATCAATTTGTATTGAACAACTCCTTAGCCAGCTTGGATGTATGTTTGGGGTCAGTGTCCTGCATGAAGCGGTGATGGGAGCAAACATCCTTTACAAAGGGTAAAATGGGTCTGGTGAACAAAAAGTGGGGCTCTCAATACTGGCCCACACATGCACCTTCACCAAATGTTTCATGCTATAATCAAATAAACAGAGGTTTAAAACACCTGAGTATACCATAAATCTACACCTTATTACACAACCATAATACAACATGAATCATATCTTGGCTTGTTCTTTTGTGCCTGCCTTGTACAAAAAAAAGCCTATGTGTTTCCAATTGAACTGTGCACTTGTCTGTCCATTGGCTGCCTTCAAGGTTCTGCCTGTCTTGCTCCAATATCTTGACCTAGGACAGGGATAAATGATACCGCTATTGATCATGTTATTACATTAGTCACTATACCAATTCACCAGTGTTCTATATCAATATCTTGCCCTAGTCTTAAGGCATAACATCTACAGAGTCCCTAAACTATATATATTTTAATCCAATGGCTTATCCCCCCAATCGGCACATTGGCTCTAGCCAAAATACCATCAAGACCCAGGCCTAGATTATCATTAGCCACTAGCAACCAACATAGGTTCAGTGTGAACACAGAAATCTTCTACACTAGATATTAACTTTCCCATAGCGCCATCCCAAAACTAGTTCAACACAAACCTTGTTGGCTTCTCTTATCAGTTGGCATTACCACTGCCTCAAAATATCAACACAAGCAATGTCCTGCAAAGCAAGACTGGGTCCCCTTCGCTGTGAAGGAGGCCTGCAGTTGGTATGCTGTCTTCTCATCATCTTCCAGCATCTTTTCCACCACGAGTTTTGGGCCAGCAATAAAAAACGAAGATCTCCTGCTCCATAGCTGTGAGGCGGTACCAGTCTCGCAGTGCTTGACAAAACTGGACGCTTTGCCTTGTTGCTGTCACACCCTCCTTCAAAATACAGACGATAGCTACAGCCTTGAACCTCTAGATCCTAAAGAATAGAATTCTGTTTCTTATAATAGAATAAGGCATCTTGATTCTGAAAAAAAGATTAAACGCTAGAGCAACGACAGTTAGCCTTTCTCCCGCCTCCGTCGATCTGGCATGCGCTAGTGAAATTCAATTTTACGACGCTTAATTAACGATCCCTGCCTAACGTTTTTGGAGAACGTTTAGCGAACAGTACAGCAACGCTGTGACTCAAACGTACCACAAACGTCCAATGCAAATGGTACGTAAATATTTTTTTGGCTTGTACTGTACATACTGCAGTCGAGTGGCCAGCAAGCTGTAGTGATGTAGAGAGCTACTGTAGTTGAGTGGCCCGTAAGCTGTGGTGATGTAGAGACTACTACAGTTGAATGACCGGTAAGCTGAGATGATGTGGAGAGCTACTGCAGTCAATAGGCCAGTGAGCTGAGGTGTTAATGAAGCTACTCCAGAGGGCATGTTCAGAGGCTGCGATAAATGAATGTTTGTTCAGCTGTGCTTTTCATTGCCATTATATTTTGGGGGCGGTGAGCAGATGTCGGAAACATAAAGTTTGTACTCTATTCATACCACCCCTCCATTTGTGACTAACCCTCCAGTTGTAACCACCCTTCCAGTTGTAACTGTCCCTCCAATTGTGACTGTCCCTCCAGTTGTGACTGTCCCTCCAGTTGTGACTGCCCCTCAAGTTGTGACTGCCCCTTCAGTTGTGACTGCCTCCAGTTGTGGCTGCCCCTCCAGTTGTGATTACCCCTCAAGTTGTGACTGCCCCTCAAGTTGTGACTGCCCGTCCGGTTTGACTGCCCCTCCAGTTGTGACTAACCCTCCAGTTGTGACTGCCCCTCTAGTTGTGAATGCCCCTCTAGTTGTGACTGCCCCTCTAGTTGCAACTGCCCCTCAAGTTGTGACTGCCCCTCCAGTTGTGACTGCCCCTCCAGTTGCGACTGCCTCTCCAGTTTTGACTAGCCCTCCAGTTGTGACTGCTCCTCCAGTTATGACTGCCCCTCGGGCCCAGTTGTGACTGCCACTCCAGTTGTGACTGCCCCTCCAATTGTAACTGCTCTTCCAGTTGTAACTGCCCCTCCAATTGTAACCATTACAGGGGAACAGGCAATATCTGAAAGGAAACAAGACCACAACCACTTTAATGATCCTTTACCACATAGAAACAATCATGCATGTACTAGACTCATTAAAAAGCTTATAATATGCATGGTAAAGGGTCATCAAACTTGCATAGTCTAGTTTCTTTCTGATCAACACACAACTGACTGACTGTCAAGAGAGAGATGAAACAAAAAGTTACCAATGGAGACCACAAACATTTACATGACCCTTTACCTAATGAACTCCAAATATGTATGATATGGGAGGGTTAAAAATAGCAGTATACATGTAGTTACAATGACCTCAATATTCAACTTCAAATTTACTCTCTCCACTAGCTGCTCTAGCCCTCATCAGGAATAATGATTTGCTAAGACTCATGTGAGCTTGTTACATACCCGTAGCTAGATCCACCATGTGCTACAAACGACACCATGGCACATGCGTCAGCACGTGAACCGGATGTGGCAAAGATACAACAAAGATAATAATAACAGTAATAATAATATCAGCTAATAATAGTAAAGCTAGTGATAATAACAGCTAATAATAGTAGCAGCTAATAATATCTAATAGTATCTAACATCTATTTATAATAATAGCTAATAATAATAACAGCTAATAATAATAACAGCTAATAATAATAACTTCTAATAAAAATAACGTCTAATAATAATATAATAATATCTAATAATAATAACATTTAATAATAATAATAATAACATCTAGCATCTAATAACATCTAGCAATAACATCTAGCATCTAATAATAATAAGAGCTAGTAATAATAACATCCAGCTAATAATAATAATGATGTCTAATAATAATAACATGTATAATACAGCTAATATAAATAACATCTTTAATAATGACATCTAATTAATAATAGCATAGCATCTAATAATAATAATGACGTAATAACATCTAATAATACAGCAAATAATAATAATAATAAATAACGTTTAATAATAATGACATCTATTTAATAACAGCTAATAATAACATCTAATAATAATAATGACGTATAATATTAATATCATTATTAGATAACATCTAATAATGATAATAATACAAATAATACAGCTAATAAATAACATCTTTAATAATAATAATAATGATATCTAATTAATAATAATTACATCTAATTAATAATAGCTAATTGTAACATCTAATTGTAACATCTAATAATAACAACATCAATAATAATAGCATCTAATAATATAACAACAATAATAATAATGACAATAATAATAACAATAATAATAATAACAATAATAACACAATAATAACACAGTAATAATAATAACAATAATAACAGCTAATAATAATTAAACAACAATACAAAAAATCAATAAATTAATTATGGAATTTGTATTTGTATTTGTATTTAAATATATTGGCCTTCAACAAAGTTTATAACTAATTAAAATACATAACTAATAACTAATTGATTAATATATAAATAAATAACAAATAACCTTAACAAATAAACTTTTTAATTTTGTACTAAAAATCTAACGACAAGTTCAACTCCTGACCGACCCTAGTACATATAAGGCAATCCCCTTATGGACGTCATCGAGAGAAACTGAAGTAAGTGGCACAGACCTTCACCTTCCCAGGTCTTTGCCATATGCTAAGGTTGACCTCCTTCAGGAATGCCATTGATCTGGCCCTGATGACCTCCAAGGACTATGGCCATGGGCACAAAAAAGTGGCCTGAATCATTATAAAAGAAAAGGTTCACTAGCAGTTCCTTCTGTCTTCTAGCCTGGTCTATGATGGTGGCTTTCTCCCACAAAATAGGAGGCCCATTCTCCCACGCATCTTCTGCAATTGCAAATTTAAGCTGCTGATGTGATGGTAGCTAAGATATGAGCTTGGTTTTGGTGGCGGAGTTGCCTTGCATCGTTTTATTAACAGACCTGTGAGAGCCATACAGGAAGTGCTAGTTTTCTCTCCAGCCAACAGGAAGTGTTAGGCTGGTAATGACCAGATCTGCAATTGTGTGTGTGTGTGTGTGTGTGTGTTTGTGGTCTTACTACTTAGGACAATCTCGGCTATCGTCTGTTGGCAGATGTTGGCAGGTCCTGCTTGCTTCTGTAACACTGGAGTAGAGATATATTAGGGCTAGGCTTGGGCGGCAACTTTGAACCTATATTCATGGTGATCGATGGTGCTGGGATTGTCCCCTGATGCGTAACATTAGAGTCTCCCTGGTGCGTAACATTAGAGTCTCCCTGGTGCGTAACATTAGAGTCTCCCTGGTGCGTAACATTAGAGTCTCCCTGGTGCGTAACATTAGAGTCTCCCTGGTGCGTAACATTAGAGTCTCCCTGGTGCATAACATTAGAGTCTCCCTGGTGCGTAACATTAGAGTCTCCCTGGTGCGTAACATTAGAGTCTCCCTGGTGCGTAACATTAGAGTCTCCCTGGTGCATAACATTAGAGTCTCCCTGGTGCGTAACATTAGAGTCTCCCTGGTGCGTAACATTAGAGTCTCCCTGGTGCGTAACATTAGAGTCTCCCTGGTGTGTAACATTAGCGTCTCCCTGGTACGTAACATTAGAGTCTCCCTGGTACGTAACATTAGAGTCTCCCTGGTGCGTAACATTAGAGTCTCCCTGGTGCGTAACATTAGAGTCTCCCTGGTGTGTAACATTAGAGTCTCCCTGGTGCGTAACATTAGAGTCCCTGGTGCGTAACATTAGAGTCTCCCTGGTGCGTAACATTAGAGTCTCCCTGGTGCGTAACATTAGAGTCTCCCTGGTGCGTAACATTAGAGTCTCCCTGGTGCGTAACATTAGAGTCTCCCTGGTGTGTAACATTAGCGTCTCCCTGGTACGTAACATTAGAGTCTCCCTGGTGCGTAACATTAGAGTCTCCCTGGTGTGTAACATTAGCGTCTCCCTGGTACGTAACATTAGAGTCTCCCTGGTACGTAACATTAGAGTCTCCCTGGTGCGTAACATTAGAGTCTCCCTGGTGCGTAACATTAGAGTCTCCCTGGTGCGTAACATTAGAGTCTCCCTGGTGCGTAACATTAGAGTCTCCCTGGTGCGTAACATTAGAGTCTCCCTGGTGCGTAACATTAGAGTCTCCCTGGTGCGTAACATTAGAGTCTCCCTGGTGTGTAACATTAGCGTCTCCCTGGTACGTAACATTAGAGTCTCCCTGGTACGTAACATTAGAGTCTCCCTGGTGCGTAACATTAGAGTCTCCCTGGTGTGTAACATTAGAGTCTCCCTGGTGTGTAACATTAGAGTCTCCCTGGTGCGTAACATTAGAGTCTCCCTGGTGCGTAACATTAGAGTCTCCCTGGTGCGTAACATTAGAGTCTCCCTGGTGCGTAACATTAGAGTCTCCCTGGTGTGTAACATTAGAGTCTCCCTGGTGCGTAACATTAGAGTCTCCCTGGTGCGTAACATTAGAGTCTCCCTGGTGCGTAACATTAGAGTCTCCCTGGTGCGTAACATTAGAGTCTCCCTGGTGTGTAACATTAGAGTCTCCCTGGTGCGTAACATTAGAGTCTCCCTGGTGCGTAACATTAGAGTCTCCCTGGTGCGTAACATTAGAGTCTCCCTGGTGCGTAACATTAGAGTCTCCCTGGTGCGTAACATTAGAGTCTCCCTGGTGCGTAACATTAGAGTCTCCCTGGTACGTAACATTAGAGTCTCCCTGGTACGTAACATTAGAGTCTCCCTGGTGCGTAACATTAGCGTCTCCCTGGTGCGTAACATTAGAGTCTCCCTGGTGCGTAACATTAGAGTCTCCCTGGTGCATAACATTAGCGTCTCCCTGGTGCGTAACATTAGCGTCTCCCTGGTGCGTAACATTAGAGTCTCCCTGGTGCGTAACATTAGAGTCTCCCTGGTGCGTAACATTAGAGTCTCCCTGGTGCGTAACATTAGAGTCTCCCTGGTACGTAACATTAGAGTCTCCCTGGTGTGTAACATTAGAGTCTCCCTGGTGCGTAACATTAGAGTCTCCCTGGTACGTAACATTAGAGTCTCCCTGGTGCGTAACATTAGAGTCTCCCTGGTGCATAACATTAGAGTCTCCCTGGTGCGTAACATTAGAGTCTCCCTGGTGCATAACATTAGAGTCTCCCTGGTGCGTAACATTAGAGTCTCCCTGGTGCGTAACATTAGAGTCTCCCTGGTGCGTAACATTAGAGTCTCCCTGGTGCGTAACATTAGAGTCTCCCTGGTGCGTAACATTAGAGTCTCCCTGGTGCGTAACATTAGAGTCTCCCTGGTGTGTAACATTAGAGTCCCTGGTGCGTAACATTAGAGTCTCCCTGGTGCGTAACATGTGAGTCTCCCTGGTGCGTAACATTAGAGTCTCCCTGGTGCGTAACATTAGAGTCTCCCTGGTGCGTAACATTAGAGTCTCCCTGGTGCGTAACATTAGAGTCTCCCTGGTGTGTAACATGAGAGTCTCCCTGGTGCATAACATTAGCGTCTCCCTGGTACGTAACATTAGAGTCTCCCTGGTGTGTAACATTAGAGTCTCCCTGGTGTGTAACATTAGAGTCTCCCTGGTGCGTAACATTAGAGTCTCCCTGGTGCGTAACATTAGCGTCTCCCTGATGCGTAACATTAGAGTCTCCCTGGTGCGTAACATTAGAGTCTCCCTGGTGCGTAACATTAGAGTCTCCCTGGTGCATAACATTAGAGTCTCCCTGGTACGTAACATTAGAGTCCCTGGTGCGTAACATTAGAGTCTCCCTGGTACGTAACATTAGAGTCCCTGGTGCGTAACATTAGAGTCTCCCTGGTGCGTAACATTAGAGTCTCCCTGGTGCGTAACATTAGAGTCTCCCTGGTACGTAACATTAGAGTCTCCCTGGTGCGTAACATTAGAGTCTCCCTGGTGTGTAACATTAGAGTCTCCCTGGTGCGTAACATTAGAGTCTCCCTGGTGCGTAACATTAGAGTCTCCCTGGTGTGTAACATTAGAGTCTCCCTGGTACGTAACATTAGAGTCTCCCTGGTGCGTAACATTAGAGTCTCCCTGGTGCGTAACATTAGAGTCTCCCTGGTACGTAACATTAGAGTCTCCCTGGTGCGTAACATTAGAGTCTCCCTGGTGCGTAACATTAGAGTCTCCCTGGTGCGTAACATTAGAGTCCCTGGTGCGTAACATTAGAGTCTCCCTGGTGCGTAACATTAGAGTCTCCCTGGTGCGTAACATTAGAGTCTCCCTGGTGCGTAACATTAGAGTCTCCCTGGTGCGTAACATTAGAGTCTCCCTGGTGCGTAACATTAGAGTCTCCCTGGTGCGTAACATTAGAGTCTCCCTGGTACGTAACATTAGAGTCTCCCTGGTGCGTAACATTAGAGTCTCCCTGGTGCATAACATTAGAGTCTCCCTGGTGTGTAACATTAGAGTCTCCCTGGTGCGTAACATTAGAGTCCCTGGTGCGTAACATTAGAGTCTCCCTGGTGCGTAACATTAGAGTCTCCCTGGTGCGTAACATTAGAGTCTCCCTGGTGCGTAACATTAGAGTCTCCCTGGTGCGTAACATTAGAGTCTCCCTGGTGCGTAACATTAGAGTCTCCCTGGTGCGTAACATTAGAGTCTCCCTGGTGCGTAACATTAGAGTCTCCCTGGTGCGTAACATGAGAGTCTCCCTGGTGCGTAACATTAGAGTCTCCCTGGTGCGTAACATTAGAGTCTCCCTGGTGCGTAACATTAGAGTCTCCCTGGTGCGTAACATTAGAGTCTCCCTGGTGTGTAACATTAGAGTCTCCCTGGTGCGTAACATTAGAGTCTCCCTGGTGCGTAACATTAGAGTCTCCCTGGTGCGTAACATTAGAGTCTCCCTGGTGCGTAACATTAGAGTCTCCCTGGTGCGTAACATTAGAGTCTCCCTGGTGCGTAACATTAGAGTCTCCCTGGTGCGTAACATTAGAGTCTCCCTGGTGCGTAACATTAGAGTCTCCCTGGTGCGTAACATTAGAGTCTCCCTGGTGCGTAACATTAGAGTCTCCCTGGTGCATAACATTAGAGTCTCCCTGGTGCGTAACATTAGAGTCTCCCTGGTGCGTAACATTAGAGTCTCCCTGGTGCGTAACATTAGAGTCTCCCTGGTGCGTAACATTAGAGTCTCCCTGGTGCATAACATTAGAGTCTCCCTGGTGCGTAACATTAGAGTCTCCCTGGTGCATAACATTAGAGTCTCCCTGGTGCATAACATTAGAGTCTCCCTGGTGCGTAACATTAGAGTCTCCCTGGTGCGTAACATTAGAGTCTCCCTGGTGCGTAACATTAGAGTCTCCCTGGTGCGTAACATTAGAGTCTCCCTGGTGCGTAACATTAGAGTCTCCCTGGTGCGTAACATTAGAGTCTCCCTGGTGCGTAACATGAGAGTCTCCCTGGTGCGTAACATTAGAGTCTCCCTGGTGCGTAACATTAGAGTCTCCCTGGTGCGTAACATTAGAGTCTCCCTGGTGCGTAACATTAGAGTCTCCCTGGTACGTAACATTAGAGTCTCCCTGGTGCGTAACATGAGAGTCTCCCTGGTGCGTAACATTAGAGTCTCCCTGGTGCGTAACATTAGAGTCTCCCTGGTGCGTAACATTAGAGTCTCCCTGGTGTGTAACATTAGAGTCTCCCTGGTGCGTAACATTAGAGTCTCCCTGGTGTGTAACATTAGAGTCTCCCTGGTGCGTAACATTAGAGTCTCCCTGGTGCGTAACATTAGAGTCTCCCTGGTGCGTAACATTAGAGTCTCCCTGGTGTGTAACATTAGAGTCTCCCTGGTGCGTAACATGAGAGTCTCCCTGGTGCGTAACATTAGAGTCTCCCTGGTGCGTAACATTAGAGTCTCCCTGGTACGTAACATTAGAGTCTCCCTGGTGCGTAACATTAGAGTCTCCCTGGTGCGTAACATGAGAGTCTCCCTGGTGCGTAACATTAGAGTCTCCCTGGTGCGTAACATTAGAGTCTCCCTGGTGCGTAACATTAGAGTCTCCCTGGTGCGTAACATTAGAGTCTCCCTGGTACGTAACATTAGAGTCTCCCTGGTGTGTAACATTAGAGTCTCCCTGGTGCGTAACATTAGAGTCTCCCTGGTGCGTAACATTAGAGTCTCCCTGGTGCGTAACATTAGAGTCTCCCTGGTACGTAACATTAGAGTCTCCCTGGTGCGTAACATTAGAGTCTCCCTGGTACGTAACATTAGAGTCTCCCTGGTGCGTAACATTAGAGTCTCCCTGGTGCGTAACATTAGAGTCTCCCTGGTGCGTAACATTAGAGTCTCCCTGGTGCGTAACATTAGAGTCTCCCTGGTGTGTAACATTAGAGTCTCCCTGGTGCGTAACATTAGAGTCTCCCTGGTACGTAACATTAGAGTCTCCCTGGTGCGTAACATTAGAGTCTCCCTGGTGCGTAACATTAGAGTCTCCCTGGTGCGTAACATTAGAGTCTCCCTGGTGCGTAACATTAGAGTCTCCCTGGTGCGTAACATTAGAGTCTCCCTGGTGTGTAACATTAGAGTCTCCCTGGTGTGTAACATTAGAGTCTCCCTGGTGCGTAACATTAGAGTCTCCCTGGTGCGTAACATTAGAGTCTCCCTGGTGCGTAACATTAGAGTCTCCCTGGTGCGTAACATTAGAGTCTCCCTGGTGCGTAACATTAGAGTCTCCCTGGTGTGTAACATTAGAGTCTCCCTGGTGCGTAACATTGTAACATTAGAGTCTCCCTGGTGCATAACATTAGAGTCTCCCTGGTGCATAACATTAGAGTCTCCCTGGTGCGTAACATTAGAGTCTCCCTGGTGCGTAACATTAGAGTCTCCCTGGTGCGTAACATTAGAGTCTCCCTGGTGCGTAACATTAGAGTCTCCCTGGTGCGTAACATTAGCGTCTCCCTGGTGCGTAACATTAGAGTCTCCCTGGTGCGTAACATTAGAGTCTCCCTGGTGCATAACATTAGAGTCTCCCTGGTGCGTAACATTAGAGTCTCCCTGGTACGTAACATGTGAGTCTCCCTGGTGCGTAACATTAGAGTCTCCCTGGTGCGTAACATTAGAGTCTCCCTGGTGCGTAACATTAGAGTCTCCCTGGTGCGTAACATTAGAGTCTCCCTGGTGCGTAACATTAGAGTCTCCCTGGTGCGTAACATTAGAGTCTCCCTGGTGCGTAACATTAGAGTCTCCCTGGTGCGTAACATTAGAGTCTCCCTGGTGCGTAACATTAGAGTCTCCCTGGTACGTAACATGTGAGTCTCCCTGGTGCGTAACATTAGAGTCTCCCTGGTGCGTAACATTAGAGTCTCCCTGGTGCGTAACATGAGAGTCTCCCTGGTGTGTAACATTAGAGTCTCCCTGGTGCGTAACATTAGCGTCTCCCTGGTACGTAACATTAGAGTCTCCCTGGTGCGTAACATGTGAGTCTCCCTGGTGCGTAACATTAGAGTCTCCCTGGTGCGTAACATTAGAGTCTCCCTGGTGCGTAACATTAGAGTCTCCCTGGTGCGTAACATTAGAGTCTCCCTGGTACGTAACATTAGAGTCTCCCTGGTGCGTAACATTAGAGTCTCCCTGGTGCGTAACATTAGAGTCTCCCTGGTGCGTAACATTAGAGTCTCCCTGGTGCATAACATTAGAGTCTCCCTGGTGCGTAACATTAGAGTCTCCCTGGTGCGTAACATTAGAGTCTCCCTGGTGTGTAACATTAGAGTCCCTGGTGCGTAACATTAGAGTCTCCCTGGTGCGTAACATTAGAGTCTCCCTGGTGCGTAACATTAGAGTCTCCCTGGTGCGTAACATTAGAGTCTCCCTGGTGCGTAACATTAGAGTCTCCCTGGTGCGTAACATTAGAGTCTCCCTGGTGCGTAACATTAGAGTCTCCCTGGTACGTAACATTAGAGTCTCCCTGGTGCGTAACATTAGAGTCTCCCTGGTGCGTAACATTAGAGTCTCCCTGGTGTGTAACATTAGAGTCTCCCTGGTGCGTAACATTAGAGTCTCCCTGGTGCATAATATTAGAGTCTCCCTGGTGCGTAACATTAGAGTCTCCCTGGTACGTAACATTAGAGTCTCCCTGGTGCGTAACATGAGAGTCTCCCTGGTGCGTAACATTAGAGTCTCCCTGGTGCGTAACATTAGAGTCTCCCTGGTGTGTAACATTAGAGTCTCCCTGGTACGTAACATTAGAGTCTCCCTGGTGCGTAACATTAGAGTCTCCCTGGTGTGTAACATTAGAGTCTCCCTGGTGCGTAACATTAGAGTCTCCCTGGTGCGTAACATTAGAGTCTCCCTGGTGCGTAACATTAGAGTCTCCCTGGTGCGTAACATTAGAGTCTCCCTGGTGCGTAACATTAGAGTCTCCCTGGTGCGTAACATTAGAGTCTCCCTGGTGCGTAACATTAGAGTCTCCCTGGTGCGTAACATTAGAGTCTCCCTGGTGCGTAACATTAGAGTCTCCCTGGTGCGTAACATTAGAGTCTCCCTGGTGCGTAACATTAGAGTCTCCCTGGTGCGTAACACGAGAGTCTCCCTGGTGTGTAACATTAGAGTCTCCCTGGTGTGTAACATTAGAGTCTCCCTGGTACGTAACATTAGAGTCTCCCTGGTGCGTAACATTAGAGTCTCCCTGGTGCGTAACATTAGAGTCTCCCTGGTACGTAACATTAGAGTCTCCCTGGTGTGTAACATTAGAGTCTCCCTGGTGCGTAACATTAGAGTCTCCCTGGTGCGTAACATTAGAGTCTCCCTGGTACGTAACATGAGAGTCTCCCTGGTGCGTAACATTAGCGTCTCCCTGGTGCGTAACATTAGAGTCTCCCTGGTACGTAACATTAGAGTCTCCCTGGTGCGTAACATTAGAGTCTCCCTGGTGCGTAACATTAGAGTCTCCCTGGTACGTAACATTAGAGTCTCCCTGGTGCGTAACATTAGAGTCTCCCTGGTACGTAACATTAGAGTCTCCCTGGTGCGTAACATTAGAGTCTCCCTGGTGCGTAACATTAGAGTCTCCCTGGTGCGTAACATTAGAGTCTCCCTGGTACGTAACATTAGAGTCTCCCTGGTGCATAACATTAGAGTCTCCCTGGTGCGTAACATTAGAGTCTCCCTGGTGCGTAACATTAGAGTCTCCCTGGTGCGTAACATTAGAGTCTCCCTGGTGCGTAACATTAGAGTCTCCCTGGTACGTAACATTAGAGTCTCCCTGGTGCGTAACATTAGAGTCTCCCTGGTGTGTAACATTAGAGTCTCCCTGGTGTGTAACATTAGAGTCTCCCTGGTACGTAACATTAGAGTCTCCCTGGTACGTAACATTAGAGTCCCTGGTGCGTAACATTAGAGTCTCCCTGGTGTGTAACATTAGCGTCTCCCTGGTACGTAACATTAGAGTCTCCCTGGTACGTAACATTAGAGTCTCCCTGGTACGTAACATTAGAGTCTCCCTGGTGCGTAACATTAGAGTCCCTGGTGCGTAA
Organism: Cladorhizidae sp. MBARI D1340-BT2; assembly: GCA_028752905.1. NCBI lineage: Eukaryota > Metazoa > Porifera > Demospongiae > Poecilosclerida > Cladorhizidae > Cladorhizidae sp. MBARI D1340-BT2. Next base: position 25,830,906 of record JAQNBH010000014.1, on the reverse strand, counting down.
CATTAGAGTCTCCCTGGTGCGTAACATTAGAGTCTCCCTGGTGTGTAACATTAGAGTCTCCCTGGTGCGTAACATTAGAGTCTCCCTGGTGCGTAACATTAGAGTCTCCCTGGTGCGTAACATTAGAGTCTCCCTGGTGCATAACATTAGAGTCTCCCTGGTACGTAACATTAGAGTCCCTGGTGCGTAACATTAGAGTCTCCCTGGTGCGTAACATTAGAGTCTCCCTGGTGCGTAACATTAGAGTCTCCCTGGTGCGTAACATTAGAGTCTCCCTGGTGCGTAACATTAGAGTCTCCCTGGTGCGTAACATTAGAGTCTCCCTGGTGCGTAACATTAGAGTCTCCCTGGTGCATAACATTAGAGTCTCCCTGGTGCGTAACATTAGAGTCTCCCTGGTACGTAACATTAGAGTCTCCCTGGTGCGTAACATTAGAGTCTCCCTGGTGCGTAACATTAGAGTCTCCCTGGTGCGTAACATTAGAGTCTCCCTGGTGTGTAACATTAGAGTCTCCCTGGTGCGTAACATTAGAGTCTCCCTGGTGCGTAACATTAGAGTCTCCCTGGTGCGTAACATTAGAGTCTCCCTGGTGCATAACATTAGAGTCTCCCTGGTGCGTAACATTAGAGTCTCCCTGGTGCATAACATTAGAGTCTCCCTGGTGCGTAACATTAGAGTCTCCCTGGTGCGTAACATTAGAGTCTCCCTGGTGCGTAACATTAGAGTCTCCCTGGTGCGTAACATTAGAGTCTCCCTGGTGTGTAACATTAGAGTCTCCCTGGTGCGTAACATTAGAGTCTCCCTGGTGCGTAACATTAGAGTCTCCCTGGTGCGTAACATTAGAGTCTCCCTGGTGCGTAACATTAGAGTCTCCCTGGTGCATAATATTAGAGCTTCCAGATGCGATTTAGACAACGAGAATTTTCCTCTTGTTTTTGTCAATTTCTCTGCAGATGGGAAACAACACTCTGATTGGTTCGCTGGTCCGTCTCCCTGACAACTACTTGCATCTCGGGGAGAGCGAACGTGTCCTAAGCAGTGAATGTTACTTCAAGGAACTCATCGACCTTTTCCAAACACAGGGCGAGCATAAAAAAGGTGGTTGTGGTTAATACCATGGTATGTGTGTGGTTAGTAAAATTTGTTTAACTCTGACTTTGTTCGATTCCAACAGCATTGCGGTTGCTCCATCAGTTCAGTTCCGGTCGAAGCAAACCCCTGATGGGGGTCATTCCCACCATAGACTACCTAAATAACTTGGGGGCAAAGTATTTGGATCTCATACTGGACAACTCTATATGGGTCATTGAGGTGGGTGTTGTTATGTTGAGTGGGCTCTGCCTGTGATTGTATCATATGGTCCTTGGCTCTGCCTGTGATTGTATCATATGGTCCTTGGGAAGTGCCCGCGGGCTATTAACTAAATTCACTGCTAAACCATGAATGTGAGTGGGAACTTGCATCATGGCACTGGTATCCGTGATCCCCCCCCCCCTCTCCCATGTTTCACAATTACATGACCATGTCTATGGTTGCAATGTAGCTGGCAAGTCAAGTTCAGGCTCACTATGAGTGAGCAGTTGTTGAATGCTAGTCAGTCATCCTTGGCTCTGGTTAGGCTTTAACTAAGCTTATTTAGACCATGCCTCCTCACCTCTAACCCTCCTGCACACTGTGCACACACATGCATATACTCACACACACACACACATTCTAGTAGAACCACACACAAAATATGAACCAACAGATATTCTCACTCCACTTTGTTGATAACAGCTCTATGGAGAACACACTGGACCAATACCACACTGGGATGAGGCAGGTTGAAGTCAATTGATAATAGCTCTATCTATGGGGACACACATTGGACCAACACCACACTGGGTGGAGGCAGGAAGAAAGTTTGACAATAGCTCTATGGGGACAGATACTGGACCAACACCACAATGGGTTGAGGCAGGTTAAAGTACACAGTAGGCTGCTATGGGAACACACACCACCCTGGGTAGTCTCTGTAATTGGATGCGTCCCCCACAGATGAGCGAGGCTGATGCTATTCACATCTTCACAGAAGACATACTTGAAGTGAAGTTGTTACCACGGGACAAAGTGATGAATCACCTGACCAAACATGCGCCACGCTTCGTCATACCATATTTGGTGAGTACGATTAAGTCGATGACGTCCATCATAACTGCATGGGTGTTACTATTATTAGTACAACAAAGATGTCATGTCTATTTATAGGAGCACATCATAGATGTGTGGAGAGAGGAAGATAGCTTGTTCCACAATAAGTTGGTGAAGATGTACCAGCTTGGGGTGGAGGCCTTGCTACCAGAATACAAGAAGAAGATGGGTGCGTCTATACAGACAAGATGTTACACAATGTTGTGAATTATATAATATATACATATATTAAGCTTAAAACTAGCATGCCAGCCTTTTGCCTCTTAAAGGTCTGCCTTGGATTCGGGCAGAGCATTTTTTTTCCTTTCCCTTTTTCCCCCTTCTTTTTTTCAGAAGGAGCATAAGTTGACCACCTGGTATACCTGCAGCTTGTTTATAAACACCATAGACATGCAGAGCTAGCTGTAGGCAGTTATCGAGTTCCTGGTTGCTATTATTGTGACCGAGGAGGAGTTCATTCAGTTCAATCTCTTCTTCAACCTCCTCCTCCTCCAGGGAGGTGACTGGATCTTCTCCATCACCCTCAGTCTCTTTCAACGGCTGGTGAGTACATAGCTTCAGCAATGGCTGGAACAGCTAAAGCTGCTACTCTATAACCTTGAGGCAGTGACCCCACCTTCACAAATATGCTTGCAAGTGCAGAAGGATTTCTTTAACAATTCCTCAGCTTTTATAGAGGAGTAAAGAGATTTACTGACTGCGCGCTACCACTAGTAATTGATAATCAACCAGGTGTGCTACAGAGGTGGGGCAATCCAATATGGAGAATACTGCACTCCGTGATACCTAAGGAACGAGGGAGTAGGTCAGTTACCGCAGGTGATGATGCTGCATGGACCACACCTGCATTCCCTTTCATGAGGCTCTTGTTTGCATTGTATCTTATGATAGTGGTGGAGGAGGAGGATCATTTCAATGCCATTTTTCGTTCAGGTTGTAGCTAATTATACTCACCATTCACTTTTGAAACATTTACCGTTTCTAAAATATCTTCAAGGGAATAAGTGAAAACATGAATGCAAGGTACAGAATATGGTTTTCCTTGGAACTGCTTGGCACATTAGTTCCCCTGCTTCTCTGCTGCAATACGGCTAACAGGTGCACTTCTCTTGGCTCTTTTGGCTCCTGGAGGAGATGAATCTGCCATTCCTCTCTTCCACATGCATACGGATGCTTTAACCCTCTGAATATTGGAGGGTGGGTTCAATTTTATTGCCTCACTAGCGGGGAAGCAATAACGAATTAACCAAGACTATCAAGCCTCTGGGCAACTACATAATTCTACAGTAATTCCCAGGTATAGTTATCCCCTAGATCTCTACAGAAGCTATTGAATCCTCTAGTACTTGTGTAGAAGATTGCGTAGCTACACCAACCACACACAGCCATGGCAGCCAGACTTACAGGTATAGTAGGTACCCTGAATACCAGCAAGCCTCTCCTTACCCCTGCATGCATATGTATATGAATTCTGTGAATGCTTCCCCATGCAATAGCACTAATATATCAATGAACTGTGTGCTGGCATAATTGTAGAGACAGTCAACCGGCTTGGTTCCATCGGCGGAATTCCCATCTCCTTTTTTCTGATGATATTCATAGTTCCTCCAGAGCACTAGGTCTATACTCTATACAAACACTGGACTTATCAAATCTGGAAAATATATGCAGGATGACTGCCTTATAACCTTTACCCCCATCCCCTCCACCCTTCCTGTTTCCAGACCCTCCACCCTTCCTGTTTCCAGACCCTCCACCCTTCCTGTTTCCAGACCCTCCACCCTTCCTGTTTCCAGACCCTACCCTTCCTGTTTCCAGACCCTCCACCGTTCATGTTTCCAGACCATCCACCCTTCCTGTTTCCAAACCCTCCAACCTTCCTGTTTCCAGATCTTCTCTTTGGATCATTCTTCCTTCCCCCAACCCCCCCCCCCCCTCTCTTTCCAAACACCTTTCCTCTAAAAACACCCGATCCAACCTCCGCTTTTTCTAACTGTTTCTCCTCTCTCTCTCTCCCCAGCACACAGACAGAGAGCAAAAGCAGGTGAAGAACCTGGAGAATTGGGTGTCTTACGATCTAAACTGCTGCAGTTTCTACGCAAGTCTCACCATTACAAGGCAGTAGAGCACATAACAGCCCTGTCTCAGGGAGGTAGGCACATCTCAGGGAGGGAGGTATACATAACACCCCTTGACACAAGGAGGTAGATACATAGTGTACCAGCCCTGCCTTAGGGAGAGAGACCAGCCCACTTTGGGGAGAGTGGTACATCCAGTCCTGCCTCGGGGAGAGCTGTACATACCCAGCCCTGCCTCGGGGGGGGGGGGGGGGGGGGGGGGGGGGGAGGGGAGCAGTATATCTAGTCCTGCCTCGGGGAGAGCGTTATATACTAGCTCTGCCTCGGGGAAAGCAGTACATATCAGTCCTTCCTTGGGGAAAGTGGTACATATTTGTCCTGCCTCAGGGAGAGCAGTACATACTAGCCCTGCCTCGGGGAGAGCGGTACATACCAGCCCTGCCTCGGGGAGAGCAGTACATACCAGCCCTGCCTCGGGGAGAGCGGTACATACCAGCCCTGCTCGGTGAGAGTGGTACATACCAGCCCTGCCTCGGGGAGAGTGGTACATACCAGCCCTGCCTCGGGGGGAGTGGTAGATACCAGCGCTGCCTTAGGGAGAGAGGTACAGTACAAGCTAAACAAACATAGTGGTTGCATTGCATGTTAAAAAATGCAGTCCGTATACGCTGACCAACGCAATGGAAATGATGTCGGCCTAGGGTGGGCTTCAGAAGAGCTTTTCAACAACTTATGCTGATCGAACAGGAGCTGTAGAACTATCCTCTCAAAAGCTCAAAGCTAAGAAGAGCCCCAGCAAAAAATTACTTGTCACGTAGCACAAATCTTGTGCGCTTTGGTGACCTCGGGGAAAGCAGTACATATCAGTCCTTCCTTGGGGAAAGTGGTACATATTAGTCCTGCCTCAGGGAGAGCAGTACATAAGTAGCATAAACATTAACCATTTATTTGTGTTTGATAGCGTTTGATAGCGTTTGTTAGAATTGGTTAAACGGTTGGAAATGGGAAGCGTCTACGTGCGTTCAAAATAAATGCAACCAGCATGTTTTATGACCTCTACTATAATTATAGTGAAAGGTCAATGAAGAATCAAGATTCCACTTGTCTGAGTCATACTGTACCTTCTTCCCCCTGCTCTCCTCTTCCCCCTGTTCTCCTAATCCCCCTGCTCTCCTCTTCCCCCTGCTCTCCTCTTCCCCCTGCTCTCCTCTTCCCCCTGCTCTCCTCTTCCCCCTGCTCTCCTCTTCCCCCTGCTCTCCTCTTCCCCCTGCTCTCCTCTTCCCCCTGCTCTCCTCTTCCCCCTGCTCTCCTCTTCCCCCTGCTCTCCTCTTCCCCCTGCTCTCCTCTTGCCCCTGCTCTCCTCTTCCCCCTGCTCTCCTCTTCCCCCTGCTCTCCTCTTCCCCTGCTCTCCTCTTCCCCCTGCTCTCCTCTTCCCCCTGCTCTCCTCTTCCCCTGCTCTCCTCTTCCCCCTGCTCTCCTCTTCCCCCTGCTCTCCTCTTCCCCCTGCTCTCCTCTTCCCCCTGCTTTCCTCTTACCCCTGCTCTCCTCTTACCCCTGCTCTCCGCTCCTCTTCCTTGCTTCAGACTTGCTTGAGGAACGAGCTCTTCTTTTCTCTCGTCTTGGCAGACATGAAGCAGCTTTGGCCATTGACACTGACACCCTCAAGGAACCAGAAATGGCCAAGAAGTAAGGTTCCTCAGCATTCATCTATCTATCTATCTATCTCTTTCTCTCTCTCCCCACCCACCCACCTAACCACCCACCTTTTCTCGTCCTAACTGCAGGGATGGAAACCCACAGTACTTTAACGACAGAAGTAAGTTAAACAAAGCAACAGAATACATTTTTATATTGTACATGAAAATATCTATAATCTAGGTCTACAAGAAATCAGAGATTTACATGTGGAATGTTATAATGTTGAGAGAGGGTGCAACTGGATGGGAACTGTTGGAACATCAGATGATCATGTGATCAACTGTGGATTCTCTCTGGTCTCCTGTCCCAACAAGTGCCAGGTTGAGCATGAAGGTTCACAGCTGATAAGGAAGGACCTAACTAACCATCTGAATACAAGTTGTCTGTGTAGAGAGTACCAGTGTGAGCATTGTGGAGAGAAGGGCACATTTGCTAGCATCACAGAGGAGCATGATAGTGTATGCATCAAGAAGGTTGTTTCCTGCCCTAACACTAAATGTACCTCCACCACGGAACGTGGACTAACCAAGAAACATGTAGAAACTATTTGCAGCTACACTGTAGTAGCTTGCAAGTATACGAGCATCGGTTGCAGCATGGAGAAGATGAGGATGGATATGAAAGAGCACGAGGAAGATGATTTATCTCACCTACACTTAGCTCTCGAGAAGATTGTGAAGTTGGAAGACACAACATCTATGCTGAAAAGGAATACCAACACACTGAGTAGAGAGAAATCAATGACTCTTAAATTACCAGGATTTAGTCAGAAGAAAGAAGATAATGAAGTGTTTTGTTCAGAGCCATTCTACACTAATCCTGGTGGCTACATGATGGGCATTAGAGTACATCCTAATGGTAATTGTGATGGTAAGGACACACATGTGTCAGTCTTTTTTCTACTATTAGAAGGACCTAACGATGACAACCTACCCTGGCCATTTTTGGGGACTGTAAATGTTGAACTTTTAAACCAGTTAGCAGATGACAAACACTGGTCCAAGAAGTTATCAATTAATAGTGAAAATAATGCACGAGTTGGTGATGCCTGGGGCTTTATCATGTTCCTCCCTCACACTATGCTCTCCCATGACCAAGCCAGCAACATCCAATACCTCATGGAGGACACTCTGTACTTCAGAGTGGCAGTGAAGTTGGAGTACCAGAAGCTATGGCTGCACTGCACATATCACACCAAGTGACTCCAAATATAGTTGTGCTTAGTTATATTCTTATAGTGTTATTAGCTTGCTATGATCTCTCACTGTGTATTTGATACTGCAATGAAGAGGAGGTTAGTGTAGTCTCTGTATTGATGGAACATGATAGTTCACTTAATGATGGGGGTATTTTTCTCCTCTCTTTAACAATTAATATTCTTATTATAAAAATAGATTATCTTGTTCTTTCCTTGATGCTAAAACTCGTATTACCAAATCAAAGTTAAACGCACCCGAAGTCAGAAGCAAAAATAAATAAATTCATCTGGTCAAGAAGAAGAGTTTTGTTATCAATTCACTTGTCAATTCACTTGTCAAAAAAGAAAAAAAGGAACGAAAACAAGAATGTAACTAGTGTATTGGTGCCCCTTTACCAATTATCAAGTTTTAATATTATTTAGCCTTGTTATGAAGAGGGTAGGAGTAATCCAGATATATAGTAATCCAGGGGGCTGGGAGTAATTGGGGAGTAATCCTGGGAGTTGGGAGTAAAGTAATCCAGGAAGTTATGGGTAATCCAGGGGGTTGAGAGTAATCCAAGGGGTTGGGAGTAATCCAGGGAGTTGGGGGGGTTGGGAGTAATCTAGGGGGTTGGGACTAATCCAGGGGGTTGGGAGTAATCCAGGGGGTTGGGACTAATCCAGGGAGTTGGGGGGGTTGGGAAAATCTAGGGGGTTGGGAGTAATCCAGGGGGTTGGGACTAATAACTCATATTACCAAATCAAAGTTACACGCACCCGAAGTCAGAAGCAAAAATAAATAAATTCATCTGGTCAAGAAGAGTTTTGTTATCAATTCACTTGTCAAAAAAGAAAAAAAGGAACGAAAACAAGAATGTAACTAGTGTATTGGTGCCCCTTTACCAATTATCAAGTTTTAATATTATTTAGCCTTGTTATGAAGAGGGTAGGAGTAATCCAGATATATAGTAATCCAGGGGGCTGGGGAGTAATCCTGGGAGTTGGGAGTAATCCAGGAAGTTATGGGTAATCCAGGGGGTTGAGAGTAATCCAGGGGGTTGGTACTAATCCAGGGAGTTGGGGGGGTTGGGAATAATCTAGGGGGTTGGGAGTAATCCAGGGGGTTGGGACTAATCCAGGGGGTTGGGAGTAATCCAGGGAGTTGGGAGTAATCCAGGGAGTTGGGAGTAATCCAGGAAGTTCAGGGGGTTGGGAGTAATCCAGGGGGTTGGGACTAATCCAGGGAGTTGGAAGTAATCCAGGGTGTTGGGAGTAATCCATGGGGTTGGGACTAATCCAGGGAATTGGTAGTAATCCAGGGGGTTGGGACTAATCCAGGGAGTTGGGAGTAATCCAGGGGGTTGGGTAATCCAGGGAGTTGGGAGTAATCCAGTGGGTTGGGAGTAATCCAGAGAGTTGGGAGTAATCCAGGGAGTAGGGAGTTATCCAGGGGGTTGGGACTAATCCAGGGAATTGGGAGTAATCCAGGGAATTGGGAGTAATCCAGGGGGTTGGAAGTAATCCAGAGGGTTGGGAGTAATCCAGGGAGTTGGGACTAATCCAGGGGGTTGGGAGTAATCCAGGGGGTTGGGACTACAGGGAGTTGGTAGTAATCCAGGGAGTTGGGACTAATCCAGGGAGTTGGGAGTAATCAAGGGGGTTGGGACTAATCCAGGGAGTTGGGGAGTAATCCAGGGGTTTGGGGAGTAATCCAGGGGGTTTGGAGTAATCCAAGGAGTTGGGAGTGATCCAGGGGGTTTGGAGTAATCCAAGGAGTTGGGAGTAATCCAGGGGGTTGGCAGTAATCCAGGGAGTTGGGAGTATATATTCCAGGGAGTAGGGAGTAATCCAGGGGGGTTTATTTCTTTGTAATACAAGAATGTTTTGTTAACTTTTTATATATACCAAAGCTGCATGTAGAGTTACTTAATGAAAGTGGAGGAATCACTATTTTTGTCGGTGTTCACCATCCCCCGTGGCAGCCAAAACACAGTCGCACCATTTTTGGTGATATGTGCAAAGGTTGGCATCGAGGAGGTGCTTCCTCACATGATCGAGGCACCATGCATTGGCAATGGGAGATGATGTCTTCCATGGATACCACCCTTACCCAGTTCTATTCCTTATACCTCAAGTGGCTACAGTTTACTCCTCTCTTTTGTCATCTTCCTAATGATGGCCAAGAAGAATTAAGTCTCACGAGCTGAATAGTTGACTTATTCGCGTTGGCAAAGCGAACAGGTTGGCGCAAGTGCAAATGGGTAAACGCCCTGGCTCATGGGAATAAGGTGTGCTAATGGGAAGAATGGCTGGGAGTCTGTCAGACATCATCTTTTGTCCTGGTACAGAACTAAGTTAGTGCATCTTAAATCAGATCCAGGAACTTTTGGTCAACAACAACAACTGTTTGTCAACAACAATTTTTTGGTTGATTATAACAACCCACAAAGATGTGAATATCATTATAAGTTGAAAAAGGCTATTTCAGCTCGGTTTCATACACATGAAATCAGCAATGTTAGCTAGTCAACGTCTGGTGAACAACAACTATTTGTCAACAACATTTTTATAACAAACCACAAAGATGTGAATAGAATTACAAAGAGGAAGTAAGGGCTAGGGTCCATAGTACTGAAAAATAAATAAAAGTATGTGCATAACATAATTATAAATAAATATAGATAAAAAATAAAAGGGCAATGCTTGGCACTGTGAAGATCTGCATAACTCAGACAAACACATAATGCTACATTATAAAAAATATACATATATATAAATAATAACCTCTCCTCCAACCCTGTCTTCTCCTCTGCTGCTTCCTCATCCTACTCCAGGTCCATGAGTGAAACTACCTTCCAAGGAGAAATAGTTCTTATTATTATGCTAGTTACTAGGCTTTACTATACAACTATTATCTATTCTTACCTTGGGGGAAGTCTTCATGATCATCGCTATCGTCTGAAGCTTCGCTTGGCAAAGTAGGGCGACCTATACGTACTTTTAAAACTTGCTTCGTGGTCGGTGCCAACAGCTTCTGTTATAGCTGCCATAGCATCACCGTCAACTACGCCACTTCCCAGGCAAGCACAGGCACCTTCTTCCTCTTCTTCACTAACGTCAATCTCGGACAGGCCGAAGTCATCCTCAAATAGGAAGTCTTAACGCTTCGTCTCTACTAAAGCAGGTCGCCATTTCTTCTTCGAGACCGGGAATGAACCGGAAGTGATGTTTGCTGGCACGTTTACTTCCCTTTCCTCATTCCGTATTTTCCAGATATTCAGGTACATACTCGTGAAGTTTATACCGTTATTACGTCGTCGCGACTAATCAGTTTTCGCGACTTAAGTCGCTTATGCCAGTGAAAGGGTTAAGAATCATGGTTCCGAATTGTAGCATAAGCAGACCTGCCAACCCCAGAGTCATGAAAATCTGGAGATCCCCCCAAAAAATCCTCAAAAAATCTGGAGATTGGTTATAAAATCTGGTTATCATTTGCATCAAGTCATAACATAGCATGTAGCCTACTAAATTAATTTCCCCCCCAAATAACACACTGCTATCAGTTTAATGATTCAAAAAGTTGCCCTTTTTGCATGGTCCCAATTTTTCTCATCAGGCACCCAGATTCAGGGAATGCTAGCTTCATGGCTAGAATACTTGACAAAGTGCCATCGAGCTTCATTGCCGAGCGCGTCTTATTCTTTCCCGACAATTCTTTCCTGAAAATGCTCGAGAGTCATTCCTCTTCAGCATTACTGTGAGGGAGGGCAACAACAACCTCAGCGACACGAAATAGGTATTTGAAACGCTGACAAAGTAGTTCGGATAAGCAAAAAGTTCGGATATGCACAAAAAAAAACACATTAATTATAAATTCATGAATTTAATTAAAATGCTGAATCACGTTGGAATTATTTTCAATATCGTTTTAATCTGCAGGTCCTTTGGATAATAAGAAGCTCACTTCCTGGTACTAGAAGGAAGGATTTAGGTCCTCAGTAACTGGCATGCTGTTTTACATACATTTTTGTTTTACATACGTATTTTTTCATATTATTTATATTCATATGTTCTATTTTCTCTGAGCAAATAGTCCACCGACTGCAGTGCCTTGGGGCTTGCTCCCTTTTCTGAACGAACCAAACAGCATTTTCTAGTTGTTCGTCTTTAGCAAGGCGCATGACTTTGCGAGCTGAACTTATCCCCGACAGTCCAGGTTGTAAACGATTTGGCAGATCGACGACCGTTACCAGGTTTATTATTTAATCGCGTTCGGATAGCTGTATTATATATATTTTTTAACCTGAACCCCTGATCTTTAAAAAAAATCAATTCCTCAGAAAGTCGGGTGAATTGGATATTCAATCGGGAGATCTGGAGATTAGTGTTGAAGTCGGGTGACACCCGGCAGCATCGGGTGAGTTGGCAGGTCTGCATAAGTGAAGCTTGTACATAATCTTCCAAAGAGTGTTGCTCACTAAAATAATTAGCTAGCAGAGAAAACACTCTCTCTGCTGCCAGATGATGGTTGAAGAACCAAAACAGATGTACAACTGTTAGACCACAGGGAAGTTCAGATTTGTGTCTTCTCCACCATAGTAGCTTGTCAATATCTGCTGATAATCCATTGGCTTTTGCCATATAGAGAGCTAACTCGCTCTTCAACCCGTCAATCATAGTGTTAGTATCAAGAAAAGGAATGACATGGAGATTTTCTGTCATTGCTGGTGGGTTTTAGCTCATTAAATTTGGCAGGATCAAAGTAGCGAATATACTGAAAGACCGAAACTGATTCTTTCAGGTCACTTCAACTTTTTTGTGGAAATAATCATATGCAGGCTTTGCACATGTTTTAGCATAGTCAATTAGCTGATTATTGTTGCTGGATAACTTGCTTTCAACTGCATTTGTATTAGGATAATGCGTTGTTGAAATAGCAGCCTGAAGCATGCTACCTTCCTCAAAAGCAGTAAAGGCAAGTGGCCCATCCCCTTCTAGTCGATATGTAGCTTTAACAATGCTTCTCCCACATCAATGGTAATAGCTAGTTCAATTTGTAATTTTTTATATTTGGCAGCATCAGAAAGTATTTCTTGAAGCCTAATCTTTGACGGTGAAAGGTCGTCACTATCAAGTAATGAAGGTACATCCCCAAATGTGTCATGAAGATGTTTAATAACCTCCCACTTAGACCACCAGCAAGTGACAGATGAGGAAGGTGGTGAGAGACCTGTTTTAGTCTTCCATGCCAGCTTGGTTTTTGGGCTCCTTGAAAAAAGGCCAATCCAGCCTTTCATAAACTCATCCAGTATTGGTGTTCTCATGTGTTCCCCAACATGATCAAGAGTGTGAGCAAAACATCCAATATCAACGAGTTTAAGGTAAACAATGCTCAAGGTGCGAACTGCAGTACTGTTGACAGATGCACGGTCATGCATTCAAGCTAACAGCAAGTTTGTTGCAAAACCTAGCTCAGTAGAGTCAGCATACAATCAATGATGATCAAGTTCCTCTCCAGTTAGACTCTTTGCTAGGAGCATAAGTCTAACCACAACCTGTTTAATGTTAAACTGCTGATCAACAAAATGTATTACCAATGCCCTCACAAACATGAGTAGTTCCAAAATCACTGATACTTGCTTATCTTTGATTTGGGCTTTTACACTAACCAATTCTTGATGAATAAATGGTATCAGCTGACGTAGATTCTGGGTACTGGTGAGTCGAAATGCAGTTTCTAAAAAACCTCAGATATATAGGTACACCTGGCTTCATAAAAGCTGTTACTACTTTAATCCTAAAAATGCGAACAGACAGGAAGGGTTTCTCCAACTAGATGGGCATCTTTACTATAGCTTTTAAGCATGTCAGCTATGTTTCTTTCTCTCTTATCTTTTGTTGCCAAACGTTTTTACCCAGTATCATGCTTTGACGGTGTTTACATAATACACTCTTTTTGAGTGAAAGAGTCTCCCTGCATGCTTTACAAAATAATTTCCCCAAAGTTATACACAAATATTCCTTGGGGAATTCTTTTACTCTCTGTGATGGGTCAATAGAGTTTGGCTCAGCGACTACAGCTCCCTTGGCCCGCTTTTTCCCTTTTGGAGGATTTGCTGTAATCTTCCTCTTTCTTGACAAATCCGAAGCTTTTGGGCACTTAGGTGTATCTAAAAGACTAGTAGTAGTTATACTCACTTCTTCTGGAACAATAGTTTCTTCTGATTCAGAGTTGGAGGCCAAGTCAGATTCATTAGCTGCCATCTTTCACTCGGATTCAAGCAGGTGGCCTTATCATGTGATTGTCATGTGCATGGCAAGCAGGTGCCTGTGGTTTGTCAACTTGTCACTGTGCAATATGTGGTTTCATTATGTGCAATAACTATGTGGTCTGTCAAAATCTGAAGCTAGTCACTTATCACAGCTGCTATCCTTATTCCTTGTGTTGTTATTGTACCCTATAAGATTCACAAAATGTTCCCTATTATTCCAGCATTATTCTTGGATTCTTAACATACCTATTATTCTCAAAATTATGCTAGCATAATTTATCTAACCCTATTCAAGACTTGGCACTGAATAGTAGCAAATGAACCTAAGGGGAATTTCACTTCACATTTAACCAGCAGTTCCGAAATAAAAGCATGTATGGCAAAGCAACAAAAACCCATTAGAATCATACTGTACTGGCTACATTTTTGTTTAAAATTAGGAGTATGTGAATGTGAGCAAAGATGGTACTTTGTAATAAAACCGTTCTTATGTCCTACCAGAAGGAATGTTAGAGAGTATTCCATGAGAACAACATCAGTCAAGAGTATGGAAGCTTCACTGCTATGTGCCGAGTGAAGTGATACTTGAGGTCAGCCATGTCACAAGCCGTGTCACAAGGGTGGCTGAATCATTTGATGATGTTACATGTGCACAAGAAATTAACTGATGAGAGTAATGAAAACAAACAATGAGTTCGGGCCATTTTCAATAGCATATCACCTGAAACAATCATTATCAATTGCGATATCCTTCAACTTAAAATTTTCTCGCTCTATATTTTGACTAGATGCTCTAGTTTTCAAGAGATGCTCAGACTCATGTGTGCTTTATTATTGTTTTTTATTTGGGGTGTGGGGTGTGTGGGGGTGGGAGTGGTACCCCACTTGGAGCTGCAGGCATAGTTGGGTGCACAGTTCACTTAATAAACTGACCAATCCAAAAGAGCTTCCACCAGCCTTGCAACTTTACATTGCATCAGAAGGGATCTGTGTGAGAAAAAAAAAATCTTGCGAAGAACCTCTAGATCCTGCTCTATTTCTCTGAAAGACAGAGTGCTTCAAACATTAAAACCATATAATTATGTTAAGATTCATTTACTCTTGCTACTTTTTTTGCCAGATCTCTTTATGCTCTACTTTCAAAAGATAGATATTTAACTATATAATTATATAGAATGAATGTGATTCTTTGTAAAGTTCATTGTATGGAGCATCTCTCTACCACAAAGAAAGCCTTGTGTTGCTTGATTTATGGGTTGACTATATGGTCACCTAGCTATCTCACTCTAGCATCATCTCATATCATTGTGGTGTAGAGGGTGTGGCATGCCAAACACTCCATATGACAATGGGGCATGGAATGTAAAGTGCTGTGCTCAGTGCTGGCTCCAAACCTGACATTGGTTTTATGCTGGCATAATAGTAATACTAATGTATATCTTAAAAAGCTGGTGCTGGTAATTTATTTTTGGTATCTATCACTTTTAGTACCTAATATACAGTAACGCTTATTTTGTAGAGTAGACCTTCCTCTTGCCACCAACCAATTTGAACTGCTTTCCAATCAGGTACCTTCCGTTTGAAACCCCCTCCACCCACCACCACTCTGGTCACAGGTAACTTTGACCTAGGTATACCTTTGTAACTAAAAAGAGTGCACACAGAGAGATCATCTGTTGAGCTATATATCAAGTTCACGCAGTGAAGTGTGCAGAACCTATATAGCTACAAATTTGTAACCAGCGGGTTTTGTTAGCATTTGTATTTTAGAATTTAGTGCCAACCTTCATAATGATGAGCACAAATAGACTTATATAACATGTTTTCAAAATACAAAGATGCTACCCTATAGTGCTTGCATTGCTCTAGTAACCACAGTAGTTGTAGCACTCAAAACCTGATGCTGGAATCATAACGTTTTTTGTGAATTGACAAGCAGTTAACCAGAATTATGGTCAAATACAACAAGAAATATATGGCTGGGATATTTGTTTTACCGAGTTGTTAGGATGGAGTGTATTTGAGTGAAGAAATTGTGACTATATACATGTATTTGAGTTGTAGTTGTGTGCACAAAGGAGTTACCCTTATTGTATGATTGAATGAAATATGTATTTTCTGACCCTTCTTCTAAAATGCAATATTTAGTGACCTCCAGTATCTGGTGACACTTTTGACCCCCTTCCACCCTTTCACTGTATCCTATGTCAGGGGAGACAGAGCAACCACCCGACACTGACATTGTCATCCTTGAATGAATCTAAGGAAACCACACTACAACTTCAGTCAACCAAACACAAACCTACATACAAGATAAGAAAAGGAATATTAGAAACCAGACTTGCGGAACCTTCCAGAACATTCTAATCTATCCTGATTGGCTGGAAAGAGCTTGTGACCTACAGAGTATATAAGAGACAGTCAGCTGGAGGGAGAGGAGGAGAAGTTAGAGTGAGAACTGAACACTACTAGCCTGTATAGTTAGCCAGTGTCATGCTCTGATGTACTTGGTCATGATTGCATTATACTCACATATATACCTCGGTAGAGGGACCAAGGGGTGAGTCTATAAGAGCTTCTGGATAGGAGGCTAGAGATAGTTCACCAGTATAGGTTTAGGTGGGTGACTGGGAAGAGAGGCCCAGTACCTGGAGGTGTAGCTATCACGAGTGACGTACCCTTGTAGCAAGTAAGAAGGCTATATCTAGTGGTAATATTATCTAGGCAGAGGAGTAAGGTAGCATCCCCGACAGTGGTGGCAGTGGTGGGATCTTCAAGATCGGAGATCCCAGACCAGCTTTAGCTAGTTGCTGTGCTGAGGCATTGAGTAGCTAGCTGAAGGAAACAACCTGGGCATGGCCCTGAGGTTTGCAAACCCACCCTTCATTAATTAGGGAAGAGGCTTTGGTAATTTATTCTTTTTTTGTGTTGTGCTCCTTCCTTCCACTGTCCAGTCACTATGATGGAGGACAGGGACAGAAGGCAGTGTAGAGAGACCCGAGGCAGACACGGTGGCACCCCCGAGGCTGCTGCTCTCGTCGACCCCATGGATTGCTTCCTCAACCAATGGATCCAAATAGACCAGATGAGGGTCGAATGAGAGGAGCAGAAGAGGGAAGAAAGCGAGACCCGACAGGAATGCCAGAGGGAAGCGAGGGGGGCTCTGCAGCAGGAGAGAATGATGCAACTCCTGGCTGAGATGATCAACCTATCCCAGCAGTGAAGCCACCTCCCAACCCTCCCCGACTCACCATCCAGAAATTCCTGGAAGGAAAGGACGATATGAGTGCACTCCTGGATATATTCGAGGCCACAGCCAGGGCATGAGATTGGCCAGACGACCAACGGGCCATCATACTGAGAGGCTCCCTGTCTGGAGCTAGGCTGAAGGCGGAATCTGCAATGGCAGATCAGCAAGGTGACTATGAGTAGGTGAAATGAGAGCTGTTAAGAGAGTAAAGGATCACCACGGAGAACTACCACCGAGATATTTTCGAGACTCCCTTCAACGTCACCAACCCCGATACCTGGTTCGCCAGAGCTTCTTCCAGTTGCTAGCCTCCTCCCCACTGGACAATGAAGATACCATGTTGATGGAAATGACATTATCCTGACTGCCAAAGTGGCTGGAGACCCGAACACATAACCTCAATTCAGCAAAGTATGATCAGCTCTCGGAGGCTGTGGTCAGACATTTGGCAAATCAGCCAAGGAAGGAAGTTGAAGACCTAGAAGGTCAACCACACAAGGGAGATCTTTCCGGCCAGAAATGCCCACATGACCCTCATCCAACCGATTTGAGCCCCGGAGGATTGATGATCGATACCAATCCAGGAGAAGCCCAAATAAAGGAGTGAGCTTCAGACCACCCACAGGAAGTCCGTCAGAGATGAGGTGCTTCAGATGTAACAGACTGGGACATGTACGCAAAGACTGCCTAGTCTAGATTGAACAGACCCAACTTGGAGGGCGGAGCACCACCCAACTCACTATCGAACCTGTGGACGAGAACAGCAAGGCTCAACAGGAATGCCGTTAAGGTCTGGTTGAATACTGGGTGTACGAAGTTATTTGTCCGCCCCAGGTGCATCAGCAAGCAGCAGAGACTTGGGTGGAACATCCCTTACTCCACGGGCAGCAACAGAGAAACATGGTTCTCGGCTGCCAGTCACCCTGGAGCTTGGAGGCCACAAAAACACTCACAGTGTGAGTGTCACCCCACCACTGGATAGACATGCTTGTAGGGCAGGATGTGACCCAGCTAGCTGAATAGTTGGCAGCAAAGCCAAACGAAGTGCAGGAGATGGCATCCCTGGAGTTACTCTTATCACTAGCTGAGCTCAGAGGAGGAGACGGGCAAGAGAGGAGGAGTCAGTTTGGAATCAGCAGACCTACGACCAGGTCAGGCTGAGGGAACCCGAGGCTGACAGCACTGAGCTTGATGAAAGAGAGGATGGAACCCCTGGTGGACTCCATCGAGGAAAAGAGATCCCTGGAACAGCCGGCTGAGGACCCGGCTGAGCTAATGAGACCAGAAACAGACGAGGAAGAGGACAACCTTCCTTTCCATATAGAAGGCTGATTCTTTGGCAAAAATAATGCTCCACCCCAGGAGGTGAAAGAAGCAACCACACCCTGGTTGCCTGAGAAAGTATCCCTGGCTGAGTTGAGGGCCATGCAGCAGTTGGACCCTACCCTGGAGAAGGCCCAATAGCTCGCGGACCTAGATGGGATTGGGAACTCACATTGGATCTCAGCCATAGATCTGACAAAGGGTTATTGGCAGGTCCCCATGGAGAAGGCAAGCCAACCTAAGAGAGCCTTCATCACTCCATGGGGCAAATATGAATTCATCACCATGCCTTTCGGCCTTGTTGCAGCCCCATCCACCTTCCAGTGGCTGATGGACCATATTTTTCATTCTATCACAACATATACCATACTATATCTCGACGACATTATTGTCTACAGCGAGACATGGAAACAACACTTCACCCACCTCAGGGTTGTATTCCAGAAATTGAGAAAAGCTGGCCTAAGGATCAAGGAAAGCAAATGCCGTCTAGCGTGCAACTCGTACGTACCTGGGACATCACGTGGGACACGGGAAAGTCAAACCGATGGAAGCTAAGTACATGGCAATATGTTCAACAAACTGAAACCAAAAAAGATATCAGGGCATTTCTCGGTCTATGCGGTTAATACCGCTGATTCATCCAAGATTTCTCAACCATTGCTACATCCCTCTCAAATGAGATGAAAAAAGATCGACCAAACAAAGTTAAGTGGACACCAAAGCTCGAAAAAGCCTTCACAACACTGAAAGACTGTTTGCTTCACTACCCCATACAACATACTTTGGACTGGAGAAGGGAGTTTATTCTCCAAATGGTCGCTTCCAGCACAGGAATCGGATATGTCCTGAGTCAGCTCGATGACGAGGGCAAAGATTACCCCATAGTGTTTGGCTCGAGAAATCTGCTCCCTCAAGAAACTAACTACTCGGCCATCAAGAGAGAAGGCCTGGAGGGTGTAAAGCATATTAGGGCCTATTTCGATGGCACACACTTAAAAATCGAGACGGACTACAACCCCACTGACCCACCTTTTGGGTCTCAAGGATAGTCATGGGCAAATAGCCCGGTGGCTATTATACCTACAACCCTGTAATTACTCCATAACGTACAGAGTGGGGAAAAGAAATGGCAATGCTAATGGGTTAAGTAGAGAACATGGTTCTCGTCTGGAGGAGGGGAAGATGTCAGGGAAGACAGAGCAACCACCCGACACCGACAGGACATCGGCATCCCAAGGAAACCAAACTACAACTTCAGTCAACCAAACACAAACCTATATACAAGATAAGAAAAGCAACCAGACTTACATTTACAGAGGGAACCTTCCAGAATATTCTACTCTATCCTGATTGGCTGGAAAGACCTC
Source organism: Cladorhizidae sp. MBARI D1340-BT2 (assembly GCA_028752905.1). Classification (NCBI taxonomy): domain Eukaryota; kingdom Metazoa; phylum Porifera; class Demospongiae; order Poecilosclerida; family Cladorhizidae; species Cladorhizidae sp. MBARI D1340-BT2. The sequence goes on along the minus strand of JAQNBH010000014.1, from coordinate 25,811,544 downwards.
ATGACTTACAGAGAGTATATAAGAGACAGTCAGTCAGAGGGAGAGGGGGAAAGTTAGAGATAGAACTGAACTGTACTAGCCTGTATAGTTAGCCAGTGTCATGCTCTGATGTACTTGGTCATAATTGCATAAGTATCTATCTGTATATTTTTTCACATATATACCTGGGTAGAGGGACCAAGGGGTGAGCCTATGAGCTTCTGGATAGAAGGCTAGAGATAGATCACCGGTATAGGTATAGGTGGGTGACCGGGTAGAGAGGCCCGGTACATGGAGGACTAGGCATCGCGGGTGACGTACCCTTGTAGCCAAGTAAGTGGGCTACACCTAGTGGTAATATTATTTAGGCAGAGGAGTAATGTAGCATCCCCGACATCTTACAATAAGCCACAGTGACAAATGATATACATGAGGTATCTCAATAAAAGCAAACGTTTTTGAATTCTGGCTAAAATGAAAGATTATCTCTGTGTTATATGGTATTGACTCACTAACTCAAAAAATCCTCTGCCCAACAAGGAGGACTGTCCGAGCTGCATCATTGAGTGCCATTCTGAAAAACTATGGAACTTTAATGAGGCTATTGGACTGGGGACGACAATGTCAGTGATTCCTGGAAATATAATAACTAAATCTCTGCAAAACAAAATGAAATGCTAAGCATTGTTGGTTAGTGGAGTCTCAATTTCCTACACACTGTAAGTGGTACCACTCCTCACAGTTGTCACGCTGATGAAATGTCTCTAGCATCTTACAAAAGCAATAGATATCAACAAGGTATATATATGGGTAGCGATTGTGAGTAGAGGGAATGGAAGTAACTTTCCAACACCTGAAACAAGTGAATCAATGACTTCGCATTTTTTCTTGGTTGAATTGCATACCTTCAATGACATCACCCCTGGCTATGTGCTGCACATGTGCGATAGCAAAGGCACCACAGTCACTTGCACCCTTTTTCTGTTGCACCTCTAGGACATGGAGAACTAACTATGTCCCCACTATATCTTCCAGGTCTTCGATGAACAAATGGTAAGACTGCTAGCTGATGAGTCAATAATAATGGGCTCTCCAACCACTTGCTGTCCAAGACGCCCCTACTGCCAGATGTAACCCAGAGGTTGCTATTGATGTTATTGATTTGGATTGTTTCTTCTGAATGATTTTGTACATGTGAGAAACCATCATTTTGACCTAGAAATATTTGGGTATTCATTTTGAATAAGTTCCTGTGCCAAGATGATGGATTTGCTCTTCAGTTAACCATTTTCCAGTTTCAAACTCCTCCTTGATTATTTCTGTAAACTTTTTGTGGATAGTTACAATAATTGTAAGGTGATCCAAATGCATGGCATTGTGGATTTCTGCATATAGGCACTTTTATAAGCAAAATTTATCAACCAGTTGACATAATAACATTATTCCTCAATAATCAACTTTCAATTGAATGTTTCGACTAGATGCTCTAGCCTTCATCAGGAATAATGAGACGCTAAGGCCCATGAAAGCCTGCTATATAGCTATCCATCACGTGCCAGTACATGTGCCTGACATGTGCACCTGATGTAAAATTAAAAATAATAAATCAATAAATAAATCAATAAATAAAAAATCAAACAAACAAAACAAGTAAGTAATAGACAAACATATAAGCAAGTAAGTAATAAACAAACAAACAAACAAAAAATAAATAAACAAATAAACAAACAAAATGAACTGTTTGTTTGAGGTGTTTCTCTGTGACTTCAGCGGGCCTAGTTCGTACTCACGGACCCTTGAATAGCCGCTGCCCAGGATCGAATCAGCCACTGGGAGTTCCTGCTGCAGCGTTGCCACCTACAGGTAGCCACTTGGTGAGGTTGGTCCACCTGTTTCCTCTCCAGCATCCTCTCCAAATGGTGAGCCGCAGCTTTCGGGGTTCAGTTTTACAAGTCTAAGATCCCAAAGAGGATCCCTAGTGGATCCAGAGCCCTTGCCCTTTCAAAGTTAGTTTCCATATTGGAAGGTGTGGTTTTCAGCAATTCTGAAAGTGCTTGGGAGAGGCTTTTTCTCTTCACTTCCAGGTGTCTGAGAGTGCCCGCAAGGTGTGGTCAGCATTGGTCCTTAGCATCTGGGGTTAATAAGCAGCTGAGAGAGGAGAAAGATCCCCCTGTTCCAAGAAACCCCCTTAGGAAGAGCGAGCTACTGTTCTGGAGTCACTGGGCCGCCGAGTGTCTGAGAAGCTGGAGAAGGGAGATTTTAAAGGAGCTGTTCACTTGGCTCCTCAGAAGTTTCTATGGCTGAAAGGTGTGATGCCACCTTCTCTGCCCTTAGACAGAAGCACCCATCTCCTCATCCTGATTCGTTCATCCCACCCACCCCTGATGTCCTTCCTGTGCCATTGACAGTTTCAGACAGGGATGTTGCTCGAGCAATCCGATCCTTCCCCTGTGGTTCGGCTGGTGGTCCCGATGGTTTAAGACCACAACATCTGAAGGACATGCTGAAGCATCCAATTGAAGTCTTCCCACTTCTCTCTGTCTTAGCTGCCTTCTCTACCATGGTCTAGAGGGAAGAATTCTTTCCTCTATTCATCCTTTCTTTTTTGGGGCTAACCTATTGGCTCTAAGAAGAAAGGAGGTGGGGTTAGACCAATAGCAATAGGGTGCACCCTTCGTCGGCTAGTAGCCAGGTAGCTGGGAACGTGGTAAGCGAGGACATGGCATCCCTAGCACCCAGATAGCTGGGTTTTGAAATCAGTGGGGGTGGAGAAGCAGCTGTCCATGCCACCAGGCAGTTTCTCAACACAACCTGCAACCTAATCATGCAGTAGTAAAGCTTGTCATCAAAAATGCTTTCAATTCTGTACGCAGAGACAAGATGTTGGAAGCTGTCTATACCTTAGCACCTGTTATCTACCACCCTTTTCTTCATTCTGTATATTCTCTTTACCATCCTCCTTGTTCTGGGGTGACAAGTCCTTGCAATCAGCAGAAGGGGTGCAGCAGGGTTGGCCATTTCCTTTTTTGTTTTTCACTCCATTACAACTGTGCTCAGCTGTCATCGGAGTTGTGTGCAATGTTTCTAGATGACATTACTCTGGGGAGCTCAACAGAAGATATAATTCATTAAGGGGGAAAGAGGGCTGCGTATCGCGTAGTCTCATATAAAGTACCATATCTTTGCTCGCATTCACTCTAGTTTCCCAATTTATATATCAAATTATAGCTTGCCGTCTGTGCTTTCTAATGGTAAGTGTATTTTGTTATTTTGTTTCGCCATAATTTTTTCCTAGCTCATTATAGACTCTTCCAGTGCGGACCGTAAGCCGTTAAACAAACTGAAAAGATTGGGTTAATTTTGAACAACGACAAGTCTGAGATCATTTGCCATGATGCAGTTTCGAGAGGAACCATCTTATGCTCTCTCCCATGAGCTCAGTCTCCTGGGTTCTCCACTGGGTAGTGTGGAGTCTGTCTCAACTGTAATCAGGGAGAAAATCAATGCCCTTGAGGTCATAGGGGACAGACTCAGTTTCGTTTCTGCTCAGGATGCCTTAATCTTGCTGCGTAATGCATTTTCTATCCCTAAGGTTCTATACACCCTCAAGATTTCTTCATGTTTTCTCTCTCCTGCCCTGATAGATTATGATGAGAGTCTCCAGTCAATTGTGAGTGGTATCACTAACATTAATTTCACTGAAGATGTCCGTT